>JBBGZY010001319.1:322500-731507 GCA_037952925.1 Lithobates clamitans
AGGATCTGCATCTCCTCTCAGAACAGAACAGGGATTTGTGTGTTTACACACACACGTCCTCGTTCTGCCTCTCGTGCCCGCGTCATTGCGACTGCCGGTCATCGCAACCACCATCCACGAACATTGGCACCTCCGCAATGCAGCGGGCATGCGCGTGCCTGCTATCCAGCTTAAAGGATGCGATGTATAGCTAGATTCGCGGGATGGTGCCGACCTGCCGCAGTATAATGACGTTGGCTGGTTGGCAAGTGGTTAATATAGCTAAGGAACAGCCAACATAAACATTAAAGGGGTTGTAAACCCTCAAGGTTTTTCACCTTATTGCATTCTATGCATTGAGGTGAAAAACCTCCTTTAGTATAATAGCCCCCCAGTGCCCCCGGTTTAATTACCTGAACCAGGTCTTTCCCGCGCCGGGAACAAGCAAACCCGCTCCAGCCGGTGTCTCGTGTCCTGATTGGATAGATTGGTAGCAGCTCAGCCATTGGCTCCCGCTGCTGTCAATATAAATCCAACAGCAGGACACGGGAGCGTGCCCGCATAGGTGCCCCGAGGGAGACCGCTTTTCCTAGACGGGGCACCTCGAGAAGAGGAGGAGCCAGGAGCGCTGCTGTGGGACCCCAGAAGAGGAGGATCGGGGCCACTGTGTGCAAAACCAACTGCACAGAGGAGGTAAGTATGACATGTTTGATTTTTTTCAGTTTTTTAAAAAAAATGTACCTTTTAGATATCCTTTAAGCTAATTAAACGTAGGTGGCTATTGTTTAATAATTTAATTTAACCGTTCGGCTCCAAGCCCACAACCCTGGATACAAAGTACATTACACATTATCATAAGCATAAACATCCCAAAATGGTTCGATAACAAGGTAAAGTGGACACAATTTTAATCACATCTCCAATAGATGATCAGACAGACAGAAGCAATAGGTGACTCAACTAACAATGAGAATGCACACCTAGGAGGCACACAATGGGAGAGACATGCTTAACAATAATCACTTAACACCTTAGTAAACAGAAAGATAGGTATAGCCTCTATGATAGTAATAGTAGTAAAGGATATATAGAAATTTGTACCATCATCAAGAAGCTTAGAGATATAGGAAGCTGAAGCTTGGTCCCCAACCAAGCTGCCTTGGAAAACAAGGGTAATTGGACTATCTCGGTACCATGCTTTTAATCTGTTTTTGGTTATTTGCCATGTCTTATTACATATGTGTTAATAAACTTTTATACATCTTTCTATATATCTGTTTATATCTACTTTGGTTTCACCTGTACCGAGATCAGTCCAATTGCCCTTGTTCTCCAAGGCAGCTTGGTTGGGGACCAAGCTTCTGCTTCCTACACCTTAGTAAACAGACTATAGCTGGAGACCACAGTAAAAGGTAGCTTTGAGCTGATTATATTAACACTCACTCTAAGTCTCACAGTCTAAAGCAGTCATTGCTGGCTTGGGCACAAAGAACCCAAATCTGTGTGTTTTGGGGACACACGGACCCAAATCCAAAACAAGGCCACCCTGCAGTCCCCTCCAAATGCCCCTGTCCTGGTTGGGTCTGTCACAAAATTCAATTACGATATGACATGTATAGCACTCGTATACACAATTTTATTCATTTTTTTTTTTCACACGAGAGTGGAGTCATCTTTTAAGCAGTTATATCTTCTTATATTTTCATACTAGGTACCCCAAGATCCCGTGTAAAGGACGTTCTCTTTGCTAATAAACTGTTGGTCCAAAAGGTTTGTCCTGGACAATTCCTTCTGCAGCGTGATCCCTTATTTGTATGGATTGGATTGCCTGGCCTGGCGGTGACAGGTGATTGACATTTATAGCCTGGAGCCGTTAGAGGAATATTAACTCCTGAACAATGAATGCAAAACAAAATCAATGTCATCTCTATGCAGGTGTAGCTTTATATTAGTTCATGCTTTACCTCCTGGACTCTGGAAGCCCCCTGTTAACATTCATCAAAAACAGGCCTTCAAAAATCCATACAGTGCTTAAAATAACAACTCCTGGCAAGAAATCAATCATTAATTTAAAGGCTAAGTTCACCTTTTTTCTTTTTTTTTTTTCTAAATTCCAGCTCCCCCATGTACCAATATAGCATTCATGTACTTTTTTTGCAAAAATATCAAAGCTTTCCATAAAATCTACAGACACTTACTTCACTTGTCCTCATCCATGTTTCCAAATATATCTATTGCTTCTGTCCTACGTCCTTACAGACTATAGGTTATGACACAGGAAGGAGTTGACCAGCGGACCTCATTAGCACACACCCCCTGCATCATCCACCCTCCCATTCCCAGATCCACGTTTTTTTAAATGAAATGCAATCAATCAGTGATCACCCTTCTCACTAAATACACAATCAGATTGCATAGTGTATGGCCATCTTTATACAAGTACATAGGAGGGAGTGGACAGAAACACTCAGCTGTGTAGCCCCATTCACATCTCTGCATAGCGGAAACTCGCATTCCTACATGGTTGCATCTATGGACTGTCTGTGTACCAGGATCCAGTGAATAAAGCCTTTACATGTGCTTATAGTACTTCATGGTTCCCAGCAATGAACCATGGACTGTTCCAGTCTGCTTTTACATGTGCTCATTCCATAGGACCCACAGGCCATGGTCAGAGGCCAGCTGGACCAACAGGTCTGTGAGCAGCTGCCAGCAGGACCCACAGAATGTGGGTTCTGCTGGCAGCTGGCCACAGACCTGTGGGTCCTGCTGGCCACTAACTTGTGGGTCCTGCTGGCCGCTGGCCTGTAGGTTCTGCTGGCCACTGACCTGTAGGTCCTGCTGCCCACTGGCCTGTAGGTTCTGCTGGCCACTGACCTGTGGGTCCTGTGGCCACTGGCCTGTAGGTTCTGCTGGTTGCTGGCCTGTGGGTCCTGCTGGGAGCTTAGGGCAGGGGGATTTAAATGTCCATTCTAAATACTCAGCAGACTACTGACCTGTGGGTCCTGCTGGCCGCTGGCCTGTAGGCAGGCCTGGATTGGCCATAGGGCAAACCAGGCACTTGCCTGGTGGGCCGCGGCCGTCGGGGCTGCCAGGCTGCAAGTCCTTCCGGGGCCCATAGCAGCTGGGCTGCTCTTTGAGCCTGCGCCGCTCATCCAGCTTCTCAGCGGCCGCCCGGCTACCAGTTAAGCTCAGCCATTGGCGCCGGGGGGAGGAGCTAGATAAGACACCTTCGGCTTCTCTGCAGCTGCGCGGCGCCTGTATAGGTCAGCCGTCGGTGCCTGGGGGGAGGAGGAGCTAGAGCAGACACCTGCTGCAGACACCTTGGGGCTGGATAACAGAAAACGTGAGTGCAGCCCCCCCTGTGACCTGGATAGGAGGAGCAGTGGGGGCGGCTGCATATACAACAATCATTCTCTTCATCTTCCTCCTGCAGTATCGGAATGCCTGCGAGAGGTAGAGGAGAAGCAGGCATTCTGAGACTGCAGGAGGAAGATGGAGAGAATGATTGTTCTATATGCAGCCGCCCCCACTGCTCCTCCTATCCTGCTTCTTTCTGCTGCCCCCCCTGGGCTCTCCACTCCACCCATACTCTTTGCCTCCTCATGCTGTCCACCTCCCCCCATGCTCTCTGCTGCCCCCCGGTGCGCTCCACCTCCCCCCCATGCTCTCTGCCACCCCCCAGTGCTCTCCACCTCCCCCCATGCTTTCTGCCGCTCCCCCAGTGCTGTCCACCTCCCCCATGCTCTTGACCACCCCCCAGTGCTGTCCACCTCCCCCCATGCTCTCTGCTGCCCCCCCCCACTGCTCTCCACCTCCCCCATGCTCTCTGCCGCCCCCATGTGTGCTCCACCTCCCCCCATGCTGTCTGCCGCCCCCCTGTGCTCTCCACCTCCCCCCATGCTCTCCACCTCCCCCCATGCTCTCTGCCATCCCTCTGTGCTCTCCACATCACCCCCACGCTCTCCGCTTCCCCCTTGTGCTCTCCACAACCCCCCATGCTCTCCGCTTCCCCCCTTGTGCCCTCCACATCCCCCCATGCTCTCCGCTGCCCCCATGCTCTCCGCTGCCCCCACTGTGCTCTCCACCTCCCCCCATGCTCTCCGCTGCTCTCCCTGTTCTCTCCGCCCCCTCATGGTCTCCGCTGCCCCCCATGTTCTCCGCTTCCCCCCTTGTGCTCTCCACCTCCCCCCATGCTCTCCGCCGCCCTCCCTGTGCCCTCTACCTCTCCCCAAGCTCTCAGCCGCCCTCCCTGTGCTCTCCACCACCCCCCATGCTCTCCGCCGTCCTCCCTGTGCTCTCCACCTCCCCCATGCTCTCTGCCGCCCTCCATGTGCTCTCCACCTCCCCCCATGCTCTCTGCCCCCCTCCCTGTGCTCTCCACCTCCCCCCATGCTTTCCGCTGCCTCCCTGTGCTTTCCTCTTCCTCCCTGTGTTCTCTGCCTCTCCCCTGTGCTCTCGCCCCACCCCTTGTTCTCAAGGTTCTTCCCTGTGCTTTCCACATCACCCCCACACTCTCTGCTTTTACCCGCCCTGTGCTCTCCACCTCCCCGCATGCTCTCAACCGCCCCCCCTGTGCTCTCCACCTCCCCCCATGCTCTCCGCTGCCCCCCCTGTGCTTTCCTCTTCCTCCCTGTGTTCTCTACCTCTCCCCTGTGCTCTCGCCCCACCCCATGTTCTCAACGTTCTTCCCTGTGCTCTCCTTCCCCCCATGCTCTTTCCTGGTCCCACCTTCCCCAGACCTCCGCTGGATTCCCCCCTCCCCTCTCTCAGGGGATCTGTCAGGGTGGAGAGTGGGGAAGGGGCCAGTTAACATGTCATTGGCTGCTCAATCCAAAATGCCCGGGCCTATTTTTTGTCGCAGTCCGGGCCTGCCTGTAGGTTCTGCTGGCTGTTGGCCTGTGGGTCCTGCTGGGAGCTTAGGGCAGGAGGATTCAAATGTCCATTCTGAATACTCATCAGGGCCTGAACAAAACCTGGGGAGGTGTGCCTAGATGAAGCTAGGTTTCTAGTAATTAGTTTGGAACCCCCAAGGAGATTGTCTTGTTCCCCCTGTTGGGATGGATTTGCGAGATGAGAGAAAAGTGCTTACTTTGCCCCTGGAGCCCTATGGACTGAATGCTGGACCACTTTGAAGGCTGCATCTATGGACTGTCTGTGTACTAGGATCCAGTGAATAAAACCTTTACACTTGCTTATAGTACTTCGTGGTCCCCAGTAATAAACCGTGGACTGTTCCAGTCTACCTTTACATGTGCTCATACTTCTTCATGGTCTTTACAGAAGCAGTGATTGTTAGGTTTGGTCTGCTCAGAGCTTCAGGCTGAGAGTTTGATTACTTCCCCCTGCCTCTAGAAGTTTCTAGAGCTTAGGGTGGGAGGATTCAAATGTCCATTCTGAATATACAGCAGGGCCTAGCCGATCCCTGGGGTGGTGTGCCTAGATGGAGCTAGCTTTCTTGTGCTTATACAACTTCAAGGTCTCAAACCATGAACCGTAGACTGTTCCAGTCTGCCTTTATTTGAACTCATACTACTTCATGGTCCCCAGCCATGAACCGCAGACTGTCCCACTCTGCCTTTATGTGTGCTTATACTACTTCATGGTCCCCAGTCGGGAACCATGGACTGTTCCAGCCATGAACCCTGAACTGTTCAAGTGTGCCTTTACTTGTGCCCATACTACTTCAAGATCCCCAGCTGTGAACTGTGGACTGTCTCTATCTGCCTTTACTTGTGCTCATGCTACTTCATGGTCTCCAGCTGTGGCGTCTCCAGCTTTCATATTTAGGGGGGGCACATGGGGGGACAGGGACAAAAATAGGGGACAATATAAAATGCAAATATATATATATAGATATATATAGATATAGATATAGATATAGATATAGATATCTATCTTTGTATCTATTTATCTATCTATCTATCTATCTATCTATCTATCTATCTATCTATCTATCTATCTATCTATCTATCTATCTATCTATCTATCTATCTATCTATCTATATTTTATCTATCCTGGGGCCCTTTACCCCTTTACTACGATCCCACAACGGCCCTTTCACATGTTCTGCAGTGAGCTCCCTTCCTACTGTATTGGGGCCCCCCCAGGGTGACAGAGAACAAGAGATATATGTCACCAGCATACCATGAAAATATAAGGGTTCAAAGCAGTGGGAGAACTATCAGGGTTGCAAAGGTTGTCTTGCCACCCGGCCCTGGTGTTCTGCCACTGTGGGGTTTCTCAGCCTCCTCTTGCTGTTCTGCCCCTGCTATTGACAGCACTGGTCTGGCATTACTTGAAATTTACAGGCTGGTTCTCCTGTCCTAAGGATGGGAGAAATCAGTCTGTTTTTTCAGTAACTGAGAGTCCTGGTGGAGTCCTTCCTGCAACTCGCTCTTCTCCCTGCCAATGAGGATGCAGGGGAAGGAGCAGATTGGGCGGCCATGGTTGTGTGAGCGCTCGCATTATGCAGTGTCAGCGAGCAGAGGGAGGGGGGAGGAATCACCTGCAGGAGCTGACTGGGGACGCTCTCCCTCTCAATAGAGACTGTGTTACCCCAGCGGTGGCCCGAGTAAGATGCGGCACATCCGATATGAATACAAACAAAAAGAAATTGCCTTTTTGTAAAAGAAAAAAAAATTTTTTGGGGGGGGGGGCACATGGTGGGGCCCAGCATAATGTTGGGGGGGTCAGGGCCCCCTCTGCCCCCCCCCCTAGGGTCGCCATTGGTCTCCAGCTGTGAACCATGGACTGTTCCAGTCTGCCTTTATTTGTGCTTATACTACTTCATGCCTGACTTTACACGCACATGAACTTTAGTGGCATGCCAGTCTTGGTCCGGAGGGTTCAATATTGAGTTGGCTCACCTTTTGCAGCTATAACAGCTTCAACTCTACTGGGAAGGCCGTCCACAAGGTTTAGGAGGGTGTCTATGGGAATGTTTGACTATTCTTTCAGAAGCGCATTTGTGAGGGCAGGCACTGATGTTGGACGAGAAGGTCTGGCTCGCAATCTCCGCTCCAAATCATCCCAAAAGGCCAGTCAAGTTCCTCCACCTCAAACTCGCTCATCCATGTATTTATGGACCTTGTATATAGAAAAAAACTGCGCTATACCATAGATTGAATGTGAATATACATAAATGAATCATACATGTCATGAGATGATGAAATATGAATCTGAAAAATTCCTCTCATGGCATACCAACACTAAAGAAGTCAAAAAAGGTGCAATGATCAAATAAATCATAAAGGATCAGTGACAAACAATGCAAATAAAGCTGTGAATCAATATATGCATATCGGAGTTCATAAGTGATCTTGACTGAAGAAAATCAGAAACCTCTAGTGAAAGTGAGGAGAGTCCCAAAGAAAAGCCCCTCAATACTCTACGGAGAGGACTTGATTGTGAAAACTGCATTAAAACGCCGCTCACAGTGATCCTTCACCACATAGATTTTGCGCTTACCAAAAAGCAAGCAGTAAAGGCTTGTATGCAGACCCAAAACAGGGATATCCAGCTGGTAGCGTAACTTGTCTGTATGCAGCGTGACTGCGGGAGTGCAATAGGAGATCCACCCACTCAAGCTCAGAGGCTGAGGGTGCTGCTGTGCTGTACAGCCTCATCTGGCTCCTTTCCCTGGCATTGTACCTCTTCTCTTCCTAAGCGGGGTACTCCCACATTATGTGTGCACCTCCTCTGCTGCCACTTCCAGCAATGTCTTCTCTCTACTTCCTCCTGACTCCCATATTTTTTGGTGTGTATCCCACAGTTAAACTGCTGCTCTTTGGGGGGGGGGGGGTTGTATAGTGGCAGCGCAGTATTTTTCCTATATTTATGGACCTTGCTTTGTGCTCTGGTCCAAATCATTTGGTGGAGGGGGATTATGGTGTGGGGTTGTTTTTCGGGGCTTGGCCCCTTAGTTTCAGTGAAGGGAGCTCTTAAGGCGTCAACATACCAAGACATTTTGGACAATTTCATACGCCCAACTTTATGGGAACAGTTTGGGGATGACCCATTCCTGTTCCAACATGACTGAGCACCAGAGCACAAAGCAAGGTCCATAAAGACATGGAGGAGCGAGTTTGGGGTGGAGGAACTTGACTGGCCTGCACAGAGTCCTGACCTCAACCCGATAGAACACCTTTGGGATGAATTAGAGCGGAGACTGCGAGCCAGGCCTTCTCGTCCAACATCAGTGCTTCTGGAAGAATGGTCAAACATTCCCATAGACACACTCCTAAACAAGCCAGCTAGACCTTCTTGTCCAACATCATGTGCTTCTGGAAGAATGGTCAAACATTCCCATAGACACGCTCCTAAACCTTGTGGACAGCCTTTCCAGAAGAGTTGAAGCTGTTATATCTGCAAAGGGCGGAGCCAACTCAATATTGAACCCTACGGACTAAAGACTGGGATGTCATTAAAGTTCATGTGCGTGTAAAGGCAGGCGTCCCAATACTTTTGCCAATATAGTGTATATTAAAAAAAAAGCACACAAAACCAGCTCTGGCAGCGAAAGGGTTAAGTGAGATGACCCTTTTGTACCAGGCGTTCCTTCGTACACATCCGAGCCCCATACCAGACATGGCTAAGCTGGTGAAAGGTAACCTCTGATTGGCCGGGGCTTATTGCGCTTTGTGCTGGTTTCGCCGCACTTTGCGTTTTTCTTGTCCTACAAGCCCCTCATACCGTTTGCTATACCGTTTGATACTCAAAGCTCCAATTTGCAGCGTGAACTTTTTACCAAACCGTAATCCCCGAGGTGGAATATCCAATTAATTCAGCCCTCTGCAGTCCTCCCCTCCGGAGTCGACGCTGCGCCAGCCTTGCACATCTGTTTTAAATGCAAAGTATGTATAAATATAAGAGACTCAATGAGGTGCAGAGGACATTATTGCTCATTAGCCGTTCCCCCCATTTGACTTGCGGTATGAAGCACGACACGTTATTGAAGATTCCCTTTGGATTCGATGAAAAATGGGCCACATTAAATACGACGACCCCCCCCTCCCCCCCCCATGTATGATTTTCATTTATCAGTCACGGGAACGTCACACGGCGAGAGGAGCGAGCTGCTGCTGCTGCAGATCAATATTAATCTTCTGCTGGCGAGGGAGGCAATGTGTCTCATCTGCCGTGTACCCCGCAGTATAGGAAATGTACAGAAAGGAAAAAATACAGCTTCTGAACTCCGCCGCAACTCTGCGGTGAAGGGAGACATGTGCGATTCGTTTCATTACCAACCGAAATTCGGATGAAATTCGCATGATTCAGAGATTTGGATGTATCACAATAGTAACGCATTTCAACAAATCTGATATAAATTATAACGAAAATAACAAATTCATTCATATTCATTTCATTCGGATGACATATGATTATTATGATTAAGATTATGTTCATTTGTCTTCAGTAGACACAAGGATGAAAGAAATGAATTACAAATTATTAATGAAGTGGTATTATGTCCCAATAAAACTACCGTATATACTCGAGTATAAGTCGTTCCGAGTATAAGTCGAAGCCCTAATTTACCATAAAAAAAATGGGAAAAACTTATTGACCCGAGTATAAGACGAGGGTGAGAAATGCACAGCTACTGTAAGTGGAAAAGATGGTCAACAATGCCCATTTGCAGCATCACTGTGCCCATTTGCAGCCATAGGTCCCCTGAACTTCAAACTCGGTAGTTAAGGGTTCCTAGATGCCCCCTAGCTGCAGCTAAAATTTGGGGTCTCTGAACCCAAAGGGTCCCGAAATGACATTGCTGCAGATGGACACAGTTGACCGAATTTGGGGCCCTGTATCTCGGGGCCACTTAGTGCTAAGAACCCCAAGTTTGGTGTGCAAACCCAGTGGAACTAGCACCATAAATTTTCCATAGCTGTGGTTTTTAGCATCAAGTGGCCCCGAGATACGGGGCCCCAAAAATCAGTTCAGAAAATGTCAAGCACTTTTCTGCAGTAGAGAATGACATTTTCTGAACCGGTTTTGGGGCCCTGTATCTCAAAGTCACTTGGTGCTAGGAACCCCAGCTTTGGATATGTTATGGTACCAGTTCCATTGGGTTTGCACACAAAATGTGGGGTTCCTAGCACTAAGTGGCCCTGAGATATGGGGCCCCAAAGTCGGTTCAGAAAATGTCAAGCACTTTTCTGCAGCAGAGAATGACATTTTCCGAACCGATTTTGGGGCCCCGTATCTCGGGGCCACTTAGTGCTAGGAACTTCAGCTTTGGATATGTTGTGGTACCAGTTCCACTGGGTTTGCACACCAAATGTGGGGTTCCTAGCACTAAGTGGCCCTGAGATACGGGGCCCCAAAGTCGGTTCGGAAAATGAATTTTTTTGCTGCAGAAAAGTGCTTGACTCGAGTATAAGTCCAGGGGGGCACTTTCAGCACAAAAAAATGTGCTGAAAAATTCGACTTATACTCGAGTATATACGGTACATAAAATTAATCCTGACCTGATCTTCTCTCTGTTGGAGGGACTGTGGGGAGGAGAGAACTCATTCACATACAGTGGGGACGGAAAGTATTCAGACCCCCTTACATTTTTCACTCTTTGTTATATTGCAGCCATTTGCTAAAATCATTTAAGTTAGTTTTTTTCCTCATTAATGTACACACAGCACCCCATATTATACACACAGCCCCCCATATTGTACACACAGCACCCCATATTGTACACACAGCACCCCATATTGTACACACAGCACCCCATATTATACACACAGCACCCCATATTGTACACACAGCACCCCATATTGTACACACAGCACCCCATATTGTACACACAGCACCCCATATTGACAGAAAAACACAGAATTGTTGACATTTTTGCAGATTTATTAAAAAAGAAAAACTGAAATATCACATGGTCCTAAGTATTCAGACCCTTTGCTGTGACACTCATATATTTAACTCGGGTGCTGTCCATTTCTTCTGATCATCCTTGAGATGGTTCTACACCTTCATTTAAGCCCAGCTGTGTTTGATTATACTGATTGGACTTGATTAGGAAAGCCACTCACCTGTCTATATAAGACCTTACAGCTCACAGTGCATGTCAGAGCAAATGAGAATCATGAGGTCAAAGGAACTGCCTGAAGAGCTCAGAGACAGAATTGTGGCAAGGCACAGATCTGGCCAAGGTTACAAAAAAATTTCTGCTGCACTTAAGGTTCCTAAGAGCACAGTGGCCTCCATAATCCTTAAATGGAAGATGTTTGGGACGACCAGAACCCTTCCTAGAGCTGGCCGTCCGGCCAAACTGAGCTATCGGGGGAGAAGAGCCTTGGTGAGAGAGGTAAAGAGGAACCCAAAGATCACTGTGGCTGAGCTCCAGAGATGGGAGAAAGTTGTAGAAAGTCAACCATCACTGCAGCCCTCCACCAGTCGGGGCTTTATGGCAGAGTGGCCCGACGGAAGCCTCTCCTCAGTGCAAGACACATGAAAGCCCGCATGGAGTTTGCTAAAAAAACACCTGAAGGACTCCAAGATGATGAGAAATAAGATTCTCCGGTCTGATGAGACCAAGATAGAACTTTTTGGCCTTAATTATAAGCGATATGTGTGTAGAAAACCAGGCACTGCTCATCACCTGTCCAATACAATCCCAACAGTGAAGCATGGTGGTGGCAGCATCATGCTGTGGGGGTGTTTTTCAGCTGCAGGGACAGGACGACTGGTTGCAATCGAGGGAAAGATGAATGCAGCCAAGTACAGGGATATCCTGGACGAAAACCTTCTCCAGAGTGCTCAGGACCTCAGACTGGGCCGAAGGTTTACCTTCCAACAAGACAATGACCCTAAGCACACAGCTAAAATAACGAAGGAGTGGCTTCACAACAACTCCGTGACTGTTCTTGAATGGCCCAGCCAGAGCCCTGACTTAAACCCAATTGAGCATCTCTGGAGAGACCTAAAAATGGCCGTCCACCAACGTTTACCATCCAACCTGACAGAACTGGAGAGGATCTGCAAGGAGGAATGGCAGAGGATCCCCAAATCCAGGTGTGAAAAACTTGTTGCATCTTTCCCAAAAAGACTCATCAAAAGGGGCTTCTACTAAATACTGAGCAAAGGGTCTGAATACTTAGGACCATGTGATATTTCAGTTTTTCTTTTTTAATAAATCTGCAAAAATGTCCACAATTCTGTGTTTTTCTGTCAATATGGGGTGCTGTGTGTACAATATGGGGTGCTGTGTGTACAATATGGGGTGTTGTGTGTACAATATGGGGGGCTGTGTGTACAATATGGGGGGCTGTGTGTACAATATGGGGGGCTGTGTGTACAATATGGGGGGCTGTGTGTACAATATGGGGTGCTGTGTGTACAATATGGGGAGCTGTGTGTACAATATGGGGAGCTGTGTGTACAATATGGGGAGCTGTGTGTACAATATGGGGTGCTGTGTGTACAATATGGGGCGCTGTGTGTACAATATGGGGTGCTGTGTGTACAATATGGGGTGCTGTGTGTACAATATGGGGTGCTGTGTGTACATTAATGAGGAAAAAAATGAACTTAAATGATTTTAGCAAATGGCTGCAATATAACAAAGAGTGAAAAATGTAAGGGGGTCTGAATACTTTCCGTCCCCACTGTATTTGGTGGCAATGTCCCCTAATTCAACCATATTGGAGGGAAGTAGTAGAGTGGATTAAGAAGATTAGTGGGAGTGAAACTGAATTCGCCCCCTGGCAGTGCCTGTTTCATGTAACAACGATACCAAGGAAGAAATTTCGAGAAGCAATTACACCATTTTTGCTGAATGCAGCAAAGGTATTAATCCCGAAATACTGGAAGTTAAAAAATACCCCTACGATAAAGGATTGGTTTAGGGAGAGAGATAAAATCAGGTGTATAGAAGAAGTGATACATTTACAAAATAATCCTGAAATAAAATATGCCAACACCTGGAAGAGACGGCTAGAATTTAAGCAAACTCAGGTCTATATGAACTATATGGGAGGTAATTAGGAATTTTGTTGCTCCTTGTCTCTTCCCCCTCCCTCTTCATATATATATATATATATATTTTTAGGACATCCTCCTCTTTGAGAAAAACATAGTAGGTTTGGGAAAGATATAGCACCACACATATATATTAGGGATATAGTACAGCGGAACCTCGGATTGCGAGTAACGCGGTTAACGAGCGTTTCGCAATACGAGCGCTGTATTTTTAAAAATCGTAACTCGGTTTGCGAGTGTTGTCTCACGAAACTAGCACGATTCAGGCCAAAGCGGTGTGCAGTACCGCTTTTGGCCTGAGGTGGGGGGGTGCCGGAGCCGAGCAGAGCCGAAAGTCACGTTTCGGAAATGCACGGAAAGGCCCGAGTACAGCACGGCTGACCTTGGCAAATCTCAGGTAGGAAGTCTTTCCGAGGTTTGCCGAGGTCAGCCGAAGTGTCATCGGGCCTTTTCGGACGTTTCCAAAGCTCTCTCCAGCGCCCCCCCCCCCCCCCCGGCCGCATCCCATTGAAGTCAATGCGGAACAAATTATTTTCGTTTCCATTGACTTCAGTGGGAAAACTCGCTTTGATATGCGAGTACTTTGGATTATGAGCATTCTCCTGGAACGGAATATGCTCGTAATCCGAGGTTCCACTGTACAAGGATAATTAAGGATAATTAAGACTGGCAATAGGTAGTTAGGGTAAGAAGGTCACTAAAATTAAGGGAAAGGGTATGGGGTACATTACACTATAAAGTTTGGAAGGTTGTCACATTCATTTTTAATTTTATTTTCCTTTTCTCATTCACCAAGGAATAATATAATGTTGGTAGAGAGTCGCGACTCTCTCCTCTTCAAAATAAACATAATAAGTTTGGGAAGAATATTAGGGTTACACTATAGGATAAAGGTTAAATATGATCAGGAATAAGAAATAAGGGTGAGGGGGGTCACTAAAGTAAAGGGGAAGGGTCAAGGGATACACTTTACTATTGTTGTTTGGACACATTTTTTTTTTTTAAATAATTTAATTTGTTCTGCATTGACTTCTATTGCATGCAATACCGCATGTGGCCAGAGGTGTGGGGGGTGCCGGACAGCCTCGGAAATACTCAGGGAGAGCTCGGCTGAACTCGGAAACCCTCAGAAAGGCTCGGAAACACTCAGGAATGGAGTGTTTCCGAGAATTTCCGAGTGATTCCGAGTATTTCCGAATGGCTCCGAACCATTCCGAGTGTCACCGGCGCCCCCGCACCTCTGGCCAAATGCGGTACTGCACACCACATTAGCTTGAATTCTGCTTGCTTTGCGAGACAATACTCGCAAACCGAGTCAAGATTTTTTTTTAAAAAGTTGCTCGTCTTTCAAAACGCACGTTAACCGCGTTACTCGTTAACCAAGGTTCCACTGTATTTGCTTACCTCTGCATTTTTTATTGTTTGCGCTATAAACAAAAAAAAAGACCATCAATTTTGAAAAAAAAAATATATATTTTTAACTTTTTGCTATTATACATATCCAATTTTTTTTTTTTTTTTTAAACATGTTTTTTCATCAGTTTAGGCCAATATGTATTCTTCTACATATTCTTCATAAAAAAAAATCGCAATAAGCGTATATTGATTGGTTTGCACAAAAGTTATAGCGTCTACAAAATAGGGGGTAGGTTTATGGCATTTTTATTATTAATACTAGTAATGGCGGTGATCAGCAATTTTTAGGACAGATCGGACACTTTTGACACTTTTTTGGGACCACTGGCATCTATACAGCGATCAGTTCTAAAAATAGCCACTGTTATTATTATTGTTATTTATTATTATTAATTAGTTACCAGTGGCGGCTGGTGAAGTTTTAGGATGGGGGGGCGCCAGACCCCGCCCTTCCTTTTCGACCCCTCCCACTTGGGGGTGTGGTTTCAGCAAAACAGTGGGCGTGGCTCTACGGTGGTGTGGTTAGCGTCTGAGATGAACGAGGGATGGAGGGAGAGGGAGAGAGGGACAGCAGGCCTAGATCCTACACAACACTAGAAATATGTATTCTACAAAGTTTAACAATCAGCAGATAAAGATACTCCAAACACCTGGTGTTAGCGCTTCAATCATCCCGGCACCATGGTTGTTATGGTGTCAGGATGATTGAAGCGCATTGTTTCTATTGTTACATTGTAATATAAAATGAAATCATTCAACTCACCATAATGCAGAATCAGTGGGAGCCCCGAGTGTGTCACCTGCCACATTGCCTGCCACCAGATGCCATCAAGTGTCCCCAGCAGTCCGTCCTTACATGCAGCCTCTGTCACATCAAATGCAGCCTCTGTCCCCTTACATCAGAGTTGCCATCAGTGTCCCCACACAGCATTTGTCCCCCACAGCAGGTGTCCCCCATCAGAGCCCCCAACAGCAGGTGTCCCCTTTAGAGCCCCCCACAGCAGGTGTCCCCCACAGCAGGGTGTCTCCATCAGAGTCCCCCCACAGCAGGTGTCCCCATCACAGTCCCCCCACAGCAGGTGTCCCCATCACAGTCCCCCCACAGCAGGTGTCCCCATCAAAGTCCCCCCACAGCAGGTGTCCCCCATCAGAGTCCCCCCACAGCAGGTGTCCCCCATCAGAGTCCCCCACAGCAGGTGTCCCCTATCAAAGCCCCCCACAGCAGGTGTCCCCCATCAGAGCCCCCCACAGCAGGTGTCCCCCATCAGAGTCCCCCCACAGCAAGTGTCCCCCATCAGAGTCCCCCCACCAGAGTCCTCCCACAGCAGGTGTCCCCCATCAGAGCCCCCCACAGCAGGTGTCCCCCATCAGAGCCCCCCACAGCATGTGTCCCCCATCAGAGCCCCCCACAGAATGTGTCCCCCATCAGAGCCCCCCACAGAATGTGTCCCCCATCAGAGCCCCCCACAGCAGGTGTCCCCCATCAGAGCCCCCCACAGCAGGTGTCCCCCATCAGGGCCCCCCACAGCATGTGTCCCCCATCAGAGCCCCCCACAGAATGTGTCCCCCATCAGAGCCCCCCACAGAATGTGTCCCCCATCAGAGCCCCCCACAGCAGGTGTCCCCCATCAGAGCCCCCCACAGCAGGTGTCCCCCATCAGGGCCCCCCACAGCATGTGTCCCCCATCAGAGCATCCCACAGCATGTGTCCCCCATCAGAGCCCCCCACCGCATGTGTCCCCCATCAGAGCCCCCCACAGCATGTGTCCCCCATCAGGGCCCCCCACAGCAGGTGTCCCCCATCAGAGCCCCCCACAGCATGTGTCCCCCATCAGAGCCCCCCACAGAATGTGTCCCCCATCAGAGCAATCAGAGCCCCCCACAGCGGTACTTACCTTCAGTCTCCTGCGGTGTCCTCCTCACACTGGCAGCAGCATTCTTCCTGCTTCCTCTCTCGGGCGCAATGAGAGAGAGAACCAGGAAGTGACATCTGACTCAGGGCAGATGTCAATCAAATCTGAAGTGCCAAGTAGCTTCCACCCGGCGCCTGTAGTATGTATTACTATGGCTGGGCGGAAGCTACTTGGCGCTTTAGAAAACGCCCCAAGGCGGGCTAAACGCCCGCAAATGCAGTGCCACGTCTGCAATCTCGTGATTGCATAGACGTGGCGCTTCCTATAAGTGCACTGTGTCCGGCGTCGCACTGTATCCGGCGTCCGAACACAGTGCACTTAAGGACCTTTTTTTTCCTTTTTTTTTTTTTTTTTATAAAGGGACAGTATTAAAATTTTTTTTTTTTTTTTTTTTTTTTTTTTTTGCTGCCTGGAGGGGGGGGGGGGGGGGGGGGTGGTGGATGGGCCGCCACTGTTAGTTACGTTCCATTTGTTTAGATACAACATTCGTTTTTTCGGATAATTCGTAACTTCGGATAAACTCGTATTCCTTACGTTCTCTAACAGCCAAATTTAAAAGGAAACTCCAATACCTAGAATTTAATAGTTAGTAATAGTTAAGTTATTATTAGTTAGTTATTATTTCAGATTTTCAGATGTCCAAATTTCTGAAACTTCAGATTTTAAAATCCCTGAAATTTCTCATTTCCGAATTTTTAATTTTCCGAATTTACAAATATTCAAATTTACGAATTTTCGAATGTTAGAATTTACGAATATTCGGAAAAATTAGTTAAACTGGTTTTTGTTGATTTGGATATTTCCGAATGAACTAATTTGTTGAAATTTGTTAAAAAAACTAATTCGGAACGAAACGAATTGCACATGTCTAGGGACGCCCAACCTGAATCAGCATAAATACCAGAATAAAGGGGGGCGTGTCATCCACCCGATCCTACGTAGTGGTCTGGCGCCCCCATAAAGCAGCCTCACTGCTGCCAGTATGATAATACCGTCCGGTGACAGGCCTGACATTTAGACAGGTCGGCGGCTGCGACATCCTTGGGAGGAAGTTCCGATATTTATCTTCCTCCCACTGCTCCGAGGGCTCTGTGTCAATAGCGCAGAGAAGAGAGGAGGGAAGCCCCTCAGGTATGGCGATGACAGCAGGCTTGCATCATTTCAATATAATTTCATTTCTTTAATCATCCTTGTCCTTGAGCAAGCATATTGAATTTCATCATATACAATTAAGACTTTTAATTGTATATGACTCAATAATATTTTTGACCTGCTTGCCTATATGTGCTCTCAGAATACGGTGCCTTGACAAAGTATTCATACCCCTTGAAATGTTCCACATTTTGTCATGTTACAACCAAAAACATAAATGTATTTTATTGGGATTTTATGTGATGGACCAACACAAAGTGGCTCATCATTGTGAAGTGGAAAGAAAATGATAAATGGTTTTCAACATTTTTTACAAATAAATATGTGAAAAGTGTGGGGGGCATTTGTATTCTGCCCCCCTTTACTCTGATACCCCTAACTAAAATCTAGTGGAACCAATTGCCTTCAGAAGTCACCTGATTAGTAAATAGAGTCCACATGTGTGTAATTTAATCTCAGTATAAATACAGCTGTTCTGGGAAGCCCTCAGAGGTTTGTTAGAGAATCTTAGTGAAAAAACAGCATCATGAGGGCCAAGGAACACACCAGACATGTTAGGGATAAAGTTGTGGAGAAGTATAAAGCAGGGTTAGGTTATAAAAAAATATCTCAAGCATTGAACAACTCACGGAGCTCTGTTCAATCCATCATTCGAAAATGGAAAGAGTATGGCACAACTGCAAACCTCCCAAGACATGGCCGTCCACCTAAACTGACCGGCCGGGCAAGGAGAACATTCATCAGAGAAGAGCCAAGACGTCCATGGTAACTCTGGAGGAGCTGCAGAGATCCACAGCTCAGGTGGGAGAATCTGTCCACAGGACAACTATTAGTCGTGTTCTCCACAAATCTGCCCTATGGAAGAGTGGCAAGAAGAAAGACATTGGTGAAAGAAAGTCATAAGAAGTCCTGTTTGTAGTTTGCGAGAAGCCATGTGGGGGACACAGCAAACATGTGGGAGAAGATGCTCTGGTCAGATGAGACCAAAATTGAGCTTTTTGGCCTAAAAGGAAAATGTTATGTGTGGAGGAAAACTAACACTTCACATCACCCTGAACACACCATACCCACTGTGAAACATGGTGGTGGCAGCATCATGTGGTGGGGATGCTTTTCTTCAGCAGGGACAGGGAAGCTGGTCAGAGTTGATGGAAAGATGGATGGAGCCAAATACAGGACAATCTTAGAAGAAAACCTGTTAGAGTCTGCAAAAGACTTGAGACTGGGGTGGAGGTTCATCTTTCAGCATTACAACGACCCTAAACCAGAGCTACAATGGAATGGTTTAGACCAAAGCATATTCATGTGTTAGAATGGCCCAGTCACAGTCCAGACCTAAATCACATTGAGAATCTGTGGCAAGACTTGAAAATTGCTGTTCACAGACGCTCTCCATCCAATCTGACAGAGCTTGAGATATTGTGCACAGAAGAATGGGCAAAAATATCCCTCTCTAGATGTGCAAAGCTGGTAGAGACATCCCCAAAAAGACTTGCAGCTGTAATTGCAGTGAAAGGCGGTTCTACAAAGTATTGACTCCAGGGGGCGCCATACAAATGCCCCCCCACAGTTTTCACTTATTTGTAAAAAATGTGGAAAACCATTTTATCATTTTCCCTCCACTTCACAATTATGTGTCACTTTATGTTGGTCTATCACATAAAAATCCTAATAAAACACATTTACGTTTTTGGTTGTAACATGAAAAAATGTGGAAAATTTCAAGGGGTGTGAATACTTTTTCAAGGCACTGTATACAGGATTCTGCCCACAGCTGCTGCACCTTAAGTACTAAAAGTGCTCCAGGGCGCTCAGGAAGTGGTTAATCATCCACCATATTACGCCTGTATTTTTCCTTACCCATCTCAGACAAAGGCCCACTTTCCGTATCCTCAGAATATGTGTATGAATGCGGATTCGGCATTCTTGCTCATGATAAATGTGATTTGTCTTATCTATGTAGGCCCAGCCATCATGGCCATATGAAGGGAGAGATAGTGTCTCTTCTCTAGCAATCCACTTATTATGTCATGCTTTCCTGGTTGGAGATTCCATATTTCCTTCCTGCGATCCATTTCTCTGCATCCCGTCTGCGTGCGTGTGAATGAAATATCAGATGGATTGCCTTTCATTCCCCGCTGATTCCAACACAACGGATTAGGCGGTGTATGAATGCCGCGCTGTACAGATATGTTATTCAGGGCATCATTCATTTTTAATCTTTAAAAATGCACTTAACCCATATGCCAGGAGATGTCATAAGAGTTTATGACGTACGTAACTTTTCCAGGGCTTCCATCGGGGGCCGCGAAAATGGAGGCAACAGGCAAGCTGGATGTCTTCGGTTAAAGGCGCTTTGGAATGGGAACCAGCCGGGTTACCTTTTAGTTTAAAGCTGAATGTATTGATTTTCTTTTTTCCTAAACCAGAACAAGGGACGGTACTTAGATGAATGATAAGAGACCCGTGTGCCTGATGGCTTCTCTGTTCCTTAAAATCTTCATTCCTCTGCCCCCCAGACAGCCCCCTATGTAAGGGGGCTTGTGATTGGCTGATGATTGGTGCCAAATAGTAGAAGTCCCTGCCCCGCTTCTTCTATGACAGGACAACAATCCATCTCCTGGTATCCATCTACCTCCATCATGTCGTATCCAACACCTTGTTGCTTGCCAGAGGCCTTCCCACGACATCCCCAGCCATTAGGCTTAAATATCCTGAAACGCGTAGCCATGCTCGTAAGCATGATGTTGCCCTGTTGGGAGTGACCTTCCAACGCCATGTCCGGGTGGTGGTGTATTCCACACTGGCTCTCACAGTGTTCAATAGACCTAGCAGGCTTCCTGTAATAACCTCTGCATTGCCTGACACCGCTTTCCTGCTGAACTCTGCATTAGTCTCAGCAAGTTTACAGGATCGTCCATCTATGCCAGCAAGCTTTCCTGATGAACTCTGCAGATACCCCCATGACTGCTGATGTGCCTAAACACTATTATTTACAAAGTAAGTGCATATTGTTTTTTATCGAATTGTTTTGATATCTGGACAGAGCTCTTCAGTACATCAGCCGGTGTCCCCTTTATTGGACCAACAGCTGACTATAACTAGGAACCAGAAGGGTAGCTAGAGCACAAGCTCCCCAAGATCCAGTAATGTCTGTACTCACAAGGCCCATGGACAGATGGATGCCTCCTTCCAATCTTTCAACGATGCCCTCCAGTGATACTACAGTAGACAGATCTGTGGCAGAGAGCTCCCCTCAGTCAGCTTCTTCTAAGCACCAGGGCTATGGAATTCCTCCTTCAGGTCACCCACCTGAGGCCTCTTCATGGCAGCCTGACCATGAAAGGGCCCCCCTCAGGCTGGACTCCTCCACTCTGGGACAAGACCCAGAGCTCTGTCTGTTCTAAGGATATATGAAGTCTCCCAGCATGCCCTCAGAGCCTGCCTCTCTGGGATAGACCGGGGCTGTGCCAATATTTATGCTGCCATCTGCATAGCTCCACACCTATCATCCAGAAACTTCTCAAGTTGCCCAGATCAGAGGGAGCTATCCAACCAGTGGGGGTGCATCCAGAAGGGCGCCCCCTATCTCCAGCCACCCCCCTCTATGACCAATGGATAGATTCATGCATAGCGGGGGTGTTTTTGAAGCACCTGATTAGAGCCATAGGCATGGCACTCGCAGCTCACCCAGGTGTGTTAGAACAGCGAATGAATATTCACTTTCCTAACACTGAACCGCCTCTCCACCAATCAGATGGCTGAAACGACAGGAGCTGTGATTGGACGCCTATCAGGAGGAGAGGATGGGAGGAGAGGACGGGAGGGGAAGCATGGAGGACAACGCTCGCCGCCATCAACCGCTGCACAACCGAGACAGGGTAAGTGACGGGCAGACAGCTAGCGGGGTGGGTCACAGTGGCGGCATTCAATGGCACAGTAGCAGCATTTGATGGGCACAGTAGCAGCATTTGATGGGCACAGTGGCTGCATTTGATGGGCACAGTGGCTGCATTTGATGGGCACAGTGGCTGCATTTGATGGGCACAGTGGCTTCATTTGATGGCACAGTGGCAGCATTTGATGGGGCACAGTGGCAGCATTTGATGGCACAGTGGAGTGCCAGCTCCCAATCAGGAAGCTATCTCCCTGGTGATCACAGGAAGTCATAGAGGAACCAATTTCCTCATGACTTCCTTCCCCTTCTTCATTGCCACTTTGGTTGAGCACCACCTACAGTGGGGAGTACAGACTGCATCTGCCTACAAGGGTGTTGTGATGACACCTACCCAGGGAAGAGTTACGCATTCACAGTATGTGCTCAATCCTCCTGACTATGCGGCATTCAAAATGGAAGACTGAAAACATTTTGTGGTAAAAAGAGGTACTGCAGATGTTTCCATCACCGCCACCACCCCCTATTCATGCGTCGGGCCCCTTTCAGGACACCGGGCTCATTAATTACAGGGGCAGGGGGTTTTTTTTAAGCACCTGATTAGAGCCAGAAACTCTAATAGGCTCTAAAATAGGGTGGGCTTCGGACGTAGAGCACTGTTAGAATAAATTAGGTTTGTTAGAATAGCAAATGAATTGCCTCTCCGCCAATCAGGAAACGTGGGTCTGATAACCGTTTCCCGATTGGCTGAAAGGACAGACAATCCTATTGGAGGCCTAGAAGGAGGAGGAGGGAGATGCATGGCGGAAGCCGCTGTGATCCACAGGAGGAGGAAGGAAGAAAGCTGCCGCCAGCCGGACACTCTGCCCATCCGACCCCGGCTTGCTTCCTAGATTGGGTAAGTGCGGGGCTTTGATGTCATGACCATTTGCCGCCCCCCCCCCCCCCCCAAAAAAAAGAAACAAACACCAGCTGCCACTGGTTCTGCGAGGGGCGTTCAAGTCAAACCAGGACTTTTGAGTTTATATAATAAAAAGACAAATTTCATGGAGTGGAAACTGCATTTCTTTTTGGACATACTCCCCTGGTAAATTTATACACTTATCCCAGCCTGGAATTACACCTGAACCATCCTAGAACAGCCTGTTTCACTTCGTCATCACTGCTGAAATGCTGACCTCCAAGGAACTCTTTTAGGGGTCCAAACAGTCTTGGTACCTAGTAGGGGTGTTGCTTGGTCTACAAAAGATCTGGGGCTAGAGCCCATAGCAGCAAAGTAAAGAAAGAAGTACTTCATAGGCCTCTCCCTGGAGGCCTGCAGCTGGTTGCTCATAGTTTCCTGCTTGGTTGCTCGGAGTTTCCACTTGTCCCACCATTACTCCCACTTGCTCGTTACTCAATTACCAGTCCAGGGTATTTGGGTTTTTGTATTTTATTTTGGAACTTGGATAAGAGAAGGGATTAGTGGTATACTCCAACTGGAACTATTCACAACGGCTAAGAACAACTCTTACTTGGCCTCACCAGATTATTTGTGGAAGCAGTCACACTGCTTTAACCATACAGCCACATGTATGAAGGAATTAAGTCTTCTTGCTCTCACTAGCAGCAGACTTGATGCACTACGTTATCTTTAGGACACTTTCTAGCATCCCCTTTACTGGCACCCGTCCACTGACTCCTCTAGCTGAAGGGGGTGGCCCTCACTCAACAGGCCCCAAGGACACAGATCTGTACTCACAGTAGGTAAAATCAGATCCTTCCTGGTGTTTCCCTTCCGGTCAGCTCTGCAAGACCTCTAGGGTTCAGCTTCTCTCTCCAGGCCCTTGGGTCGACCACCAAAGGCCGCACGACCACCTCCGCAGAGGAGAGGGCAGCCGCCCCCTCCCTCCTGAGCTCGGAGACTTCACAAATAACACCCACTGTCTCTCCTCGCTCTACATCCAACTCCTGGCATGTCTCTTCCAGAGCTTTCCACTATGCTTTCCACTCACTGACATCTGGCCTGGATCCCACCTGAATGACTTTCTCTGGACATGATCCCAACTGTTTCTTTCAGCTCCTGTTCCAGGAAACCTCTTGTGACAGACCTAGCCGGGACAGAGGCTGTTGGAGAGGACTGAATTCAAGCCTGTTGCCTTTTGATTATGGGCCCTAGCATTTGGGGGAATGGTGCTCTCTGTGAGCTGTATGCCTGGGGACCCTGGGGTTGGTGTTACTTTGGATATAGCTCCATGTCCCCCCAAAACACACAGACTCTGTGAACCCTTTATATGCCATATTAGAATGATAAGACTGAATTATACTGTTGGGACACATCCTGTGAGGAGATGCTGGTGTCATCAATTCCAACTACCTGTGTTTATGTTAATTGAATGAGCTGATCACATTGTCCTCTATACAATGTAGGAGATGGGACGACTCCTATTGGAGCTGCTGCTATTGTGATAAGGTGTCCTGTGATAATTAACTCAGTCTGGGCAAAAGGTCATGTCTCAATCACCTAGGCTGTATAAAGGATTAGTTAATTAGCTCATGTTAATTAGGTTAATTAGGTTACGTTTGTATTGTTAGAGTAATATTTTCTCCTGTATATAAGACTGTATTCTGGTTCTGAATAAAGTGAGTTCATGGTAGCAACAAGCAAGTGTCACCTTGTTTTGTGCTCAGAGAGGTTGGAATATCTGATATCTGTATACAAACTGGGAGGAAGTGGTATATGACGGAAGCACTCAAGCGGAGTGTGAGACGTTCCATGACATTGGTGGCAAGCAGCGGGAAAGCTTCCTGCAGTCTGGGACATCAAAACTTCCATCTGGATCCAAGGTCCAGATAGCAGGAGAGGAGAGGTACAGATACCAGCCGCCATGGATGAGGAATTCAGAAGGAGGTTGCGAGAGATGCAGATACAGCACAGAGGACCAGTATCGGAGCAGGTCCTGCTGGGATGGTGTCATTCTATTTGCTGCAAACTCTGGAAGGAAGCGCTAGCCCGTGAACAGCGACACCAGGGAAAAGCTCTCCCCTCCATCGAAGAAAGGTACTGGTCGCAGTACAGACTGCGGGTGTGGTTTTTGGGAGAAAAACCACACAAGAAGCAGACAGCTGAATTAAGCAGGCTGGTCTGGGCAGAGATAAAGATGGATGAGAGCTACAGAGCCCTCAGGTGGCATGTATCCCAAGCATGTCCCTGGATAGCGGATGACAGCCCAACGGAAGGCTTGAGCTATGGCGGCTTGGGACTGTTGTATGTGAAGCTGACAGGGGACTCTAACTTTGGGAGTGATTTGGAGAGTGGACGAAATCATGGATTTCAGAGAAGGGCTACTGAACATTTCGGAAGTGCACTGGGCACAGGAAGATTTGGAGTTTCTGGCCGTTCAGGAATGGGAGCTAGAGATCGCCTACAGACGGCTGCTAGACATTGCTCAGTGCCAGGGCTGGGCTCCCTTTGCCTGGGACTATCAGGAAATACCAGCTGACAACCCTGAAATCCTGGCTGAAGAGTCGGCAATGTGGCAGAGCAATAGTGTGCTTTGCCAACCTGCCCCCGTAGCTATGGAAGCGGAGGACTTATGGCGGATGCAGCAAGTGCTGACTGACCTTGATGATCCTGTTTCTGCATGGGATGATCTTGGATGGAGGAATGTGCCTGTCCAGTAGCATGCCAGAGAATCTGCAGTGGAAAATCTGGAGATTGCCATCCCCAATCCTGAAGTGCTGACAACAGGGCAGAGCTCTGCTAACCTCTGCCCAGCACTGATAGCATCTTCTGGATTCCATGGACAGGAGATGGTGAACCTCCATCCCCAGACACCAGTTGCAGAGACAGGGGATTTGATAGACTTTTCTGCTGAGGAAGAACCATCGGGTGAGCCCCCAGCAGAAGAGTTGGGATTAGGGCCAAACTTCATTGCACTCTGCTCAGCACTGATGGCATCTTCTGAGTTCCACGGACAGGAGATGGTGAACCTCTATCCCCAGACATCAGTTGCAGAGACATGGGATTTGATAGGCTTTTCTGCTGAGGAAGAACAACCTGATGAGCCTCCAGCTGAAGAGCTATCAGGGCCAAAGTTCACTGTGCTCTGCCCAGCACCAACAGTGGCTTTGGCCTTCTTGAGAGAAGAGGTAGTCGGCCTTTCTCCCACAACACTGACAGGGACATGTGATTTTCTGCCAGCAGCATCTATGGAGTTACAACAAACTTCTCCAGCTGAAGATCTGGTAACTGAACAGAGGTTCCAAGACCTTTGTCCCACACTTTTAGCAATTCCAGAGACTGAGGATTTGATAGACGTTTCTGTAGAGGAGGAACCACCTAGCAAATCCCCAGCAGAAGTGCCGGCAACCGGACAGAGGGTCCAAGACCTCTGCCCTACACCTGCAGCAATTGTGGAGGCCCAAGGTGAGGAGGTGGCAGTCTATCGCGATCTGCAGATCAGGATCCAAGGAGTGAATGCAGTCATCACCTCACAACTGCAGCTTGATCTGGTGTCGGTGGATGGGGCTTCAGTTCCCAGTTGCTGGGCAGTCGGCCCAGATCCCCAACAGCAGGATGGATTGAGCTCAGTCCCCCTGTCTTCTCTCCAGCGGCAGAAAGGACTCCAGGGAGAAGGGCCAGTCCAGGCCTCTCCCCAGCGGCAGATATGTTCTCTGAGAGAGGCAGAGGTTGGCTGGGTGAGTAATACTCTGTTTGGAATAATTTATTTGGGGTACTGTGTGGGTACAGGCAGTAGAGGACTGGAACTACTGACTAACTTTGGAGTCAACCCGTCTGGGGTCTCCTCCTGTGTTAGTCTCCTGCCGAAAGGGGAGAAATGTGACAGACCTAGCCGGGACAGAGGCTGTTGGAGAGGACTGAATGCAAGCCTGTTGCCTTTTGATTATGGGCCCTAGCATTTGGGGGAATGGTGCTCTCTGTGAGCTGTATGCCTGGGGACCCTGGGGTTGGTGTTACTTTGGATTCAGCTCCATGTCCCCCCAAAACACACAGACTCTGGGAACCCTTTATATGTCATATTAGAATGATAAGACTGAATTATACTGTTGGGACACATCCTGTGAGGAGATGCTGGTGTCATCAATTCCAACTACCGTGACACCTCTCTATAACCATGTAAAGAGAGGCCACTTGCCACTTACTACTGCATGTAGTACTGCCACGCTAGAATCATTTTTATGCCTGCAAAATTAAAAGTCCCTGTTTGACTTGAATATCCATCATAGATTGACAGTGAGCATTGCAGCCAGAGCTTTCTTTTTCTTTTTCTTTTTTTCTACAATACTTAGGTGGAGGGCTATTTAAAAAAAAAAAAAAAATTTAGCCCAGAGTTGTGGTTTTATTCAGGTGGCAACATAGACACTTTGAATACCTACATTTTTTTTACACTAAAACTCTTGATATCCACAAATTTGCAGAAAAAAAACCTCTGATATGCTGGTACTAAAAGCTTTTGATGTGCTATAAAATGTGTTATATTGCAGAGAGCCTTGACGTGTGAACCTGGCCCTATTCCCATTTGGAAATGCATATGGAGAACTACAGAATGTAAGATAAGTGTACCATTTACAAAATGTGTTAAGATTTTTCCCGCTCCTGCTTCAGGAAAGTGGAATGAACCATCAGTAAGGACTTCATAGAAGTGTTCCTAATAATGTAATAAGTAACACATCACCCCGACCGATAAGCTGGCCGTTATCTGTCCTCTGTCAATGCTGGAAAACCGCAGCAAATGGTTTAATTTCCTTCCGCTCTCAGGAGACTCCTGTACTACCAGTTTATTTCCCAAAGTGCCCCATGAAAGATATGACAAAATGAAATATCTCGGCAAAGTCAGCATCTGATAGGGGAGAGAAATGTGTGGCTGGAGGACAGCATGGCTTACTTACAAGGACTATTTTAAAGTAAAACAACTCACCGACTATAATAGTGGTCTTCAACCTTAGTGTGACCAGGGCCGGTAAATTCTTCCAAAACCTTCCATTTACCAACAGTAAAAAGATTTTGTGCTTATATGTAGCGGGACCCCCGTAGGGGCTGCTACTAGCTGTGGTCTGTCTGTCACCCTGCCCAGCCCGGCATTCATCTCTCAAACATTTGCACCAATCTGTTGGCAGTGGGAGGAGTTTCCGCTCTGCAGAGGAGAATAAGGAAGTGCCGCCATGTGTGCCCGACTGTGGGTTAGTAGAGGAGATGGCGTAGTTCATGAGTGAGATGGCAGATTGGAGAAAGTACGCTCCGAGTGTCTGCTTTGGCCCAAGCGGCGGAAAACCTGTCTTGACTGATATGAGAGTGCAGTACGCACCGAATGGCCAGCTTGCGGGAGGCTATGAGTCTCTGGGATTGATTTGTGGAAAGTGCTCTGGCCTGAATAGACAGTTGCGGCCTTGGATTGTCTGTGGGCTCTGTGGGGAGCACCTGTTTGAGATTGTCCCTCCAACCTTACTCCCACGGATCCTACAGGTGGATTGGGACAGGAGTGTTGCCGTCCCTTCTGAGAGTGATGTCAAAAGCCCGTCAGTGGTCACCCAAGTCGAGCCGGAGGCTGTTGACCCTGAATCAGCGACTATCCTAGGACCCAGAGTACCTATCGTTTATAAAGGCCGAGGTCAGGGCCATGTGCCGGGTGTGGGGGAGGAGCTGCTGGCTAAGATGGCTGCACGCTGAGACAGCATGCCGCATTATGGTGTGCTAGGAAAGGCTGAGCAAGCAAACAGAATGGCGGTATATGAGGAATAAAAGAAGATATCATAGACCCTTTACTTTATGCAATAAAGCTGCAGAAAAAGGATACGACCTGGATGGGACTGATCCGGGGGCTGAGGGGTTGTGGATCCCGGTATTGTTTTCTGGGTAACGCAGAGCTGTGAAATAGGTGGATGGCTGTCGAGCGTGAGTGACGTGGCAAGGAGATTCCGGCGAGGATCCGCATAGGTCGGTGCTTTTCGGGTCCGTTTCTCCTCCGTCCGACACGACATTCGGCTAGCCTCAGTTCACCTTGGTTCACTTTGGCTCACCTCAAACTGTTTGGAGGAGGAGCTGTCCAACGGGCTTGAACCTGGAGGAAAGGAGCAGGGTCACGGCCATGGTCGGTGTCTACGGAGTTTGGGGAGGATCCCGGCCAGAGCAGGAGCGGGCTTAGGGTGTCCAGAGATTCCAGGAACCTGCGAGCTGCAGGATAAAAAGTAAGGAGCTGAAGGGGTGGCCCAGCAGGGATTTAATAGGACAGACTGCACTAGGGGAGTCCCAGGGGGACCCGTTAAAGCCTTGTGGAGATCAGCCGTCCGGCAGAGGTATCCAGGGAAAGGCAAGTAATACATCAGGGACCATATATTATCTGTGGACACAGGTGGAAGAAGGGAAAAAAAAAAAACGGAGTAATCCTGAAAATGGACAATTAAGGACAGTTAAGGACTAAGGTAAAAGGAATGAAAAGAAAATGATATATTAAAGCACCATAATAGCCATATATAGCCATATATACTGGAGGTAAAGAACAAGAAATAAGAACATTGTATATGGGACAATTTGCTAAGATAATAATATGGTATATTATAATGATATTGTGAACAATATGGTAAAGCCCTAAAAATGTTTAAGTTTAAATATATGGACAAATATATGGACAAAATCTAAACATATTAACAATTTAAGGACCGTAATGTATTATTCGTCCTAGTATATTTCTGAAATCTACTATCAGAATTAAACTGCGGTCTGAGGAGTACTGTGAATGTGTTTGGTAAACTACAGAGATCAATTGTTTTCCTTTTCCTTCTCTTCCTTTTGCTGATATGGCACTCAAAAAAAAAACACCTCAATCTCAGCAGAAAGGAAATGATAAGAAGAAAAAAATAAATGTTACAAACACAGGGGCACAATCAACCCAAACAACGGATATAAAAGAGTATTTTCAATAAATGCTGTCCTCATAGACATCACAAACATCACAAGGGCTACTAAATATAAAAGAATCATCTACTACTTTAGGAACTACAGAGGAGGAAGAGGTAGATCAAATCAGGAATAGTTCACCAATCGAGGTGAATAGATTGCCAACAGAGACGGAGGAAATGGAGAATGAAAAATGGGATATGAAAGCTTATATTTGTTCCTTACCTACAAGGGAAGATTTGGATCAATATGTGTATAGACTAGAAAATACATATAGAAAGGAGCTACATGAACTTAAAACATCTATACAAAATACTCAAGAGAAAATAGAAACCTTTGATGGGAGAATGGCGGCTATGGAATTAAAAATGGCACAAGCAGAGGAAAAAATACAGGAACAAGATCAATGCTTAAAACAGGCCTTAAACATCATAGACGATCAAGAAGATAGAAATAGAAGAAATAATATCAGGATTAGAGGTCTGTCCGAAACGGTGAATCCAAAAGAGTTATTACCAACATAACAAAAAATATTTAACAAACTAATACAAAACCTTTCTGCAGTGGAAATAATATTGGATTGAGCCCATAGAATATTGGGGCCTAAGACTTTAGACCCCCCGCAAGACCAAGAGATGTGATATGCAGGATACATTATTATCAAATAAAAGAGAAGGTTATGCTAGCCACTCAACAGAATAAAGACATAGATTTTGAAGGGACACAACTTACAGTATTTCAGGACCTCTGCAAACATACACTAGATCTAAGAAGAGCAACGAAGCCCCTGTTGGAACTTCTTCAAAAAAGTAATATGCAATATAGATGGAAATATCCATTCTGGCTTCAAGTACAACACGAAGGCCTAATTACATCATTTAGAGATTTGGAGGATCTACCTGAATTTTTAAAAACTCTCCAACTTCCGGAAGTAAAGCTACCATATTGGCCTAGATCAGTGATGGTGAACCTTGGCACCCCAGATGTTTTGGAACTACATTTCCCATGATGCTCAACTACACTGCAGAGTGCATGAGCAATGTAGTTCCAAAACCTCTGGGGTGCCAAGGTTTGCCATCACTGGCCTAGATTATATTTTGAAACGTCAGCTAAAAACTGGAAAAAATCTAAGAAATAATCAGGAGATATGGAAGAAATAAGAAAAAAGAAAAGAGTGACACTTGAACATCTAAATGCGGCAAAGTGGGGGGGGGGAGGGAGGGTTAGGGAGTGGGAGAGAGAGTAAAGGGAAAATAAATATAGAAGGGAAGGGAAGAGGAAGGGATATCACAGGGATATAAACAACAACACAAAGATAACAAGTAGCACATATACACAATAAAAAATAATACATTTTATTTAATAACACATGCACAAACACTTCAATAAGATATAATGAAAGGGGAGTGGGGGAGGTGAGCAAATGGTACATAAATTTAGTAGGGATAGGTAACAGGGATGTTATTTTGGAAATAAATGGATTAGCGCACAAAACACATAATTAACACAGACTATTTAATTTTATAAGACACTACTAGGTGAATTTAATAGGGAACAGAAAAGGGATTCCCTCTCTCTCCCAGCCCCGATCCCCCCCCCCAGTTTTTTTTTTTTTTTTTGGAGCTCCCATTTCCCTCCCGATTGTCCTCTGGAAAAGGGGAGCCTTTTTGAAAGTAGAGGACATAAAAGAATAAAAAAAAAGGGAAAAATGTATATGAAAATAACATAAGTAAAAATATTAAGGGGACTAAATAGGTGTTGAAGATATCATAATGATGCTAGATGAATGGTTATATTCTCGGGGCGGGTGAAGGGGAGAAAGGATTTTTTTTTTCTTCTCTTTCTTTTGCCTTGAGAATGGAAAAACCTCAAACTAAGACAAAAGTTAAAAGAATAAAATAGAATAAATTTTGCTCATAGAAAAGGTATGACAAATAAAATAATGGCATGCAGCAGATTAGGAAGCAGCAGACTCAGACTTCCCCTATTAGGGACCTTACTAAATAGTAAAAAAGACTTGAAATAAGTCAGATAGTATTGGTGTGAGAGAAATAGCAGTGACTGTAGTTTGATTGGCTTGATTGTTGTCATATAAGTATTTAATTTTTTATTCTCTCCTCTCCTCTCCTCTCCTCACCTCTCCTCTCCTCTTTTCCTTAATGGATACGGTGAAATTTTGTTCCTATAATGCAAGAGGCCTTAACTCTCCCTCTAAAAGTGCGCAAATTTTAAATTCATTTCACAAACAGAAAATCTGTATTATTTGTTTCAAGAAACACATTTTCGTTCAGATCATAATCCTAAAATATATAGTAGAAATTATCCAACATGGATCCATGATTCATTCCCATACTCTAAGTCACGAGGAGTGCCTATTGCAATCCACAACGACCTACCTCATCAAATATTGCAAACATGGAAAGGTAGAGATGGTAGGTCCTTAATATTAAGGATCTTGTTATATGAAAAGATGTTTACAATTATACATTTTTACCTACCAAATTATGATCAAATTAAAAATTGAATACAGTGGAATCTCGGATTGTGAGTAACGCGGTTAACGAGCATTTCACAATACGAGCACTGTATTTTTAAAAGTCGTAGCTCGGTTTGCGAGTGTTGTCTCGCAAAACGAGGACGATTCAGGCCAAAGCGTGTGCAGTAGCACGCTTGGCCTGAGGTGGGGGGGCCCCGGAGCCTATCGGCGCCTTTCGGAAATGCGCGGAAAGGCCCGAGGACAGCTCGGCTGACCTTGGCAAACCTCGGGAACGAAGTCTTTCCGAGATTTGCCGAGGTCAGCCAAGGTGTCCTCGGGCCTTTCCGGCCGTTTCCGAGGCTCTCTGGCGCCCCCCACCTCTGGCCGAATGCGGTATTGCATGCCATTGAAGTCAATGCGGAACAAATTATTTTCGTTTCCATTGACTTCAATGGGGAAACTCACTTTGATATGCGAGTACTTTGGATTACGAGCATTCTCCTGGAACGGATTATGCTCGTAATCCGAGGTTCCACTGTAAAGGCCTTTGTGGATGCAATGGATAAAAAAAGCAGGAGTAGTAGTAATGGGAGGAGATTTCAACTTTGTAATGAATCCAAAAATAGACACAACAGCAACACATTCATATAGGAATAATAAACAACTAAATGAATTTAAACAACTATTGGAAAAGTATCAACTGGTGGATATTTGGAGAGTGCAACATCAATTGGGAAAAAAATATTCGTATTATTCAAATATACAGGATACATATCACAGAATATACTATTTTTTTATCGATCAAACAGGGTTAATGATGACACCAATTAAACATATTGGAAATTTTCTTTGGTCTGACCGTGCCCCAATATATATGGAACTAAAGATAATCGAATATAAGAAACCATTAGGGACATGGAGACTAAATGATAACCTTGATTGAGGATAAAAATTTTCGAAAAGGATATTCGACAGGCAATAGAAGAATTTTTGCAGATTCATGAGACAGACGTGACAGCAATCCCTATACAATGGGAAACATTAACATGTGTATTAAGGGGACTGTTCATCAAACACGGAGCTAGATTTAATAAAGAAAAAGAGAACAAAACAATACAATTAATGGGGGAAATCTCAGGATTGGAAAAAAAAAATAAACAAAACTGTAAACCAATGGATAAAATAAGGTTAAATGAAAAAATGTATTGAATTACAAAAGTTGTTTGATCAACAGTCCTTATGATTAAGGGATAAAAATAGAGCCAGGTCCAGAGCCGGGACAAGGTCATCTAGCGCCCTAGGCGAACATGCCAAACTGCGCCCCCCCCCCAAGATATGAGTATTATGTGTCAGCAAAGATCCCCCCCCAAAAAAACAGCACTAATCTGCATGCTTATTCCCTTGGTATAAATTCCCCCTCCTCCCAGTACAAATATTTGCTCCCCTATCCCCCCCCAAAAAAATCATCCCTACTAGCACAAATCTTATACCCCTAAATTTTCCCCTCCGAGTACACATACCCCCCCCACTCCGAATCCCCCCTAGCGCAAATCCCCCCCCCCATCCCTCCTACCAACACAAATCCCCCTAAATCATCACTCTTAGCACACTTACCCCCTAGATTCCCCCCTCCTAGAACAATACTTACCCCCTGCTGCCCCCCAAATTTCCCCTTACAACACAAATCCTCTCCCCCTGAATCTCCTTGCAGAGCCCCTCCCCACCTAACATAAAACCACAGTGCCCGGGGCAGCCACCCCTCCTGCCCACCCCTTGTCCCGGTCCTGGCCAGGTCATATCAATTTGGGAATAAGACAATCCAACCCATGTGTGTGATTATATGTCAGTATTACATTGTATATCCCTGTATGTTATGGTCGCTAAGGTGCCTATCTAATAGTTTTTTTTAATTATCTATGCTCCCTGCTGAACCCACTGCCTGTGGTTACCGCTCTTACAGTAAAGAACCCTGTACGCAGTTTAAGGTTAAAACGCTTCTCGTCTAATTTTAGTGAATGGCTGCCCATCTTTTGAAATTCCCTTTCACGGAAAAGTTTTATCCCTATTGTGGGGTCACCAGTACGGTATTTGTGCATTGAAATCATATCCCCTCTCAGGCGTCTCATCTCCAGAGAGAATACGTTTAGTGCTCGCAGTCTTTCTCCGTAGAGGAGATCCTCCAGTCCCTTTATGAGCTTTGTTGCCCTTCTCTGGACTCTCTCAAGTTCCAGTACATCCTGCCTGAGGACTGGTTCCCAGAACTGGACGGCATACTCCAGGTGCGGCCGGACCAGAGTCTTGTAGAGCGGAGAATTATCGCTTTATCTCTGGAGTTAATCCCCTTTTTAGTGCATGCTAAAATTCTGTTGGCTTTGCTTACAGCGGCTTGGCATTGCATGCCATTGCTGAGCCTGTCATCTACTAGGACCCCCAGGTCCTTTTCCATCCTAGATTCCCCCAGAGGTTCACCCCCTAGTGAGTAGATTGCATTCATATTTTTGCTACCCATATGCATTATTTTAATTTTTTCTACATTGAACCTCATTTGCCATGTAGTTGCCCACCCAATTAATTTGTTCAGATCTTCTTGCAAGTTTTCCACATCCTGCTGGGAGAAATGGATGCCCTGCTTAGCTTAGTATCGTCCGCAAATATTGAGATTGAGCTGCTTATCCCATCCTCCTGGTCGTTTTATGAATAAATTAAATATACACTTAGGATAGTATAGCCCCTCAAATCACTGGGTCAATGGTAGAGTAGCCATCAGGGAAGAATAGCTCCCCAAATCATTGGCGTCCTCAGAATTATGGCCCTCATGGGAGAATAGCCCAAAAATCATTGGTGTGAGTGGGAATGTGGCCACTAGTGGAGGCTAGCCCTTTAATGCATTGGTGATTGTAGAATAGTTGCTCTTAGGAGAGTATAGCCCCTCAAATCACTGGGTCAATGGTAGAGTAGCCATCAGGGAAGAATAGCTCCTCAAATTATCGACGTCTTTGGAATTATGGCCCTCAGGGGAGAATAGCCCCAAAATCATTGGTGTGAGTGGGAATGTGGACACCAGTGGAGGATAGTCCCGCAACGTATTGGTGTCTGTGGGATAGTTGCCCCAAGGAGAGTATAGCCCCTCAAATCACTGGGTCAGTGGTAGAGTGGCCATCAGAGAAGAATAGCTGCTCAAATTATTGACGTCTTTGGAATTATGGCCCTCAGGGGAGAATAGCCCCAAAATCATTGGTATGAGTGGGAATGTGGACACCAGTGGAGGATAGTCCCGCAACGTATTGGTGTCTGTGGGATAGTTGCCCCAAGGAGAGTATAGCCCCTCAAATCACTGAGTCAGTGGTAGAGTGGCCATCAGGGAAGAATAGCTCTCCAAATCATTGGTGTCTTTGGAAATTTTCCCCTTCAGGAGAGAATAGCCACTAAATCATTGGTGTAAGTGGGAATGTGGCCTCCAGTGGAGGATAGCACCTCAATTATTTGATGTCTGTGGGATAGTTTCCCCTATGGGAGTTTAGCCCCCCAAATCACAGGAATCCATGGTATAGGGGCCATTAGGGAAGAATACAGTAGCTCCCCAAATCATCGGTGTTTATGGAATTATTGCCCTCAGGGGAGAATAGCCCACAAATTATTGGTATGAGTGGGAATGTGGCCACCAGTGGATACCACTTCATTGGTGTCCGTAGAATACTTGCCTTTAGGAGAGCATAGCCCCTCAAATCACTGGGGTCAATGGTAGAGTGGTAATCAGGGAATAATATTTCCCTAATTAATTTGTGCCTCCGGGATTGTGGCCATCAAGGAAGATTAACACCCAAATCATTGGCGTGAGTGGGGATGTGGCTACCAGTGAAGGATAGCCCCTCAATCTATGAATGTCTGCACAATAGCTGTCCTTAGGAGAGTATATTCCCTCAAATCACTGAGGTCAATGGTAGAGTTGCCATCAGGGAAGAATAGCTCCCTAATCCATTGGTGTCTTTGGGATTGTGGCCCTCAGGGAAGAATAGCACCCACTTCGTTGGTGTGAGTGGCAATGTGGCTACCAGTGAAGAATAGCCCCTCAGTTCATTGGTATCAATGGGAGAGTGGCCCCAAGGAGATTGTAACCCCTTCAAATAACCCGGGACAAGGGTAGAGTGGCCACAAGGGAAGAATAGCTCACCAAATCATTGGTGTCTGTAGGACAGTGAATCTCAAGAAATAATAGTCCTTCAAATCAATCATGTCAGTGGAGTCATGGCCCTCAGGGCAAAATGGTCCATCCAATTATTGTTGTGAATGATGGTACTTAACTTGTCTTAGGACAGGTGCCATGTGTGCCCACAGATAAAGACTGATGATTCCACACGGTACACCAATACCTCTTCTATTGATGTCTTTCTGTGTGACGGCACTATTTCAGATCTGCCGGGTGCAAATCAATCAGTATGGAGCAATTTCAGACAGGGTACTGTCACTCTTAGGAAGTAGAGCTATTAGTAATCTATTATTTTTGCACAGGAATGGGGTGTGATTCCGATGCGAATCACATTTTGATATATTTGAACCCAGCCTAAAAAAAAAAAAAAAAAGAGATTATGAGCTATTTTCCCCAGATCTCTTTGAATTAGACTATCTTGTTAAAGTTTTAGGCAGGGTGATTCTTCTTTGTGCTAAATCATTTTGCGACAGAAGAAACATAAAAATGTGAATTGTTTCCTGTTTTCTACTTAGTGCTACTACATGCTTTAAATAGCCAATCTAGTAAACATTTTTTCTCTTGTGTTCTTAGTAGTTAAACATGCCAAACTACGCCCCCCCAAGATGTATGAGCATTATGTGTCAGCAAAATTCCCCCCCACAAAAACACTGAGCACCAGTGGCGGTGCGTCCATTAAGTGCACACAGGCGCCGCTCCCTCTCTCCAGCCACCCCCCTCTATGACTAATGGATAGATTGCATGAATCTATCCATGGCCGCCGCCACCACCACCCACTATTTAGCCGATCGGTCCCTTTTCGGGTGCCAGGTGCCTGAATTACAGCCGCGGGGGTGTTTTTGAAGCACCTGATTAGAGCCATAGGCTCTAATAGGCTTCAAAAAAGATGAACTGCTAGCTCAGAGCATTGTGCTACGAGCTCGCCCAGGTGTGTTAGAAAAGCGAATGACTATTCACTTTCCTAAAACGGAACCGCCTCTCTGCCAATCAGGAAGCACGGGTCTGTTACCAGTCACCTGATTGGCTGAAAGGACAGGCGCTGTGATTGGACGCCTATCAGGAGGAGAGGAGGGGAGGAGATGCATGGAGGAGCCGCTGTCTAAGTATGTAAAAGGGTACAATTCACAGGAGGGACTTTGCAGTGTCAAGTGCAATTATTGCTTTGTATGTAAGCACATACTGCTCAGGGGAGGGATATGAGTAGAGTCGGGTGCGCTGACCGATCTTCATGTAAGAGGATACTGCTAGGAGGAGGGACTTATACAGAGCTAGGTGCAATAACTTCTCTGTACCTAAAAGGGTCTTGATTGGGGGAGGGACTTTGCAATGTCAGGTGCAGTGATTGCTTTGTTTGTAAGAGTATACTGCTCAGAGGAGGGATATGGGCAGAGTCGGGTGCACTAATTCATCTTCATGTAAGAGGATATTGCTAAGAGGAGGGACTTATACAGAGCTAGGTGCGATAACTTCTCTGTATGTAAAAGGATACTGCTCAGAGGAGGGACTTTGCAGTCTCAGGTGCAGTGATATCTCGGTATGTAAGAGGAAACTGCTCAGAGGAGGGGCTTGAGCAGAGTCGGGTGCAGTAATTGGTCTACATGTAAGAGGATACTGCTCAGAAGAGGTGTATAAGTCCCTCTTCTGAACAGTATCCTCTTACATGCAGACCAATTACTACACCCGACTCTGCTCAAGCTAGGTGCAATGACTTATCTGTATGTAAAAGTATGCTGTTCAGAGGAGGGACTTTGCAGCCTCAGGTGCAGAGGGATACCGCTCAAAAGGGAGGATTTGAGAAGAGCCAGGCGCGTTGATTGCTCTGGAGGTAAGAGGATACTGCTTGCAGTAAAGATGTAATGTACAGTGGGGAGAACAAGTATTTGATACCCTGCCAATTTTGCAGGTTTTCCTACTTACAAAGCACTTAGAGGTCTGTAATTTTTATCATAGGTACTCTTCAACTGTAAGAGATAAAATCTAAAACAAAAATCCAGAAAAGCACATTGTATGATTAAAAAAAGATTAATTTGCATTTTATTGTATGACATAAGTATTTGATCACCTACCAACCAGTAAGAATTCCGGCTCTCACAGACCTGTTATTTTTTCTACTCATTACCTGTATTAACTTCACCTGTTTGAACTCGTTACCTGTATAAAAGACACCTGTCCACACACTCAATGAAACAGACTCCAACCTCTCCACAATGGCCAAGACCAGAGAGCTGTGTAAGGACATCAGGGATAAAATTGTAGACCTGCACAAGGCTGGGATGGGCTACAGGACAATAGGCAAGAAGCTTGGTGAGAAGGCAACAACTGTTGGCGCAATTATTAGAAAATGGAAGAAGTTCAAGATGACGGTCAATCTACCTCAGTCTGGGGCTCCATGCAAGATCTCACCTCATGGGGCATCAGTGATCATGAAGAAGGTGAGGGATCAGCCCAGAACTACACGGCAGGGCGCCTGGTCAATGACCTGAAGAGAGCTGGGACCACCGTCTCAAAGAAAACTATTAGTAACACACTACGCCGCCATGGATTAAAATCCTGAAGCGCACGCAAGGTCCCCCTGCTCAAGCCAGCGCATGTCCAGGCCCCCCTGAAGTTTGCCAATGACCATCTGGATGATCCAGAGGAGGAATGGGAGAAGGTCATGTGGTCTGATGAGACAAAGATAGAGCTTTTTGGTCTAAACCCCACTCGCTGTGTTTGAAGGAAGAAGAAGGATGAGTACAACCCCAAGAACACCATCCCAACCAAGAAGCATGGAGGTGAAAACATCATTCTTTGGGGCTGCTTTTCTGCAAAGGGGACAGGAAGACTGTACTGTATTAAGGGGAGGATGGATGGGGCCATGTATCGCGAGATCTTAACCAACAACCTCCTTCCCTCAGTAAGAGCATTGAAGATGGGTCGTGGTTGGGTCTTCCAGCATGACAACGACCCGAAACACAAGGAGTGGCTCCGTAAGAAGCATCTCAAGGTCCTGGAGGGGCCTAGCCAGTCTCCAGACCTGAACCCAATAGAAAATCTTTGGAGGGAGCTGAAAGTCCATATTGCCCAGCAACAGCCCCGAAACCTGAAGAATCCAGAGAAGGTCTGTATGGGGGAGTGGGCCAAAATCCCTGCTGCAGTGTGTGCAAACCTGGGCAAGAACTACAGGAAACGTATGATTTCTGTAACTGCAAACAAAGGTTTCTGTACCAAATATAAAGTTCTGCTTTTCTGATGTATCAAATACTCATGTCATGCAATAAAATGCAAATTAATTACTTAAAAATCATACAACGTGATTTTCTAGATTTTTGCTTTCGATTCCGTCTTTCACCATTGAAGAGTACCTATGATAACAATTACAGACCTGTACTTGCTTTGTAAGTAGGAAAACCTGCAAATTCGGCCGTGTATCAAAGTCTTGTTCTCCCCACTGTATAAGTGCATTAGAGGACCGGCTGCACACCCAGGTGCAAAGATCACGCCATGTGTGAGAGGCACTGGCTTTTGGTAGACTTCACAAAAAAAAAAAAAAAAAAACACTTACTGGTAAGCAAATAAAGGACCATCCATAAAAAGAGACTTAGCTTTACAAGCTCTGCATTGTTTTCAACACGATTTACATGCTATTGCTGAATGCACATCTCTCCGTAGAACCCTTCATCTCCTCCTCGTGAGAGTGCTGTAGGCCTGTTGCACGAACATAAATGGGAGATTTTTTGAAGTTTAAGTGGCAAACTATTTCCCTGTTGGTTGGGGCCATCTGTGAGGTCATGGTGAGAACCTTATCTATATTTATAATGCATGTCTAACGAGGAATAAAATGAAAAAGGGTCACTAGGGGACGCTGGGAAGCCACGGAAAAAGAGGCTGTGAAGTCTGTAAAGTGCAGTTTATAAATTATTCACTCTCTGTCTGTGCAGCAAATGCATTCTCACTGCTCAATTCCTTCTTCCTTACTTTCAAAATTGTAAGGAGATCTAGCCGTGCATAATTACATTAAAGTGATACTAAAGTCTTGGTATTTTTTGTTTAAAAATAATAAACATGTTATACTTACCTGCTCTGTGTAGTGGTTTTGCACGGGGCAGCCCCAGTCCTCCTCCTCTCGGTTCCCTCTCTCCGGCGGTCCTGGCCCCTCCCTCTATTCCAAGTGCCCCCACAGCAAGGAGGAGTGCCTTGCCATCCTATGGGGGCTGTGTGTTTCTATTGATGCACACAGTGTAGGGAAACAACTCTAGTCCCTACATGCAAGTGTGTCTCCATAGGATGCTGATGCTGTAACATCACTTTAAGTTTTATGTATCAAAGTAAGCGTGCCGCTCATAGTACCCAGATGTTTACTTCTTCCTGCCCAGGCTGGATAAGGAAAATGAGAAAAACACAAGGGGGCGCCACTGAGTGCAGTATTAAACATTATTGACTTTAGTTAAGGCAGCCAAATGTGCACTCACATAAATCCATGATAAGAGTGCTTGTCAATAAAGTAGCATCTACAGGGGGATCGTCCACACACAGATCTGTCGGCGGCAGCTAGCAGCAAGTATGGAGGAGCTGGAGAGCCGCATGTCAGCTGGTATAGGAAGCCATCGGAAACCACTGTGGGCTGCAGAACCGAAAGTGACGTCAAGGGAAGGGATGGTCCGCTGCCTAGGTAACGCATTTTGGAGCACCAATAGGCTCCTTTGGAATGCACGGTCCAAGTGTGATGAAAGAACTTGTATTAAAAAAAGGCAAAGACAGTTCACAATAAACTCTACGCTTTCCCTCCTCATCCAGAACCTTTCTCTGCTGCTAGTTCTGTCCCTACCAGGTGGGGTATCTGTCCCTACTCTAGCCACTCGAAAATGCGCTCCAAGCCTGGGAGCCAGAGTTTTAAATAGTCTCTGCCTGACCCAAGATGGCTGCTAGGGTCACATGGGGCGGCAGCATCCAACCAGATAGTGTCCCCAGTGACCCAGGAAGCCATAGAGTAACCATGTTCCTCTTGACTTCCTCTCCAACTGTACTGTCGATGCGGATGAGCGCCACCTACAGTGGGGAAAGTAGACCGCACCTGCCTGCTAGGCATGATCAGAATGGAAAAATTTGTTTAGTTTCGGATAGATTGGTTACGTTACTAATTTTGTTCGTTTGGGATTTTTGTAACAATTTGAACCCAGAACTGTCGAAAAATGATCATCCAATTTGAATTCTGTGTGAAGAATCGCTGGTTGCTAAGGAGTGAGCCGGGAAGCCGGCCGCAGTGTCCTTAACAACCGATGACTCATCAGCTGTCATCGAGCTTCCCCACTGACAGCTGAAATGTAAACAAAAAAATACCAGCAATAGAAAAGTCGGAGAAAAAACAGCGTGGGGGTCCCCCCAAAATCTATACCAGACCCTTATCCGAGCATGCAGCCCTGCAGGTCAGGAAAGGGGGAGGGCGAACCATACCAGGCCAGATACCCCCCCCAACATGGGGGGTTACTTTGGGGCAGGAGGGCTCTTCCCCCTTTTCCGACAACAAAACTGAGAACCTGCTCTCAAACATTTGTTGGCGGAAATTCCGCCAACAAATGTTCTATGGAGCCTACACACGGTCAGTAATACTGACAAAAAATCACACACATAGGTTGGACTTGATGGACTTGTGTCTTTTTTCAACCTCGCCTACTATGTAACTTTGTAGCTATTACACATCCCTGTCACTTGAGCTGGCCTGAACCCGACAGGCAGCGCTCGACAATTTATCATCACATCAATAAAGCCAAATATCTGGATGGGAACAAACGCAATAAAAGACAAGTGAATTACTGAGCCATTCAAGGTAGATACTCTCTTCTCATTTGCCGTAGACGCCATTGAACAACAGTAAATTCACAGTGGGATGATAGTCCCGGGAATCAAAGGCACACTGTTACAGTGTCATCCGATATTACACTTTTGAAATAATGCGGTAATGATTCAGCCAGACAGACTATTCCAAGACATAAAGAGAAGAGAAGGGAAACGTTAAAGGAAAGCAGCTCGTATCTAAACTTTTCTTGAGCGACAACAAAGGTGTTTTGACACGTTCGGAGTCTTGTGACGCGGAGATGGATGATATTTACATACGACATTAAGCCCCAACCTCTGTTGAGGTTCCTCATGAATTATGAAGTGGTGAATTAATAGCCGACAAGCTGATATTGCTGAGCTTCCTTCACGGTGGGGTTTTGATGTGCTTGTCATGAAGCCATAACTGCTCCGAAGGAAAGAAAATGTTACCAACATAAAACAGCATACGATGTCTGTTCAGTGACCTGGCAACCGCGTTATTGTAGGATGGGTAGTGGTGGGAACATCTGGACTAGATGCTGTGTGTAAATGGTTTAAAGGGAAACCTTTTGTGGGAAAAGTATGGGGGCTGCCAAGCCAGACCTGGTATTATATAAATTGCCGCGCTGAATGCGAACGTGGCATGGTTGTTGGTGCCAGACGGGCTGGTCTGAGTATTTCCAGTACCAGTAACGTCATTTCACGACTGGGTATAAAAGAGGAGGGAGGCACCTCTAACTGTAGCAATATGGTTACCTTTAATGAATATGGTTACATTTAATGAAGGTACAATACTTAGCAACATATTGCTACACTTAGAGGCGCCTCTCTTCTCTTTTATACTCTGGAGTTCCTGCTGGATTTTGCTTCGAACCAGGGCTGGACTGGGACAAAAATTTGGCCCTGGACTTCCTCATGACCGGCCCACTTTAATTTTGAGTGTCCCGAACAGCGCCCACCCTTACATCATAGTGTCCCCAACAGCGCCCCCCTTACATCAGAGTGTCCCCAACAGCGCCCCCTTACATCAGAGTGTCCCCAACAGCATCCCCCGTACATCAGAGTGTCCCCAACATCATCCCCCGTACATCAGAGTATCCCCAACAGCGTCCCCCTTACATCAGAGTGTCCCCAACGGCGCCCCCCTTACATCAGAGTGTCCCTAACAGCGCCCCTATACATCAGAGTGTCTCCAACAGCGCCCCCCTTACATTAGAGTGTCCCCAACAGCGCCCCCTTACATCAGAGTGTCCCCAACAGCGCCCCCCTTACATCAGAGTGTCCCCAACAGCGCCCCCTTACATCAGAGTGTCCCTAACAGCGCCCCCTTACATCAGAGTGTCCCCAACAGCGCCCCCCTTATATCAGAGTGTCCCCAACAGCGCCCCCCTTACATCAGAGTGTCCCCAACAGCGCCCCCCTTACATCAGAGTGTCCCCAACAGCGCCCCCTTACATCAGAGTGTCCCCAACAGCGCCCCCTTACATCAGAGTGTCCCTAACAGCGTCCCCTTACATCAGAGTGTCCCCAACAGCGCCCCCCTTATATCAGAGTGTCCCCAACAGCGCCCCCCTTACATCAGAGTGCCCCCAACAGCGCCCCCCTTACATCAGAGTGTCCCCAACAGCGCCCCCCCTTACATCAGCGTGTCCCCAACAGAGCCCTCCTTACATCAGAGTGTCCCCAACAGCGCCCCCTTACATCAGAGTGTCCCCAACAGCATCCCCCGTACATCAGAGTGTCCCCAACATCGTCCCCCGTACATCAGAGTATCCCCAACAGCGTCCCCCTTACATCAGAGTGTCCCCAACAGCACCCTCCTTACATCAGAGTGTCCCCAACAGCGCCCCCCTTACATCAGAGTGTCCCCAACAGTGCCCCCCTTACATCAGAGAGTCCCAATCAGCAGCTCCCTTCACAGAAAGTCCCAATCAGCAGCCCACTTCACATCAGAGTCCCAATCAGCAGCCCACTTCACATCAGAGTCCCAATCAACAGCCCAGTTCACATCAGAGTCCCCACCAGCAGCCCGCTTCACATCAGAGTCCCCATCAGAGAGTCCCCACCAGCAGCTCCCTTCACATTAGTGTGTCCCTATCAGAAGCCCTTCACATCAGAGAGCCCCCATCAGCAGCCCCCATCAGCAGCCCCCTTCACATCAGTGTGTCCTCCCTCTCCTCCCCCTCCCACATGTACTCACAGTTTTGAAGGTAGCTTCTCATTCTTCTCTCCAGTCATGTGATAACAACTGATAAGGGGAGAGACGAAGGAAAGTCTGCCGTTGGTCCATCTCCCCCTGCAGGCTGGAGGTAGCAGTAAGCCTAATTCTCTCTCCAGCATATGACAGAAGCTGCTCCTCCTGACAGGAGTGAAATTGCAATCACTCACTGTCAGAGAGGAGCGGCTCCAGGACTGCACCACCTGACTGGCCCACTGAGCCATCGGCCCACCGGGAATCTCCCGGTAGTCCCGATGGCCAGTACATGCCTGCTTCGAACCCCCTTGTGGAGGCTTCCATTTGTGGATGGACATTTTATGGTTACACAACCTGATCACATTTCTATAATATTTTTATATTGGCTATAAACTGAAGGACTTTTGAATAAATGGTTGTGGAACCAATTATTTGAGTTTCCATTATTTTTTATGGGGAAATTTGCTTTGATATACAATGCTTTGGATCACAAGCGTGTTTCTTGAACAAATTATGCTCGCAATCCAAGGTTTTACTGTACAGAGAATGGTCCGGAAAAGAGAAAATATCCAGTGAGTGGCAGTTGTGTGGAGGAAAATGCTTTGTTGATGTCAGAGGAGAATGGGCAGACTGGTTCCAGATGATAGAAAGGCAACAGTAACTCAAATAAGGTGTAAACAACACAAAAGACAAGCACAAAACAAAAAAAATAAAAATAGGTGCAGGGCTTCATGATAGGGGAATCAGGGCAAACAGGGGGTTAACTTTGTGGCGGTTGTGGTCTGTGGAGGCATCACCAATTTGGAGCTGTAGTGTTTGTCCCCGAGCCGTTGTTGCGCAGCTGGGGATAATTGAAGTATAAAAGGTGATAACCAAACTGAATGGGATGCCTCCTAAGACCTGCAACCCAGTTTTAGAGATACATTATGGGTACTGGTTTTGGATTGTTGCTGTTAAAGAGATGTTAATATTTATTTGTTAATAAAATGGCCACTTTTCTCCAGTTCAGTGTCAAGTGTCATTTGTGTATAACAAAGTTTGGGAATGTTAGGTTTGGTATGGGGATGGTCATACCTCTGAGGTACCCTAGCCAAACATGGATTCTTCCTGCCTTGTATCAACGGTTCAGGCTGGTGGTGGTGTAATGGTGTGGAGGTGGGGGGTAACACCCTTTTGCTGCCTGTAGAAGATATCAAGTTGCTGTATAGCCACTCAAACCACTTCTACTTTACAGGGAATCACCGGGTGAAAAGTTTGATACTGGGTCGATGCCTAAAAATCCCGGGGACTAGTGAGAGGGCTATTTGCCCACAGCTAATACTGCTTGCAGGGACTGAGCCACTCAGAAGAGGATACTAAGTATACCCAATCTGTACCGCACCAATACCGCATTCTATACCACATTTATGCCAAACCTTGACTGCATCTATACCAACCCTATACCACATTATACCAAGCATTTACCGTATCTGAACCAGATCTACATTGCACCTGTTCCAAAACTATACCTTACCTATACTGTATCTATACTGCATGCAGGTTAACTGGGACTGTCGTTAAGTGCACCAACACTCTCAAAGGGCTCCAGCGATAGCCGGCAAAACGAAATATTAAAGGACTTTTCTTCTCATAATAATTATTCTACAAGTCCCCTTTGTTCCCCTGCCCCCTCTGTTACCATCCTCCTGTAGTCCACTGGTCTTAAACTGATGCTATAATGCAAATTTAGCTTGGTTGGACTGTAGGCAGCTCAGACTGATTGGACAGTTTATTTCTGGCCTTTTCCTAATTGGATTGTGAATTTCTCACTGAAGGCAGTAGGTGTCACTGATACCTTAGACCATAGTAGGAGAGTACAACTAGACTGAGTTATGAATATTTATATTTCTTCCAGCCAGCCCAGTAGGTGGTTCTTTTCCACTGTTGAATTCTGGGAGATAATATATATTTGGACTGGGCCATGTGCTCACTCTCTTGCCTCAGACCACTGGGCTAAAGGGGTGCTGCTGAAGTGAGCCCTTCATGTAGGCCCAGAAGCCTACCTAGGGCCTACTAATGCTGAGGTGGTCCTGAGGCTGTCTTGTCTGGTGTGGAAGAAACAAAGCGAGAAGGTGAGAAGACCCAAGGAAGGACCTTGCTGGAGAATGTCAGGATGAAGTCTGGTCTCTTAGAAGGACCTGGTGACTCATTTGGAGGACGCATCAGAATTTAAAAATGTGCTTACTGTGTTGCAGAGTCAGCTTAAAGGTTCTGACACTGAAAAGCTGGATCTTGTTCTACATCTAAAACTGTGCTTGCAGTGTTGACAGGTTGGCTTAAAGGTCCTGATGCTGTGAAGGTGTACTTTTTCTGGATCCAAGGAGTCTGTAAGTGATCTGCTGTTGGCATCTGAGACACTTAACCCTCTCCCCTAGTACCTTCTTCCAAGTTCCACATTAAAGTTTTGAAAAGATCAAAAGTGACTAATGCCCAATTTTTGTTCAAAACTACCTTTAAAGTTTATTTGTTTTTATTTTATTAAAATAACAAACATGGTATACTTACCTGCTCTGTGTAATGATTTTGCACAGAGCAGCCCTGATTCTCTTCTTCTGGGGTCTCCAGGTTCCTCTTTTTCAGCAAGTGCCCCCATGGAAAGGCACTTGTGCTTCCTCACTCCCGAGCCACCCTGTCTGCGTCTATTGACACAGAGCGGATGGCTTGGCCTCGCCCTCTGCTCACTCGGCATAGCATTTGATTGGCAGCAGAGGGAGCCATAGGCTATCAATCTGTCCAGGGAGGAGGGAGACAGTGGCAAGAGCAGAAGTGTGTGCAACACCCTTTAGTGTGTGCTACTAGTAATATAGTATAGGAAAATCTAACTCTGGTTCATGCTGTAAATCTGTGAGACTTAATTGGGTCAGAGTTAATAAAGTACAGGGCTGGATGACTCATCCTGGCAGCTCTCTGGTGCCTCCTCCTGTTTCCAGAATGCTGGAGAATGTTCTGGAACTAGTTGGTGGGGGTGAGGAGGGACTGCCTTGTATTTTTATGGGACCTCGGCCAATCCCCAGGTCAGAGCTGGCAGAGGACTGAGAAAATCCCATAAATAGATATGGGCCATTCCAGCAAGGGGATTTGGGTGGAAGCTGGTGATTCAGTGCTGAGGAGGCTGTCCCCCTAGGCACTCTGCATCGGGCTGGGGCTCGGGTGCTGGCCTGGAAGGATCCTACCATAGAAGAAGCTGGAAGGAGGCTTTCCTTAGAGGCAGTGGGAGCAAGAAGTAAGAGTAAGTGATTCAGCATGGTGCAGGGGCTGACAAGGGAGGAGACTGTCACCTATAGCAATTCTCTGTGGAAGACAGCGGTGTGCTTAAGTCTTTGGCCTTGCCCTGGTAGATCTTCAGAGAGTCAGTTGGGTGGACTGGTGTAAAGAGAATCAGCCAGATGGACTGGTGAAGAATCAGCCAGGTGGGCTGGTAAAGAAGCGGGCGGGGGCTAGCATTTTCTGCAGAATTGGAGCTGTAATTAAGAAGTTGTCCCTGGTTTTCTTGTCAAGTTGGGCATCCCATAAATTCCTATCCCCATCCAAGTTATCAACCCCTAATAAAACATCAAAACAAAGCTCAAGGACTGTTTTCTGTGGCTGGATGCAAGTGGAAGATGCTGTGTGCCTGGCTGTGCAGCTGTGGGGAACCCTGTCATCTGCAGCTCCTACAAAGAGGTGTGCTACATTTGGGGGCTCGTCCGGGATTTCCCCATGGTACCCTGCATGGCCGTTGCCTCTGGTCCTCCGGCATCTTTGGTTCCCACTATTGACCTAAGAGAAACGGTTTGTTATTGCTGTTACCTTGAATGCCTGTATACCACATTTGTATGTGAGTATAACCATTTCAGTTTTACCTTTTTATTAAAATATTTTTGGTAATGCACAAGGTCGGTGTGCCCTCCTTTTCTCTTTATATGTTACAGTTTCAAGTATACCCATTGTTCTAAGGAGGGCAGCAAGGCCATTGACATTCCCTACTATAAGAGTTGATTGCATCACACATCCCTAGACCCAGCACCCAAGCGCAGGAGAATTTTTTTGTGATCTGCAGCTCCTACAAAGGGGTGTGCTACATTTAGGTGCTCGTCTGGGATTTTCCCATGGTACCCTACATGGCCGTTGCCCCTAAAAACTGGAGAGCATTAGGCCAGAGGACTGTATGGCAGAATTATGCAAATTGCCAAAACTATGACTGGTGCTGTGTAATTCGAATGCATTGTCCATGGCAACCACTGGGAGTTGCTGCCTAATCAGTGTTATACTGCATGCTCAGTCGCCCCAACTGTGGCTGGGATGGCTACTTGTGCTACTACCAAGACCTGCTTCATTCAGTGAGAACTGTGCTATGTGTCGTGGCACATGACAACCATGTCGGGCGATCGTGTTTGTGGATTACAAAGTGTCCAGCTGTCTGATCGTGGCTGGGGTCAAATTGCCACTTTACTACCTGGATTGGTGGCTGTTTTCTTTGATGTTGCATGATTACTGGGTGCTAATTATTATCTCCAGTGATATTGTATGTTTGTACACTCAGCCTGGTATGTCAAAGGGGCTGGGGTCTTTTGAAAAATGTCAGAGCAAAGAACAGAGAACCCACCCTAATCGGCGGCTCTGACGGAGATGGCGCTACAAGTACACTGAGCAAAATTATAAACACAACACTTTTGTGTTTGCCCTTATTCATCATGAGCTGAACTCAAAGATCAATGACTTTTTCTATGTACACAAAAGGCCTATTTCTCTCAAATATTGTTCACAAATCTGTCTAAATCTGTGTTAGTGAGCACTTCACCTTTTCCAAGATAATCCATCCACCTCACATCTCAAGATGCTGATTAGACAGCATTATTATTGCACAGGTGTGCCTTAGGCTGGCCACAATTAAAGGCCGCTCTAAAATGTGAAGTTTTATCACACAGCACAATACCACAGACGTCGCAAGTTTTGAGGGAGCGTGCAATTGGCATGATGACTGCAGGAATGTCCACCAGAGCTGTTGCCCTTGAATTGAATGTTCATTTCTCTACTATAAGCCGTCTCCAAAGGCATTTCAGAGAATTTGGCAGTACATCCAACTGGCCTCACAACCACAGACCACATTAGCCCAGGACCTCCACATCCAGCATCTTCACCTCCAGGATCATCTGAGACCAGCCACCCAGACAGCTGCTGCAACAATCGGTTTGCATAACCAAAGAATTTCTGCATAATCTGTCAGAAACTGTCTCAGGGAAGCTCATCTGCTCGTCGTCCTCACCAGGGTCTCGACCTGACTGCAGTTCATCATCGTAACTGACTTGAGTGGGCAAATGCTCACATTCGATGGCGTCTGGCGCTTTGGAGAGGTGTTCTCTTCACGGAGGAATCCCGGTTTTCACTGTACAGGGCAGATGGCAGACAGCGTGTATGGCATCGTGTGGGTGAGTGGTTTACTGATGTCAACATTGTGGATCGAGTGGCCCATGGTGGCGGTGGGGTTATGGTATGGGCAGGCGTATGCTATGGACAATGAACACAGGTGCATTTTATTGATGGCATTTTGAATGCACCATGATGATACCATGACGAGATCCTGAGGCCCATTGTTGTGCCTTTCATACACGACCATCACCTCATGTTGCAGCATGATTATGCATGGCCCCATGGTGCAAGGATCTGTACACAATTCCTGGAAGCTGAAAACATTCCAGTTCTTGCATGGCCAGCATACTCACCGGACATGTCACCCATTGAGCATGTTTGGGATGCTCTGGATCGGCGTATATAACAGTGTGTTCCGGTTCCTGCCAAAATCCAGCAACTTCGCACAGCCATTGAAGAGGAATGGACCAACATTCCACCGGCCACAATCAACAACCTGATCAACTCAATGCAAAAGAGATGTCCTGCACTGCGTGAGGCAAATGGTGGTCACTCCAGATACTGGCTGGTTTTCGGACCCCCCCTAATACAATAAAACTGCACATTTTAGAGTGACCTTTATATTGTGGCCAGCCTAAGGCACACCTGTGCAATAATCATGCTGTCTAATCGGCATCTGTATATGCCACACCTGTGAGGTTTATGGATTATCTCGGCAAAGGAGACGTGCTCACCAACACAGATTTAGATAGATTTGTAAACAATATTTCAGAGAAATAGGCCTTTTGTGTACATATAAAAAGTGGTAGACCTTTGAGTTCAGCTCATGATGAATAGGAGCAAAAACAAAAGTGTTGGGTATATAATTTTGCTTGGTGTAGAATATACTGTGCCGTTCCAGAGTTTCCCGCAACACAAAAGGACAATGGATGATAAACTAGGTTGTCTGTCCGCTGCCCCTACTTAAATATTAAAGCAGTTTTTTAGTAGAAGTGTTAAATGATTAAAAGCAGACAAATTGTGATCTGATATTTATGGGTTCGTTTTCACATTGATAGCTTTTTTATTAAACTGTCTGGAAAAACCGCCGCAGTACACAAGAATCCAGAGGTTCTAATCAAACAAGAGGACAAAGCACTGTAATAGAGATTGTGGAGACAACAGGTGAGTGCAGGTTGTGCCACCAAGTGGAAATGGAAAAAGAAAAAGCAAACCACCTTTACCCCTCTTTCTGACCAGGCCATTTTTTGTGATACGGCACTGCGTCGCTTTAACTGACAATTGCGCGGTCGTGCAATGCTGTACCCAAATTAAATTTATGTCCTTTTTTTCCTCATAAATAGAGCTTTATTTCGGTGGTATTTGATCACCTCTGCGGGTTTTATTTTTTCTGCTATATACAAAAAAAAAGGCCGACAATTTTGAATAAAAAACAATGTGCTCTGTAGGAAGGGTGAGGGGTGCACATTGTATTCTGTAGGAAGGGCGAGGGGTGCACAGTGTATTCTGTAGGAAGGGTGGGGGTGCACAGTGTATTCTGTAGGAAGGGCGAGGGGTGCACATTGTATTCTGTAGGAAGGGTGAGGTATGCACAGTGTATTCTGTAGGAAGGGTGAGGGGTGCACATTGTATTCTGTAGGAAGGGTGAGGGGTGCACAGTGTATTCTGTAGGAAGGGCGAGGGGTGCACATTGTATTCTGTAGGAAGGGTGAGGGGTGCACAATGTATTCTGTAGGAAGGGTGAGGGGTGCACATTCTATTCTGTAGGAAGGGTGAGGGGTGCACATTCTATTCTGTAGGAAGGGTGAGGGGTGCACATTGTATTCTGTAGGAAGGGTGAGGGGTGCACAGTGTATTCTGTAGGAAGGGTGAGGGGTGCACACTGCACAGTGTGCTCTATAGGAAGGACGAGGGGTGCACAGTATATTCTGCAGGAAGGTTCAGGGTGCACAGTGTATTCTGTAGTAAGGGTGAGGGGTGCACAGTGTGCTCTGTAGGAAGGGCGAGGAGGGCACAGTCTATTCTATAGGAAGGGCGAGGGGTGCACAGTGTATTCTGCAGGAAGGGCGAGGGGTGCACAGTGTATTCTGTAGTAAGGGTGAGGGGTGCACAGTGTATTCTGTAGGAAGGGCGAGGGGTGCACATTGTATGCTGTAAGAAAGGTGAGGGGTGAACAGTGTATTCTGTAGTAAGGGTGAGGGGTGCACAGTGTGCTCTGTAGGAAGGCGAGGAGTGCACAGTGTATTCTATAGGAAGGGCGAGGGGTGCACAGTGTATTCTGCGTGAGGGGTGCACAGTGTATTCTGTAGTAAGGGTGAGGGGTGCACAGTGTATTCTGTAGGAAGGGTGAGGGGTGCACAGTGTGGTCTGTAGGAAGGGTGAGGGGTGCACAGTGTGGTCTATAGGAAGGGTGAGGGGTGCACAGTGTGCTCTGTAGGAAGGGTGAGGGGTGCACAGTGTGCTCTGTAGGAAGGGTGAGGGGTGCACAGTGTGCTCTGTAGGAAGGGCGAGGGGTGCACAGTGTGCTCTGTAGGAAGGGCGAGGGGGGCACAGTGTGCTCTGTAGGAAGGGTGAGGGGTGCACAGTGTGGTCGATAGGAAGGGTGAGGGGTGCACAGTGTGGTCTATAGGAAGGGAGAGGGGTGCACAGTGTTGTCTGTAGGAAGGGTGAGGGGTGCACAGTGTGGTCGATAGGAAGGGTGAGGGGTGCACAGTGTTGCTGTAGGAAGGGTGAGGGGTGCACAGTGTGGTCTATAGGAAGGGTGAGGGGTGCACAGTGTGCTCTGTAGGAAGGGCGAGGGGTGCACAGTGTGCTCTGTAGGAAGGGCGAGGGGTGCACAGTATTTTCTGTAGGAAGGGAGAGGGGTGCACAGTGTGCTCTGTAGGAAGGGTGAGGGGTGCACAGTGTGCTCTGTAGGAAGGGCGAGGGGTGCACAGTGTGGTCTGTAGGAAGGGTGAGGGGTGCACAGTGTGCACTGTAGGAAGGGTGAGGGGTGCACAGTGTGGTCTATAGGAAGGGTGAGGGGTGCACAGTGTGGTCTGTAGGAAGGGTGAGGGGTGCACAGTGTGCTCTGTAGGAAGGGCGAGGGGTGCACAGTGTGCTCTGTAGGAAGGGCGAGGGGTGCACAGTGTGCTCTGTAGGAAGGGCGAGGGGTGCACAGTGTGGTCTGTAGGAAGGGTGAGGGGTGCACAGTGTGCTCTGTAGGAAGGGTGAGGGGTGCACAGTGTGCTCTGTAGGAAGGGTGAGGGGTGCACAGTGTGCTCTGTAGGAAAGGTGAGGGGTGCACAGTGTGCTCTGTAGGAAGGGTGAGGGGTGCACAGTGTGCTCTGTAGGAAGGGCGAGGGGTGCACAGTGTGCTCTGTAGGAAGGGCGAGGGGTGCACAGTGTGCTCTGTAGGAAGGGCGAGGGGTGCACAGTATTTTCTGTAGGAAGGGCGAGGGGTGCACAGTGTGCTCTGTAGGAAGGGTGAGGGGTGCACAGTGTGGTCGATAGGAAGGGTGAGGGGTGCACAGTGTTGTCTGTAGGAAGGGTGAGGGGTGCACAGTGTGGTCGATAGGAAGGGTGAGGGGTGCACAGTGTTGCTGTAGGAAGGGTGAGGGGTGCACAGTGTGGTCTATAGGAAGGGTGAGGGGTGTACAGTGTGCTCTGTAGGAAGGGCGAGGGGTGCACAGTGTGCTCTGTAGGAAGGGCGAGGGGTGCACAGTATTTTCTGTAGGAAGGGCGAGGGGTGCACAGTGTGCTCTGTAGGAAGGGTGAGGGGTGCACAGTGTGGTCTGTAGGAAGGGCGAGGGGTGCACAGTGTGGTCTGTAGGAAGGGTGAGGGGTGCACAGTGTGCTCTGTAGGAAGGGTGAGGGGTGCACAGTGTGGTCTATAGGAAGGGTGAGGGGTGCACAGTGTGCTCTGTAGGAAGGGTGAGGGGTGCACAGTGTGCTCTGTAGGAAGGGTGAGGGGTGCACAGTGTGCTCTGTAGGAAGGTCGAGGGGTGCACAGTGTGCTCTGTAGGAAGGGCGAGGGGTGCACAGTGTGCTCTGTAGGAAGGGCGAGGGGTGCACAGTATTTTCTGTAGGAAGGGTGAGGGGTGCACAGTGTATTCTGTAGTAAGGGTGAGGGGTGCACAGTGTATTCTGTAGGAAGGGTGAGGGGTGCACAGTGTGGTCTATAGGAAGGGCGAGGAGTGCACAGTGTGGTCTATAGGAAGGTTGAGGGGTGCACAGTGTGGTCTATAGGAAGGGTGAGGGGTGCACAGTGTGGTCTGTAGGAAGGGCGAGGGGTGCACAGTGTGGTCTGTAGGAAGGGTGAGGGGTGCACAGTGTGCTCTGTAGGAAGGTCGAGGGGTGCACAGTGTGCTCTGTAGGAAGGGCGAGGGGTGCACAGTGTGCTCTTTAGGAAGGGCGAGGGGTGCACAGTATTTTCTGTAGGAAGGGTGAGGGGTGCACAGTGTGGTCTATAGGAAGGGCGAGGAGTGCACAGTGTGGTCTATAGGAAGGGTGAGGGGTGCACAGTGTGGTCTATAGGAAGGGTGAGGGGTGCACAGTGTGCTCTGTAGGAAGGGCGAGGGGTGCACAGTGTGGTCTGTAGGAAGGGTGAGGGGTGCACAGTGTGGTCTATAGGAAGGGCGAGGGGTGCACAGTATTTTCTGTAGGAAGGGCGAGGGGTGCACAGTGTGCTCTGTAGAAAGGGTGAGGGGTGCACAGTGTGCTCTGTAGGAAGGGTGAGGGGTGCACAGTGTGCTCTGTAGGAAGGGTGAGGGGTGCACAGTGTGCTCTGTAGGAAGGGCAAGGGGTGCACAGAGTGGTCTGTAGGAAGGGCGAGGGGTGCACAGTGTGCTCTGTAGGAAGGGTGAGGGGTGCACAGTGTGGTCGATAGGAAGGGTGAGGGGAGCACAGTGTTGCTGTAGGAAGGGTGAGGGGAGCACAGTGTTGTCCGTAGGAAGGGTGAGGGGTGCAAAGTGTGGTCTGTAGGAAGGGTGAGGGGTGCACAGTGTGGTTGATAGGAAGGGTGAGGGGTGCACAGTGTGGTCGATAGGAAGGGTGAGGGGTGCACAGTGTGGTCTATAGGAAGGGTGAGGGGTGCAAAGTGTGGTCTGTAGGAAGGGTGAGGGGTGCAAAGTGTGGTCTGTAGGAAGGGTGAGGGGTGCACAGTGTGGTCTGTAGGAAGGGTGAGGGGTGCACAGTGTGCTCTGTAGGAAGGGTGAGGGGTGCACAGTGTGCTCTGTAGGAAGGTCGAGGGGTGCACAGTGTGCTCTGTAGGAAGGGCGAGGGGTGCACAGTGTGCTCTGTAGGAAGGGCGAGGGGTGCACAGTATTTTCTGTAGGAAGGGTGAGGGGTGCACAGTGTATTCTGTAGTAAGGGTGAGGGGTGCACAGTGTATTCTGTAGGAAGGGTGAGGGGTGCACAGTGTGGTCTATAGGAAGGGCGAGGAGTGCACAGTGTGGTCTATAGGAAGGGTGAGGGGTGCACAGTGTGGTCTATAGGAAGGGTGAGGGGTGCACAGTGTGGTCTGTAGGAAGGGCGAGGGGTGCACAGTGTGGTCTGTAGGAAGGGTGAGGGGTGCACAGTGTGCTCTGTAGGAAGGGTGAGGGGTGCACAGTGTGCTCTGTAGGAAGGTCGAGGGGTGCACAGTGTGCTCTGTAGGAAGGGCGAGGGGTGCACAGTGTGCTCTGTAGGAAGGGCGAGGGGTGCACAGTATTTTCTGTAGGAAGGGTGAGGGGTGCACAGTGTGGTCTATAGGAAGGGCGAGGAGTGCACAGTGTGGTCTATAGGAAGGGTGAGGGGTGCACAGTGTGGTCTATAGGAAGGGTGAGGGGTGCACAGTGTGCTCTGTAGGAAGGGCGAGGGGTGCACAGTGTGGTCTGTAGGAAGGGTGAGGGGTGCACAGTGTGGTCTATAGGAAGGGCGAGGGGTGCACAGTATTTTCTGTAGGAAGGGCGAGGGGTGCACAGTGTGCTCTGTAGAAAGGGTGAGGGGTGCACAGTGTGCTCTGTAGGAAGGGTGAGGGGTGCACAGTGTGCTCTGTAGGAAGGGTGAGGGGTGCACAGTGTGCTCTGTAGGAAGGGCAAGGGGTGCACAGAGTGGTCTGTAGGAAGGGCGAGGGGTGCACAGTGTGCTCTGTAGGAAGGGTGAGGGGTGCACAGTGTGGTCGATAGGAAGGGTGAGGGGAGCACAGTGTTGCTGTAGGAAGGGTGAGGGGAGCACAGTGTTGTCCGTAGGAAGGGTGAGGGGTGCAAAGTGTGGTCTGTAGGAAGGGTGAGGGGTGCACACTGCAGGGTATGTTCAGTAAGTACAAGTTTTCGGAACGTTTTACACTTCATTATGACACGTACATTATTACGTAACTTTAGAGTGATGAACTTTGTCCATCTCAGGAGAACTTTTTCCAGAGCTGAGGTTTCTTTCTCTCGGTGGGTTGAGGGATATTTTTACAATCTGTCTTCTGCAGCCAGGTCTTTGAACCAAATGTTGGGCCATAAAAGGCGCCGGTTGATGTGGGAGAGTGAATATATGAAAGCCATATCCGCGTTTGATGTCCTGACAAGTGACTGCATGCTGTGTGTATTAAACCAGGTGAACAAAAAAAAAAGAGAAAAGCCGAACACTGGAACCTTTTTCAGAACATTTATGCTGCAGGTTTTTTGTTAAAGGTCCAAAAAGGAAGATTTAGAGTGTCTGTGGGGGAGATTTCCTCCAGCGATAAGTAAGGCCATTCAGTCTGCTGTTCATGTACTGCACAATTCAAACACCAAATTATCCATCAAAAGGAGCTTGTGGACACCAAGTACAACAACCGGCCAGGTCACTGGGACTTACTCAGAAATCATTTCACGGGAGTCTGATTGGTATGAAGGGAACGATCTTCCGAGGCAATCGGAAAAAAATCTATGCATGGCTCGGCTTCTCCTAATGTGAACATTTTAATATCTTTATAAACGATATCGGAGTCTGGGATTAAAAGTACCATTTCTGTCTTTGCAGAGGACACCAAGCTATGCAGTAGAATAACGTCCTTACAGGATGTCTCCAACATACAAGCCAACCTCAATGTACTGTCTACTTGGGCAACTATGTGGCAAGAAATGAGGTTTAATGTTGGTAAATGTAAAGTTCTGCACTTGGGGGCTATGAATATGCATCATACATACTAGGGGGAGAACAATGGGGAGGGGGCATCAATGGTGGAGAAGGATCCGGGTGTTCTGGTAGATCATAAGCTCAATAATAACATGCAATGCCAAGCTGAGGTTTCCAAAGCGAGCAAAGTCCTTTCTTGTACTAAGAGAGGTATGGACTCCAGAGAGAGAAATATCATTTTGCCCCCCTGTACAAATCATTAGTAAGACCTCATCTGGAATATGCAGTTCAGTTTTGGGCTCCAGTTCTCAAAAAGGATATCGGGGAACTGGAGAAAGTGCAGAGAAAGGCAACCAAACTGATAAGAGGCATGGAGGAGCTCAGCTATAAGGAGAGATTAGAGGAACTGAATTTATTCTCTCCTGAGAAGAGGAGATTAAGGGGGATATGATCAACATGTACAAATACATAAGGGGGGATTTGATCACCACGTATAAATACATAGGGGGGATATGATTACCACGTATAAATACATAGGTATTTAAGTATACATAAGTATATAAGTATACATAAGTATATAAGTATACATAAGTATTCCACCAAGTTTCATATAGTGAATTTGGTGTTGAGCTATTCACTTTAAGGTTGTCGCAGAGGACAAGGGGGCACTCTTTAGTCTTTACATCTGGAGGAAAAGAGATTTCATCTCCAAATACGGAAAGGCTTCTTTACTTTAAAAGCTGTGAAAATGTGGAATAGACTCCCTCAAGAGGTGGCTCTGGCCAGCTCTGTAGATTGTTTTAAGAAAGGCCTGGATTCTTTCTTAAATGTACATAAAATAACTGGATACTAATCTTTATAGGTGGACCATCCGATTGCCTCTCAGGGGGAATCAGGAAGGAATTTTTTTCCCCGCTGGAGCAAATTGGATCATGCTTTATTGGGGGATTTTGTCTTCCTCTGGATCAACTGTGGGTATAGGATTGTATATGTTTTTTTCCTTCTATTGGTTGAACTAGATGGACTTGTGTCTTTTTTCAACCAAATTAAGTATATATAACTCTCTTTCCATGCAATTGATAATTTAAAAGTCAGAAATAATTGTGGAAATAAGATTCAACTGAATGGCTCTATGAATAAACAGCCCCTTATTCATTAAGTCAGACTTCTCAAAGTTGGAGCAATCTTCTTTCAGAGCTCCTGGTTCCTCTTTGGTCATGCCATCCCAGTTGACCTAAGTATTTCTCTTCTTGAGCAAAGAATGGATCCCATGAAGCCACACATCAATACTGACCCACTGGTTTTGGAATGAATGGCAGTCTCAGCCTGGGCCAATGCCTCTAAGGTGTTTCAATCTGCCCCTCGGAGCTTAATCCCCCACGATTAAGTTCCGAGGGGCAAAGTGAAACGCGTTAAGGGCATAGTCCGATGGGTGCCCAGCCTGAGAGTGCCATTCATTCCAATACCAGTCGGTCTACATTGTTGTGCGGCTTCATGGGATCCATCCTTAGTCTCAACATTCGTTTGGAGCCGAGACAAGCTCCTTTCCTGGCCTGCACTCAGGGTGGTGGTGTCACGTGGTCCACGTACCTGAGATGAGACTGAAATAGTGGGGAGGCCTCCCTTGCACCTCGGCTCCCTGAAGCCTCTGGAGATGGAGACAGAGACTTGGTGGACACTGAGTGGCATGGGTGCCAGGGGTGCGGAGTACCGTGCAAGCCTTAGTCCGAGATCCGAGCCGAGGTCAAATCCAGTTTGGCAACAAAGTATAGAAGGGTTAATCAGAAGAAGAATGGTCGAGATCCAAGCTGGGGTCGGTTCCAATCTGGCAGCTGAGTACAAAAAGGGGCAAAGAAGTAGAATGGTCAAGGTACAAATCCGAGGTCAATGGCAAGCAGCAATCAGAAACAGGTTTCCAGGTCACAAGTTCAGACAGATCACACACTAAAACAGGGACAACGGGGGACTGAAGATAATCCAGCAATTTGGCAGTGTCTGGGCTGGGCTTATATAGGGAAGTTTGAGGTCACTTCCTGGGCATTTTCCCACCTTTTTCCATCAGGTTGAGGTCATTTCCTGTGCGCCTCCTGGGCATTTTCCCGCCTTTTTTCCATCAGGTTGAGGTCGCTTCCTGTGCGCCTCCTGGGCATTTTCCTGCCTTTTTCCATCAGGTTGAGGTCATTACCTGTGCGCCTCCTGGGCATTTTCCCGCCTTTTTTCCATCAGGTTGAGGTCGCTTCCTGTGCGCCTCCTGGGCATTTTCCTGCCTTTTTCCATCAGGTTGAGGTCATTACCTGTGCGCCTCCTGGGCATTTTCCCGCCTTTTTTCCATCAGGTTGAGGTCGCTTCCTGTGCGCCTCCTGGGCATTTTTCTGCCTTTTTCCATCAGGTCTTCTGCGCAGGTGCGGGTTGGCGCAGTGAGGCGTCTTTGGCGCATGCTCAGTTGGCACGGATTTCCTCTTGCGACAACGCGCCATTGGTGCATGCGTAGTAAGCCCTGGACTCTTACAGGTGGACACAGGATTGCTTTTCCTTGTAGCCTGAGCAGCACACATTTTCCATTACCTATTTCTCTTCCAGAGTTCACCACAGCTGCCAAACTTCAGTCTCTATCTACCATCATCTAAGAAGTAAACCCCTTTTCAATCACTTAACCTTTTAAAACCTTCACTGGGATCCAAATTCATGTGCTTTCTGCAAAATTCCACCAGTTGGATAAGGCTACTCCCAAGAATCCCCAACCATGTTTGCACCTCCATACTTAGCCGACTCCTGTGGTCAAGCAGTTAAAGCCTAACTAAACATTTCCTATGACTTTATATTGTTTATTTGAGCTAAGCTGGTCCAAACAAACTATTTCCTTCGCACTGTATGTAGCTACACGCAATTTACAGCACCGTGTTCCAGAAGTGGGACAGAGACTTTCCGTCCTATTGCCAAAACAAAATCCAGTCAAGATGAGCACTGCTCAGCCATTCACAGAAAGCCTTGTGGTTTACCAATACATACAAGGCTTTCTCTGATTGGCTGAGGTGGAGATTGTGATCATCTGCCTGCCTCTTCATCTCAGCCAATCAGAGGAATCCTTGTATTAATTCATAAAAACACAAGGCTTCCCGTGAATGGCTCTGCCAGAACTCAGCGCTGTATACTGTATCACAGCAGGCACATGTGTTAGTGAAGGAAATAATTTGTTTGGACCACCTTGGCCCAAAGAAACTCTTTAAAGTGATAGGAAACCTGGAGTTGGGCTTTAAAGACGATCTTCTAGAATTAGTAAAACCAAAAGAAAAGGACAATGCACACCCAAATCAGAAAATCAAGAGTTACTTAGATACTGTAAGACCCATAGTTCTAGAACCATGGATTTGGTTTTCTCAAGAAAAAACAAGTTAGTATACACTTCAAATAAATATTAGGCAGCACTCCAAACAACTGACTTTTCAAATTTCACGAATTTATGAAAGGAAACATCACATGAAGACATAACAGTAAATTGTAGTACATGACCAAGATCTTCCCACAGTTCCTCTATCTAGACCAGTAGTCTTCAAACTGTGGCCCGGGGGCCAGATGCAGCCTTTTTCTTGCCTTTATCCGGCCCCTTTGGCACAATTTCTCCCACTGATATCACAATTTTGCCATCTCACACCAACGATGGGGCACTATTCCTTCCTATGATGCCAACAATGGAGAACTAGTCCCCCTAGCACCAAATGTGGCGATGTTTACTCCCACTGATAAGTCTGGCCCTCCTAAAGTCTGGAGGTCAATAAACTGGCCCTTTGTTTAGGAAGTTTGGAGACCACCGATCTAGACCAGTGGTGGTCAACCTGAAAATTATAGAGGGCCCCAGTACCTCCAGAGGACCACTCAATAGCAGTGCATTTTGCACTTCAAAACTTTTCTGCATTTTTGAAAGTGTATCACAATGCAAACTGAAGTTGGAGTACAATAACCCCAAGCATTGGTGTTGGTGAGTGCAATAATACCCCCCCTATTGGTGTAAGTGAACGCAATAATAACCCCCAGGCTTGGTGCCAGTATAATTAACCCCCCCTCCACATTGGTGGTCAGTGACAGCGGGAATTAACCCTCTCTAGATTGCTGGTCACTGGCAGAGGTATTTAACCCCCCTCCCTGCATTGCTGATTACTGGCAGGGATATTTAACCCCCCTCTCTGCATTGTCGGTTACTGGCAGGGATATTTACCCCCCTCTCTGTATTGCTGGTCACTGGCAGGGATATTTAACCCCCCGTCCCTGCATTGCTGGTCACAGGCAGGGATATTTAACCCCCCTCTCTGTATTGCTGGTCACTGGCAGGGATATTTAACCACTGTCCCTGCATTGTTAGTCACTGGCAGGGATATTTAACCCCACGTCCCTGCATTGCTGGTCACTGGCAGGGGTATTTAACACCCCATCCCTGCATTGCTGGTCGCTGGCAGGGATATTTAACACCCCATCCCTGCATTGCTGGTCACTGGCAGGGATATTTAACCCCAGTCCTTGCATTGCTGGTGACTGGCAGGGATATTTAACCCCTCGTCCCTGCATTGCTGGTCACTGCCAGGGATATTTAACCCCCCGTCCCTGCATTGCTGGTCGCTGCCAGCGATATAACCCCCCCCCTCCCTGCATTGCTGGTTACTGGCAGGGATATTTAACCCCCCATCCCTGCATTGCTGGTCACTGGCAGGCATATTTAACCCCCGTACCTGCATTGCAGGTCACTGGCAGGGATATTTAACCCCCCCGTCCCTGCATTGCTGGTCACTGGCAGGAGTATTTAACCCCCCTCCCTGCATTTTGGTCAGTGGAAGTGAAAGCTAAACAACCCCCAGGGCGTTGTGGTCAGTGGTAATGAAAGTCAGCCCCATCCTCTCATTGGTGATCACTTACTCATCAAACGCTCCTACACCACTCTCTCTCCCCAGGCCAGGATTTGGCTTGTACTGTGGGCGGAGATAACTCCAGGGATAACTCCGCCCACAGTTCAGTCTCTCCTACGTAGTGCCAAATTCCAAAACAGTGTTCCAGCATCCAGCAACCTGCTGCCACTCTGCTTACTGCATGGTGCCCAGTAGCCCATAGGCCATGTTATGGGAATGAGGAATCTAGACAGAACCAGGATCTCGGCTACAAGCACCACATACATTTTCATTAGAACAGGGAGGAGATCCAGGCAAAATGTACGGCAATTAACAACATCAATATGCATGGATAGATACCAGAATAAATCCTCGGCTGACATGGATCCCAGAATGAAGTGGAGGGAAGGATCACAACGTTTCAGGGTAAAGTCCTCTTTCTCAAGTGGGATCCACCTGGATCACTTCAGAAGAACAGCAATACTGCCCAATGAGGTCCTGAAGTATTTTAAGGAGCCTCAGATTGAAGGGACCACCAATAAAAGGCAAAACGTCCATGCATTTTTTTCTGTCGGGGGAGTAATGTGAGCCCTAATTACACAAATAAACAAAGGGAGGGGGGCATTTATGGTTGGATCCCCTGGCCCCATACATCCAGAAGATGTTGGACCTAAGTAGTTACACAATAGTGATTGAGCATACCTGGGCTAAACAGGGCGGGGCCGGAAAAAATATTCTACTCTACATATACCGTGTGCTGCTGTCAGTTGCCATTGTGAGGTCTGATTTCCCAATGATCATTGTACTAAAGGGAGTAAAATTGTATAACATGATCGACACTCATTTATTTCCAGCAGACTGAAAGTCTTATCTTTAATTCTAGATGGGTTTTGCTTAGCATGACTTTCCCGATTGATCGGGACGGGGAGATATGGCACCGCATGAGATGTTATTTGGCAATCTGTATCAATTTTTTTAAAGAAAGGAAAGAGGGAAGGGAAAATAAAGAGGAAAAAAAGGAAGAAGGTATATAGTGAAAAGGGATAGGAGGGGAGAGGAGAGGGTGAGAAGGAGAAGAGGAGAAAAGAAGGAAATGAGAGTAAATGGAGGAGGATGAGAGGGGGAGAGGTAATGAAGAACGAGAGAAGAGGAGAAGGAAAGGGAGAGAGAGAGGAAACAAGAGGGAGAAGGAAGGAGAGGGAAAGGCTAGGAAAAGAAGAAAAAAATGAGAGGAAAGAGGAGGAAGTACAGAGGAGAGAGAGAAAGAGAGGAAAGGAGGGGAGAGGGAGAGGAAGAGGAAAGGAGGAGAGGAAAAGGAGAGGAAATGAGAGGGAGAAGGACAAAGAGAGGAGAGGAGAAACAGAAAAAAAAAGAGGAAGGAAGAGGAGAGGAGAGGGAGAAAGAGAGGAGAGGGAAGGGAAAGGAAAGGAAAAGGAGAGGAAAGAAGAGGAAGATGATAGAAGAGGAAAGGAAAAGGAAGAGAGAGGGAAAGGAGAGGAGAGGGAAAAGGAAAGGAGAGGGAAGAGGGAAGAAAAGGAGAGGAAAGGAGAGGAAAAGGAGAGGATAGGAAAATGAGAGGGAATGGAGAAGGAAAGAGAGAGGGAGAGGAAGAGGAAACAAGAGGGAGAGGGGCAAGAAAGGAGAGAGAAAGGTTAGGAAAAGCAGAAAAAATGAGAGGAAGAAAGAGGAAGAACAGAGGAGAGGAAGAAAGAGAGCAGAGGAGAGGAAACACAGAAAAAAAGGCGAGGAAGGAAGAGGAGAGGAGAGGAAAGGAAAATAAGAGGAAAGGAGAGGAAGAGGAGATGCAAAGGAGAGAAGTGGAAAGGATTGAAAAAGGAGAGGAAGAGGAGAGTGTAAAAGGAGAGGTAGAGGAGAGGGAGAGAAGAGGAAATGGAGAAGGAATGAGAATGAGAGGAAAAGGAGAGGTGAGGGAGAAGACAGGAAGAGGAGCGGAAATGGAGAAGGAAATGAGAGGAGAGGAAATGAGAGGAAGAGGTAAGGAAGAGGAGAGAAAACAGAGAAGAGTGGAATGGAGAGGAAGAGGAGAGGAAAAGGAGAGGAGAGGGAAATGGGGGAGGAAAAGGACAGCAAAGGGAATGGAGATGAAGAGGAGAGGAAAAACAGAAAAAAGGACAGGAAGGAAGAGGAGAGGGAGAAAGAGAGGAGAGTAGAGGAGAGAAGAGGGAAAAGATAGGAAAAGGAAAAAAATTGAGAGGAAAATGAGAGGAGTAAAAAAGAAAGGAAGAGGAGGAGGAAGTGAAAAGAAGAGGAAATGGAGAAGAAAATGAAAGGAGAGGGAGAGGAGAAGGAGAGGAAGAGGAGAGGGAGAAAGAGAGGAGAGGGAAAGGATAGGAAAAGGAGAAAAAAGGAGAGGAAAAAAGAGGAAGAGGAGAGGAAAAGGAGAGGATAGAGAGAAGGAAAGGAGAGGGAAAGGATAGGAAAAGGCGAGGCAAGGAAGAGGAGAGGTGAGAAAAAGGAGAGGAAAAGGAGAGGAAAGGAGAGGAGAGGAAAAGGAGAGGAAAGCAGAGGAGAGGAGAAGGAGAGGCGAGGGGAAGGAGAGGAGGGGAGAGGAGAAGGAAATGGGGGAGGAAAAGGAGAGGAAAGGGAAAGGAGATGAAGAGGAGAGGAGAGGAAAAATGGAAAAAAGGACAGGAAGAGGAGAGGGAGAAAGAAAGGAGAGTAGAGGAGAGAAGAGGGAAAAGATAGGAAAAGGAGAAAAAATGAGAGGAAAAGGAGAGGAGTAAAAAAGAAAGGAAAAGGAGGAGGAAGAGGAAGTAGAGAGGAGAGGAAATGGAGAAGGAAATGAAAGGAGAGGAAAAGGAGAGGGAGAGGAGGAGGAGAGGAAGAGGAAAGGGAGAAAGAGAAGAGGGAAAGGATAGGAAAAGGAGAGGAAAGAAGAGGAAGAGAAGAGGAAAAGGAAAGGAGAGGAGAGGGAGACGGAAAGGAGAAGGAAAGGATAAGAAAAGGATAGGAAAGGAGAGAAAAAGGAGAGGAAGAAGAGAGGTGAGGAAAGGAGAAGGAGAGGTGAGGAGAAGGAGAGGAGAAGGAGAGGAGAGGCAAGGAGAGGGAATGGATAAGGAAATGAGAGGGGAGGAAAATATGAGAGGAGAGGGAAAGGAGAGGAGAGGGTAGGAGAAGGAGAGCAGTGGAGGGGGAGAGGAGAGGGAAAGGAGAAGTTGTTAGGTATAAAGAGAATCAAAAGAATATCCTACAGTTTCCATGAAACAAAGTGTATGCTGCCTCCTAAAAGTATTGAAAATCAAAGAGACAAGGATCTTTACTTAATATATGTTATGTAAAGTCATTTCATTTGAACCTGCTATAACAATGCACCCCTTGCACCCCTTTTCTTTTGGGATAGCATGGATTTGATTAAGTACAATTCGGAAGGGATGCCTCCTCTCTACCCAGATGGTTCTGCCTTGAGGTGTCTACAGACATGGCACTGTATCCTTAGATGTAGGGTAATTTCCCAATCTGATTGTTCTTGTTCAGATTGGATGACAATAGTCTCATGTCTAGGGGGTTCCTTGGGAGCATTTGCAGGAAATGATCCAACTCAGAGCATTACACTGCAGGACGCGTCTGCTGTACCATGTCAGTGCTGGCCATAGAAAGCTGGAAACATTTTCCTCTTCACAATAAGAAGAATGAGACGTTGGAAGCGAAGCGTTCTTTCAAGGTGATCAGCGAGAAGGGACACGCCGCATGCCGCTTTTTGACGTTCCTTCCCAGTTCAAACATTCTGTTTGACAGTTCAGAAAGTAGATCAGATGGTCAGCCCTCATCTTTAAACTAGAAAACTTGCAGAAATTAGAAAAAAAAAAAAGACATGGATGCCAGAAACTGGTTTTATAAAGGTATGAAAAAAATAAAAATAAAAGCATGAGATAAATGTTTTATAGAGAAAAACCATACGTTTTTGTTTCCATTTCCTTCATTATTTTCTTCTAAAATTGCAGCTCCCATATATTATATCTTTCCAAAGTATTAAACGATAGGTTAACCTTTTTTTAAAAAAAAAAATTAAAAATGCACATTTTTTTTAGCAGGTAAAAAAAATTAGCATTTATTATTTTTTTGTTGTAAAGCATTGCACCGGGGGTCAGCAGATCGCTGATGCCATGCAGGTAACAGTGTTGTTAGTGTATAGCGGGGCTGTGATATTGCGGCAGACATTCTGAAACTAACTGACACTTTTGACACTTTTTGGGAACCAGTGACACTAACACAGTGATCAGTGCTAAAAAAAAAAGCACTGTCACTGAACTGACTGGGTGTCAGAAACCATGGTATCAGGCCGAGACAGAAGCACAGTTAAATCACACTTCTTTAATAATAAAAGTAAAAAGAACAAACATAGTCAAAGCATACCAAAGTTCAGTAACCGGAATGGATAGTCAGCCAAGCCAAAACGTCAGGGATCAATGTAGTGGAACAGCAAGCAGGATCTGGAGCCAGAAGGGATGTCAGCAAAGCAAGTCTTGAACAGGATCGCAGTAGAGCGTCTCAGTTTCTGTGATGTTGACCAAGGTGAAGGCAGAGCTCCTCTGGACTGGACGGCTTAAGTAGGCAGGACTGATGAGCAGGATATCATCAACAGCTGAGTAACTGTGGAGAGATTAGCCAACAGCTGAGCAGCCAACTCAGAGAAGGAAGGGCTGAGCCCAGCCCTGGCACTGGGAAGAGGTTAAACATCTAGGGTGATCAAAGGGTTAACTGTGTATCTAACCAATGTTTATGTGTAGTCTGTGAGGTTCTTTTACTAGAGGAAGTGATGGAATTTATCGATCTCTTCCCCCTTCCATCCCTTCCCCCTGTCAGAATGGGGATCTGCCTTGTTTACATAGGCAGATTGCAGTTCTGTGTCTCTGCCTGATGATTGGCGGGTGCCAGAGGACATCAAGTACCTGGAACCCGCCAATCAGCTTCCGCTATGCACCCCCTACCCGGAAGTGCACAGTCACATATATATACATAATCCGGTGCACAGCTGCTGCCCTGTAGCAGTAAAACTGCTATAGGGTGGATGGCAAGCGGTTAAACAGTGATGTTCTTCCAGCTTTGTAACAGTTTGGTGAAGGCCCCTTTCTATTCCAACATGACTGCACAAAGCCAGCTACTTATCGATTACCGGGCACTTTACACCCCCTTCCTGCCCAGGCCAATTTTGAGCTTTCAGCGCTGTCACACTTTGAATGACAACATGACATTCCAACATGACTGTAGTCCTGCCTACTTAAGCCGTCCAGCCCAAAGGATCTCTGCCTTCGCCTTGGTCAACATCACAGAGACTATCTCCTGCTTTCCTGTTAAAGACTTGCTTGGCTTACATCCCTTCTGGCTCCAGTCTTGTAACAGTTTTGTGAAGGCCCCTTTCTATTCCAACATGACTGTACAAAGCCAGCTCCTTAACCACTTGCCTACCGGGCACTTTCACCCCCTCCCTGGCCAGGCCAATTTTCAGCTTTCGGCACTGTCACACTTTGAATGACAATTGCGCGGTCATGCTACACTGTAACCAGGTGGAATTTTTATCATTTTCTTCACAGAAATAGAACTTTCTTTCGGTGGTATTTAATCACTTCTGGGTTTTTAATTTTTTGCTAAAAATTTTGAAAAAAAAATTTTTTCTTAGTTTCTGTCAATAAATTTTGTAAATAAGTAATTTTTCTCCTTCAGTGATGTGCGCTGATGAGGCGGCACTTATGGGCACTGATGAGGAGGCACTTATGGGCACTGATGAGGAGGCACTTATGGGCACTGATGAGGAGGCACTAATATGCTGCACTTATGGGCACTGATAGGTGGCACTGATGGGCACTGGTAGGCAGCACTGGTGCACACGGATAGGCGGCACTGGTGGGCACTGATGGATGGCACTGATGGGCAGCAATGATGGGCATTGATGGGCAGCACTGATAGCCAGCACTGACTGGCAACACTAATGGCCACTGATTGTTGGCACATGTGGGCACTGATTGCTGGCACTGGTGGGCACTGATTGCTGGCACAGGTGTTCACTGGTGGCGCTGTATTGTATTTAGAGCACTGATCATCAGTGCCCTGTTTACATGTCTGGATGTCCCCTGCGAGGAGATGCCACTGATTGGCTCTCCTCACCACACACTCTGTCAGTGTGAGGCGATGAGAGTCGATTACCGGCATTTCCTTGTTTACATGTGACCGGCTGTGATTGGACACGCTTGGACAGTAACCAAGGTCATACATGGGAATCAGATGGAGCGAGCAGAAGAATAGTCAGATAACAGGCCACACAAACAGTGTAGCACCCTCTAGTGTGTGCTACCAGTGTGAGAGTAGGCAAACTATATCCCGACTCATGCTTAGCCTGTAAGTCTGTAATACGTTCAGAGTTATTAGAGTTATTAGTAGACGTGCAATTTGTTTTGTTCCGAATTTGTTTCGTCCAATCAGTGAACATTTAGCATTCATTGAGAAAATGCAAAGTGTTCTCTGAATGGTGTCCATGCCAAGTGAGCAACTTCCTGTGTTCACTGAGCAGCAAGGCAGCCGGCATGAGACCTGGATTCTTGTGGTGATCACTGTAGGCCAGGTTTGGCACATGCACACTTCAGGTTTGTCAGGGCTGGGCTCAGCCCTTCCTTCTCTAAGCTGGCTGCTCACCTGACGGCTAATTGCCAGCTCCTATCTCTCCACAGTTACTCAGCTGTTGATGATATCCTGCTTGTCAGTCCTGCCTATTTAAGCCGTTCCAGCCCAAAGGATCTCTGCCTTCACCTTGGTCAACATCACAGAGACTATCTCCTGCTTTCCTGTTAAAGACTTGCTTGGTTTACATCCCTTCTGGCTCCAGATCCTGCTTGCTGTTTTACTACGCTCATCTCCGGCTCCCTGACGTTTGGCTTGTCTGACTATCCGTTCCGGTTACTGAACTCTGGCTATGTTTTGACTATGTTTGTTCTATTGAGTTTTATTATTAAACAAATGTGATTTAACTGTACTTCTGTCTCGGTCTGATTTCATGGTTTCTAACAGAGTTCAGGTTAGACCAATGTAACTATGTAAAAAAAGCCATACCTAAACTTCAGCTTTTATTTCCAGGGATTAGGAATAGGATGTTGATCTAGCTCACGAGGCAAGACGGGCAGGTGTCCACCATCTTTTGGCCTTATAATATACTTTTCCTGAGCATACCGCCTCTTTTTTTTTATAAGGTCGTCGTGACTCCAGGTTTCACATGTCTCAGTCATTTTGAGATGAAGGGAATGACGGACGCTGCAAACAAGTTAATTATAAAAGTTGACATTGACCTCTAGTAAGAAGTGAAGCCCAGCAGAGCAAATCATAAATGATTTAATTGTAGTTTTTCCATAGCCTACAGGAGGGTAATGTCAGAGGGAATCGAGAGCTCCCTCTAAACGGTTCGCTTCCTCGGAGCTCCTCTCCCTTCCAGCTCTCCGTGCCTGGCGCCTTCCATCACTCTGCGTTACTGTTACGTGGCTGACAGCACTTAGTTTTCCAAACTCTGTTCAGACACCCTGAGCACTTGGCCGGGTGACATACACAATCTCCCTGGAGACGTTCCTAAGCCATTAACTTTGTAAATTTCATGGAGCTAATAATAAACTTTGTGAAAAGTATCTTCGCTTTAATTTTTATTTTTCGTAGGTGACAGGGGCTCTTTAATTTAAAACAGTCCAATGTCAACCCCTTCAGAGATTTTATGTGATCGATGAATGCTTTCACAACAAGGCTGAACTTTGGGAATTAGACTAATTCTACTCTTGCAATTGGCCAATGCCCCCACTCCCCGGCATTGCAAGGGTTAAATGTTCATTTAGTCTACGGGGTGTGGGGATAAGGTGTATTACTTACCGGGGATGATTTACTAAAACTGGAAAGTGCAAAATCCGGTGCAGCTGTGCGTGGTAGCCAATCAGTTTCTAACTTCAGCTTGTTCAATTAAAGTGTTACTAAAACCCAGGAGCCTGCATTCACTATATCTGATCTCCCCAGGAGCCTGCATTTACTATATCTGATCTCCCCAGGAGCCTGCATTCACTATATCTGGTCTCCCCAGGACTCTGCATTCACTATATCTGGTCTCCCCAGGAGCCTGCATTCACTATATCTGGTCTCCCCAGGAGCCTGCATTCACTATATCGGATCTCCCCAGGACTCTGCATTCACTATATCTGGTCTCCCCAGGAGCCTGCATTCACTATATCTGATCTCCCCAGGACTCTGCATTCACTATATCTGATCTCACCAGGAGCCTGCATTCACTATATCTGGTCTCCCCAGGACTCTGAATTCACTATATCTGGTCTCCCTGGGAGCCTGCATTCACTATGGTGTCCGTTTATGAAGCAGTGATCAGCGGTGATCCCGAGGATCACCGCTGATCACAGTCCATAAACAGTTTATGAAACAGTGATAATTGGGGGAGAACATGTTTGAACTTGTTCTCCCGCCGATTATCTCTACACACGGAGAATCCTCATTGAATGACACAGAAAGGGCCAGTTTATGAAGCGGTGATCTCACCGCTTCACTGGCGATCTGTGTCAGAATTCACACTTGGTGAATCGAGGAGTGAAGAGGAAATCTGGGGGGATCTGAGGGGGAAGGAGGAAGATTTTTAACTTCCTTATGCCTCGTTCAGACCCCTCAACACTGTAAGCATGTCCCCCTGTCATATTTATGTGTATACATATTTATACATATATACATATAATGTGTATATGTATATATATATATCATGTGTGTGTATATACATGTATATATAATGTGTGTGTGTGTATACATATGTGTATAATGTAGGGGGACTCATTATTTTATTAACATTAATCCACTCCGTTGAGCGGTGATAATTTATCACTGCTTGATAAACTGACATCTGGTACTGTAATCTCGTAAAGTCTCACGAGATTCCAGTATCAGGGGCCGTTCTCCACTATTTGAAGCATTTGTAGATCGCTTCACTCCTCCAAAGGTGAAGCGATCTACACTGCTTCATAAACTGGCACACAGAGGAGAAGATTTTTCACTGTGAATGCCGGAGAACGAAGCAGTGAATAGATTTCACTGCTTCATAAACGGACACCTATATCTGGTCTCCCCAGGACTCTGCATTCACTATATCTGATCTCCCCAGGACTCTGCATTCACTATATCTGGTCTCCCCAGGACTCTGCATTCACTATATCTGGTCTCCCCAGGACTCTGCATTCACTATATCTGGTCTCCCCAGGACTCTGCATTCACTATATCTGGTCTCCCCAGGACTCTGCATTCACTGTATCTACTCTCCCCAGGAGCCTGCATTCACTATATCTGGTCTCCCCAGGACTCTGCATTCACTATATCTGGTCTCCCCAGGAGCCTGCATTCACTATACCTGATCTCCCCAGGACTCTGCATTCACTATATCTGGTCTCCCCAGGACTCTGCATTCACTATATCTGATCTCCCCAGGAGCCTACATTCACTGTATCTACTCTCCCCAGGACTCTACATTCACTATTTCTGGTCTCCCCAAGAGCCTGCATTCACTATATCTGGTCTCCCCAGGACACTACATTCACTATTTATGGTCTCCCCAAGAGCGTGCATCCACTATATCTGGTCTCCCCAGGAGTCTGCATTCACTATTTCTGGTCTCCCCAGGAGCCTGCATTCACTATATCTGGTCTCCCTGGGAGCCTGCATTCACTATTTCTGGTCTCCCCAGGAGCCTACATCCACTATATCTGGTCTCCCTGGGAGCCTGCATTCACTATTTCTGGTCTCCCCAGGACTCTGCATTCACTATATCTGGATTACAGATACAGTGAATGCAGGGTCCCCCAGGACCCTGTCGAAGCCCCGCTTTCGCTGTGATTGGACATGGCAGGAGCCAATCAGTGGCCAGGAGCCTGCAGTCACTATATCTGGTCTCCCCAGGAGTATGCATTCACTATATCTGCTCTCCCCAGGACTCTGCATTCACTATATCTGGTCTCCCCAGGAGCCTGCAGTCACTATATCTGGTCTCCCCAGGAGGCTATATACTGTGGGAGACTATATCTGGTCTCCCACAGTACACAGAACATGGAAATGAAAATATTTTAGTAAATATAAACTGCTAAATACTTTTTCTTATCAGCAGTATATAGCAGTCTTGTGACTTTTATCAGTGTCCGGCCCAGCACTGGTTAACAGTTCTGGACCACCCACCGCATATATACTGCGGCAGGGCAGCCCGGCTGCGCAAAATCACGTACCTGTACGTGATTTCGTGCACGCGATCTGGGGTGTGTGCATGCTGTCGGAGCCCCGCTTTCACTGTGATTGGACATGGCGGGAGCCAATCAGTGGGTGCGGTGGCCGGGACCCACCGATCATTGCGAGGAAAGTCAGAACAGCGGTCTGCCTATGTAAACAAGGCAGACCGCTCTTCTGTGAGGGAGGAAAATGGAGATCTAGTGTTTCTGCTAAGCAGAAACACAGATCTTTCTTTTCCTCCAGTGCATCCACCCCCCCCCCAGTTAGAAAGCACCCCCTAAGGACACACTTAACCCTTTGATCATCCCTGATGTTAACCCCTTCCCTGCCAGTGTCATTTATGCAGTGACAGTGCTTTACTGGATATACAGACTGATTTTACTGTTGTGGGTTTAGCAACACTTTAAGCGTTGACAACAAAAAAAGAAAAAAAAACCCGGGAGTCGGTTGGCTACCATGTGCAGTTGCACTAGATTTTGCACCCTCCGGTTTTAGTAAATCAACCCCACCCTATCCCTCAGTCCAGCCTGCTCTAGTGCCAGTGGCGGAAGTATAGGGGTCGCTGAGGTCGCCTCGGCGACTGGGCCCCATGCTGCAGGGGGCCCTTGAGGGCCCACCTGTTTATCTTGATAGGAGGAGCGGCTGAGATCGATCTCCCCGATCGTCGGCCGAACTGTAATCAGCACTGTGCAGGGAGCTTGTCACGCTGTTCTAAAGTGAAATCAGTGTGTGCTCTTTGTCTCCCCCTACAGTGCAGTACCCGGCAGGAAGAGGTGAGGTAAAGCACTGCCGTTTTTGAAAAGGCTTTCTGTATGTGTGTTTATATGTGTGTTCATGTATGTGTTTGCATGTGTTTATGTGTGTATTTATATATGTATATGGGTTTGTGTGTGTATATACAGTATATGTGTGTGTATATTATGTGTGTGTTTAGATGCAGTGGCGGCCCGTGCATTAAGGGCGCACGGGCGCCGCCCCCTCTCTCCAGCCACCCCTCTATCACCAATAGATAGATTCATGCATTGCATGAATCTATCTATGGCCACCGCTGCCACCCCCTATTCAGGCGCCCAGCCCCTTTTTTGGGCGCAGGGAACCTGAATTACAGCGGCGGGGGGTGTTTTTGAAGCACCGGATTAGAGCCATAGGCTCTAATAGGTATCAAAAAAGGTGAGCTCGCAGGTCACTCAGCTGTGTTAGAAAAGCAAATGACTATTTGCTTTCCTAACACTAAACTGCCTCTCCACCAATCAGGTGCTCGGGTCTGTTACCCGTCACCTGATTGGCTGAAACGACAAGTGCCGCTATTGGACGCCTATCAGGAGGAGAGGACGGGAGATGTGGACAGCAGGAGACGCATGGAGGACCCCACTCGTTGCAGTCACCCGCTGCCCCACCAAGACAGGGTAAGTGCCGATGAGCGGTCGGGGGTCACACTGGGGGCATTTAATGGGCACACTGGCAGCATTTGATGGGCACACGGGCAGCATTTGATGGACACACTGGCTTCGTTTGATGGGCACAGTGGCAGCGTTTGGCACAGTGGCTGCGTTTGATGGAACACTGGCAGCATTTAATGGGCACAGTGGCAGCGTTTGTTGGCACAGTGGCAGCATTTGATGGGCACACTGGCAGCATTTAATGGGCACACTGGCAGCATTTGATGGGCACACTGGCAGCATTTGATGGGCATAGTGGCAGCGTTTGATGGGCATAGTGGCAGCGTTTGGCACAGTGGCTGCAATTGATGGCACAGTGGCTGCGTTTGATGGCACACTGGCAGCATTTAAGTGGCACAGTGGCAGCATTTGATGGGCACAGTGGCAGCAATTGATGGCACAGTGGCTGCATTTGATGGCACACTGACAGCATTTAAGTGGCACAGTGGCAGCGTTTGATGGGCACACTGGCAGCGTTTGATGGGCAAACTGGCAGCGTTTCATGGGCACAGTGGCTGCGTTTGATGGGCACAGTGGCTGCATTTGATGGGCACAGTGGCTGCGTTTGATGGGCACAGTGGCAGTGTTTGATGGGCACAGTGGCTGCGTTTGATGGGCACAGTGGCAGCGTTTGATGGGCACAGTGGCTGCGATTGATGGGCACAGTGGCAGCGTTTGATGGGCACCGTGGCTGTGTTTAATGGGCACAGTGGCAGCGTTTGATGGGCACAGTGGCTGTGTTTGATGGGCACAGTGGCTGCGTTTGGCACAGTGGCTGCGTTTGATGGGCACAGTGGCTGCGTTTGGCACAGTGGCTGCGTTTGATGGCACACTGGCAGCATTTAAGTGGCACAGTGGCTGCAATTGATGATTTTTTTTTCAAAAAATGTTTGCGCCCCCTAAAAAATTTTGAGCACCAGCCGCCACTGTTTAGATGTATGTATGCACATTTTATGTATGCACATTTAATCCTGACACCCTATATGTGTACAATCAGGACTGATTTTTTTTTCTTGCTTGTTCAAAGTACCAGCAACAAAAATGCTGTTCCTCTGAAAAGCGATCCATGCTCAGATCACTTTTCAGAGGCATTTGACAGCCGGTAATGAGGCAATATGTTGCCTCCTGACCACCCGTTTTAACCCCTTAAAGTGATTGTAACGGTTTTATTTTTCAAATAACAAACATGTCATACCTTCATTGTGCAGTTAGTTTTGCACAGAGTGACCCCGAACACCGACTTCTGGGGTCCCTCGGCGTCTCTCGCAGCTCCTCCTCTTATCAGACATCCCCCTAGGAAAAGCGCTGTCCAGGGGTCAGGGGGGCCCTTCATGATTTCTTGCATCGGGGCCCAGAAGGTTTTAGTTACGCCACTGTCTAGTGCTGTTCCTAACTACCCAAAGCTAGACCTGTGAGATTTGTTTTATTACAAATCGAGATTCGGACAAAATTTTTGTAATGAATTTTAATGAATCCATAATAAGTTTTAATGAAACTAACTATCCAAATTTAAAAACGAATTTGAATTTGAAAGTGAAACATAATGCAATAAATACAGTAATACAAGTGAAATAAGATATATAGTGGAAACCAAAAATAGGGCCACTAAGGTCATGAGCCATGCTAAATTGGACGCGATCCTACTGGATAGGGACAATTATTAGACTGTGATTTTTAACGGGACTGCGACATTGCGGCGGACAGATCGGACACTTTTGACACATTTTTGGGACCATTGACATTTATGCAGCGATCAGAGCTATAAAAATGCACTGATTGCTGTGTAAATGTCACTGGGAGGGAAGGAGGTTAACACTAGGGGGCGATCAAGAGGTTAAGTGTGTTCCCTGGGAGGTGTTTCTAACTGTATGGGGGGGAGGGGACTGACTGGAGGAGGAGAGATTACTAATTACTAGGAACAGCAGATCTCTCTCTCCTCCCCTGTCAGAACGGGGATCTGTCCGTTTACATTGACAGATCCCCGTTCTGGCTCTTTCCCGCGATCGCGGGTGGCCGGCGGACATCGCGACCGCCAGACACGCGCTTCGGGTCGTAGCACGCGGGCTCCTGCTATTGCTCTTAAAGGAGCTGATGTAGACGTATGGCGATTTGCGGGAACGAGCCGACCTGCCGCAGAATAATGACGGCGGCTGGTCGGCAAGTGGTTAAGGCATAGAATGCACCTTAGAACAAAGCCCTGCAGTGGCGCCTGCACACCGCTGACACGGCCGACATCTTCCCTGGTGTTTCTTACGGTTCGCTGCTTCGGCGCTGTGATTGGCCAGAGCCGCGATGCCGCCGGTAATGGCACAGGCCCTGAAGAAACGGCACGGGTGGCCGTTCCTTTAGAGCGCATGCGCCGATGACGTAATCGGCGCAGTATACAGTGAATATCCCCTAAACGCTGCAAGTTAAGGAGATATTTACAGTACCTACAGGTAAGCTTTATTATAGACTTCCCTAAACACACACACACAAACACACAAGGGCAGTTTACTTCCTCTTGAAATGGTTTGTCTCATCCATGTAAACTGATACATTCTGCTGGGGAGTTTGTGCTGTGAGAAACAACAGACTTGCTGGTAGATAGGTGCGGTTTGTTTCGTTCCGAATTGAAAGCCACATTTTTCGTTATTCGGAGATTGGGATGTATCCGAATTTCAAGAGTAGTGAATGTAAACGAATCTGTAAAAACGAATCAAAATTCGAACTCGAAAAGTTTTCAAATCGAATGAGAATAGTTTTCGAATCAAATTAGAATTTCCAAAGAGAATAAAATAGAATAGAAAATAAAAGAATATAATAGAAAATAATAGACTACAATAGAATAGAACATAAAACAGTTGATTATAATAGAGTAAAACAGAACAGAATACAAAATAAAAGAATAGAAGAAAATAGAATAGAAAAAAAAAGGGATAGACTAGAAAATAAAATAATAGAGTTAAACAGCACAAAACATAGAATAGAAAATAGAATCGTTTTCGAGTCGAATTAGAATACTTTTCAAATCGAATTAGAATTTGAATTGTTTTCTAATCGAATTTGAATTTCCAAGGAGAATAATATAGAATGGAAAATAAAGGAATATAATAGAAAAGAATAGAATAGAAAGTAAAATAAAAGAATAGGTTATAGTAGAGTAAAACAGAATAGAATGCAAAATAAAAGAATAGAAACAAATAGAATAGAAATAAAAGGAATAGACTAGAAAATAAAAGAATAAGAGTAAAACAGAACAAAAAAGAATATAAAATAGAATAGTTTTTTAATCGAATTAAAATAGTTTTTTTAATCGAATTTGAATTTCCAAAGAGAATAAAATAGAATAGAAAATAAAGGAATATAATAAAAAAGAATAGAATATAATTATATAATAAAATAATAGATTATAATAGAGTAAAACAGAACAGAACACAAAGTAAAAGAATAGCAAAAAATAGAATAAAAAAAGGGATAGACTGGAAAATAAAAGAATAGCGTAAAACAGAACAAAATAGAATAGAAAACAGAATAGTTTTTGAATCGAATTTGAATCGTTTTTTAATCAAATTAGAATTCGAATCGTTTTAGAATCGAATTTGAATTTCCAAAGAGAATAAAATAGAATAGAAAATAAAGGAATATAATAGAAAATAAAAGAACAGATTATAATATAGTAAAACAGAACAGAACGCAAAATAAAAGAATGGAAAAAAATAGAATAGAAAAAAAAGGGATAGACTAGAAAATAAAAGAATAGAGTTAAGCAGCACAAAACATAGAATAGAAAATAGAATCGTTTTCAAGTCGAATTAGAATACTTTTCAAATCGAATTAGAATTTGAATTGTTTTCTAATCGAATTTGAATTTCCAAGGAGAATAAAATGGAATGGAAAATAAAGGAATAGAATAGAAAAGAATAGAATAGAAAATAAAATAAAAGAATAGGTTATAATAGAGTAAAACAGAACAGAATACAAAATAAAAGAATAGAAAAAAATAGAATAGAAAAAAAAAGGGATAGACTAGAAAATAAAAGAATAAGAGTAAAACAGAACAAAAAAGAATATAAAACAGAATCGTTTTTGAATCGAATTAAAATAGTTTTTTTAATCGAATTTGAATTTCCAAAGAGAATAAAATAGAATAGAAAATAAAGGAATATAATAAAAAAGAATAGAATAGAATTATATAATAAAATAATAGATTATAATAGAGTAAAACAGAACAGAACACAAAATAAAAGAATAGCAAAAAATAGAATAAAAAAGGGATAGACTGGAAAATAAAAGAATAGAGTAAAACAGAACAAAATAGAATAGAAAACAGAATAGTTTTTGAATTGAATTCGAATAGTTTTTTAATCAAATTAGAATTCGAATAGTTTTAGAATCGAATTTGAATTTCCAAAGAGAATAAAATAGAATAGAAAATAAAGGAATATAATAGAAAATAAAAGAACAGATTATAATATAGTAAAACAGAACAGAACGCAAAATAAAAGAATGGAAAAAAATAGAATAGAAAAAAAAGGGATAGACTAGAAAATAAAAGAATAGAGTTAAACAGCACATAACATAGAATAGAAAATAGAATCGTTTTCAAGTCGAATTAGAATACTTTTCAAATCGAATTAGAATTTGAATTGTTTTCTAATCGAATTTGAATTTCCAAGGAGAATAAAATAGAATGGAAAATAAAGGAATATAATAGAAAAGAATAGAATAGAAAATAAAATAAAAGAATAGGTTATAATAGAGTAAAACAGAACAGAATACAAAATAAAAGAATAGAAAAAAATAGAATAGAAAAAAAAGGAATAGACTAGAAAATAAAAGAATAAGAGTAAAACAGAACAAAAAAGAATATAAAACAGAATAGTTTTTGAATCGAATTAAAATAGTTTTTTTAATTGAATTTGAATTTCCAAAGAGAATAAAATAGAATAGAAAATAAAGGAATATAATAAAAAAGAATAGAATACAATTATATAATAAAATAATAAATTATAATAGACTAAAACAGAACAGAACACAAAATAAAAGAATAGCAAAAAATAGAATAAAAAAAGGGATAGACTTGAAAATAAAAGAATAGAGTAAAACAGAACAAAATAGAATAGAAAACAGAATAGTTTTTGAATCGAATTCGAATAGTTTTTTTAATCAAATTAGAATTCGAATAGTTTTAGAATCGAATTTGAATTTCCAAAGAGAATAAAATAGAAAATAAAGGAATATAATAGAAAATAACAGAATATAATAGAAAATAAAAGAACAGATTATAATATAGTAAAACAGAACAGAATGCAAAATAAAAGAATAGAAAAAAATAAAATAGAAAAAAAAGGGATAGACTGGAAAATAAAAGAATAGAGTAAAACAGAACAAAATAGAACATAAAATAGAATAGTTTTCGAATCGAATTCAAATAGTTTTTGAATCAAATTTGAATTTCGTAAGAGAATAAAATAGAATAGAAAATAAAGGAATATAATAACAAAGAAAAGAATAGAATTATATAATAAAATAATATATTATATAGAGTGAAACAAAACAGAATGCAAAATAGAAGAATAGAAATAAATAGAATAGAAAAAAAAGGGATAGACTAGAAAAGAAAAATAATACAATAAAACAGAACAAAATAGAATAGAAAATAAAAGAACAGAATAAAATACAATATAACGGAAAATAAAAGAATAGAATGGAATAAAAAAATAGAATAGAATAAATGAGAAAGAATAGAACCATCTTCTGAAATTCAAATTTCAAATAGAATAAATTTGAATTTTAAAAGAATAAAATAGAAAAGAAAAGAATAGAAAATAAAATAGAATAGAAAAGAACAGAATAGCATAAACAATAGAAAAGAATAGACTTGAATAGAAAGACTATAACAATATAACTGTTTTCCAAAATTCAAATTTTGAATAGAATAAATTTGAATTTGAATAAAATTCAAAAGAACAGAATAGAAAATAAATCAATAGAATAGAACGGAACAGAAAGAATATAACCATCTTCCAAAAATCATATTTTGAATAGAACAAATTTGTCTTCGAATGGAATTTGATTCAAATGCGAATTCTGTTCGACTTCAATTGGAATTCGAAAAATTAGAATCGATTCAAATTGGAGTAAACAAAACGAATTCCCAAAACAAATTAAATGAATTTATGTAAATAAGATAAATCGAAACGAAACAAAGAAAGCTGCAACATAATAAAGGTTTGCTTTCGGGTTTAATGCGGCTTTAATGACTTGCCAAGAGTCGCCCTTTAAGCCCGGCAACCCTGGTAAGAGCGATTGTATGTTGACTTCCATAGTCATCTGGAGACATTCATCTCCGGGACGGCCGGATCCTCCCCCTCGACACAATCCGAGACGGCTCTGACACCATCAACAAGCTGCAGCTTCTTCCTCACCGCCACGCATCAGAGATCCTGAGAGCGCGCGGCGGAGCGCCGGGGCTTGGCGGGATGGAAGGCCGGCGTCGTGTCTTGATGGGAAAAGTTTATGTAGATCTCACCTGACACATTAGCGGCAAAGCCGAGCAGTTCTGCCTGTCAGTCCGCCGAGCGCGGTGTGAAAGGTTACATAACCAGAAAAGTGTCTGCGCTGCCGAGCCCCGATCTCATCCAATAACACGAAAATAAAGCGTCAGAGACGTTCGCCGAGCCGCGCTAATGAAAGTCACAAACGTGTCAACATGGATAGGAAACTGACAGACTCTACCGACGAAAATATGCTGCTGAGGAGGAGGAGGAGGAGGCGGAGGAGGAACGGCTCTGCTTAAAGGAAAAGAAGTGGAAGAGAGGGAAAAGCACATCTCAAGTTTTTCTTCATTTAGTGAATCTGAAATTGAATTGCAGAATGGGCATTGCCCAGGAAGACGGGGGTAGGGGTCAGCCACAGGGGAGAAATCTTTATCCAGATCATAGGTCTGCACCCCCAAAGCTCAAACCAACATCCTTGTGTGCGTGCGTCTATATATATATATATATATATATATATATATATATATATATATATACTATATTACCAAAAGTATCGGGACGCCTGCCTTTACACGTACGTGAACTTTAATGGCATCCCAGTCTTAGTCCGTAGGGTTCAATATTGAGTTGGCTCCGCCCTTTGCAGCTATAACAGCTTCAACTCTTCTGGGAAGGCCGTCCACAAGGTTTAGGAGTGTGTCTATGGGAATGTTTGACCATTCTTCCAGAAGCGCATTTGTGAGGTCAGGCACTGATGTTGGACGAGAAGGCCTGGCTCGCAGTCTCCACTCTAATTCATCCCAAATGGTTGAGGTCAGGACTCTGTGCAAGCCAGTCAAGTTCCTCCACCCCAAACTCGCTCATCCGTGCCTTCATAAGACTTGCTTTGTGCACATATACACACTCACCGGCCACTTTATTAGTTACACCTTGCTAGTACCGAATTACATAGTTACATAGTAGGTGAGGTTGAAAAAAGACACAAGTCCATCAAGTCCAACCTATGTGTGTGATTATGTGTCAGTATTACATTGTATATCCCTGTATGTTGCGGTCATTCAGGTGCTTATCTAATAGTTTTTTTAAATCGATGCCCCCCCGCTGAGACCACCGCCTGTGGAAGGGAATTCCACATCCTTGCCGCTCTTACAGTAAAGAACCCTCTTTGTAGTTTAAGGTTAAACCTCTTTTCTTCTAATTGTAATGAGTGGCCACGAGTCTTGTTAAACTCTCTTCTGCGAAAAAGTTTGATCCCTATTGTGGGGTCACCAGTACGGTATTTTTACATTGAAATCATATCCCCTCTCAAGCGTTTCTCCTCCAGAGAGAATAAGTTCAGTGCTCGCAACCTTTCCTTATAACTAACATCCTCCAGACCCTTTATTAGTTTTGTTGCCCTTCTTTGTACTCGCTCCATTTCCAGTACATCCTTCCTGAGGACTGGTGCCCAGAACTGGACAGGATACTCCAGGTGCGGCCGGACCAGAGTCTTGTAGAGTGGGAGAATTATCGTTTTATCTCTGGAGTTGATGCCCCTTTTAATGCCAATATTCTGTTTGCTTTGTTAGCAGCAGCTTGGCATTGCATGTCATTGCTGAGCCGATCATCTACTAGGACCCCCAGGTCCTTTTCCATCCTAGATTCCCCCAGAGGATCTCCCCCCAGTGTATAGATCGCATTCAAATGCTGTGTCAAATGCTTTTGCAAAATCCAGATACACCACGTCTACGGGCCTTCCTTTATCTAGATGGCAACTCACCTCCTCATAGAAGGTTAATAGATTGGTTTGGCAAGAACGATTCTTTATGAATCCATGATGATTACTGCTAATGATGCCGTTCTCATTACTAAAATCTTGTATATAGTCCCTTATCATCCCCTCCAAGAGTTTACATACTATTGATGTTAGGCTAACTGGTCTGTAATTCCCAGGGATGTATTTTGGGCCCTTTTTAAATATTGGTGCTACATTGGCTTTTCTCCAATCAGCTGGTACCATTCCAGTCAGTAGACTGTCAGTAAAAATTAGGAACAATGGTTTGGCAATTACTTGACTGAGTTCCTCAAGTACCCTCGGGTGCAAGCCATCTGGTCCCGGTGATTTATTAATGTTAAGTTTCCCAAGTCTAATTTTAATTCTGTCCTCTGTTAACCATGAGGGTGCTTCCTGTGATGTCTCATGAGGAAAAACACTGCATGTTGGACCCCCTTTTGCCTTCATTCTTGGTGGCGTAGATACAACAAGGTGTTGGAAACATTCCTCAGGGATTTTGCTCCATAGTGACATGATAACATCACGCAGTTGCTGCAGATTTGTCGGCTGCACATCCATGATGCCAATCACCCATTCCACCACATCCCAAAGGTGCTCTATTGGATGAGATGTGGTGAGTGTGGAGGCCATTGGAGTACAGGGACCTCATTGTCCAGTGGTGAGATGATTGGAGCTTTGTGACATGGTGCATTATCCTGCTAGAAGGAGCCATCAGAAGATGGGGACACTGTAGTCATAAAGGGATGGACATGGTCAGCAACAATACTCAGGTAGACCGTAGTGTTTAAACGATACTCAATTGGTACTAAGGGGCCCAAAGTGTGCCAAGAAAATATCCCCCACACCATTACACCCCCACCACCAGCCTGAACCGGTGATACAAGGCAGGATGGATCCATGCGCCAAATTCTGACCCCACCATCTGAATGTCGCAGCTGAAATCCAGACTCATCAGACCAGGCAACGTTTATCTTATATTGTCCAATTTTGGTGATCCTGTGCCAATTGTAGCCTCAGTTTCCTGTTCTTATCTGACAGGAGTGGCACCCGGTGTGGTCTTCTGCTGCTGTAGTTCATCTGCTTCAAGGTTGGATGTGTTGTGTGTTCAGAGATGGTATTCTGCATACTTTGGGTGTAACGAGTGATTATTTGAGTTACTGTTGCCTTTCTATCATCTGGATCCAGTCTGCCCATTCTCCTCTGACTTCTGACATTAACAAGGCATTTTCCTCCAAACAACTGCCGCTCACTGGATATTTTCTCTCTTTTGGACCATTCTCTGTAAACCCGGGAGATGGTTGTGAGTGAAAATCCCAGTAGATCAGCAGTGTTTTAAAAACTAAGACCGGCCCACCTGGCACCAACAACAATGCCACATTCAAAGTCACCTAAATCCTCTTTCTTCCCCATTCTTATTCTCAGTTTGAACTTTAGCAAGTCGTCTTCACCACGGCTAGATAACTAAATGCATTATTTTGCTACCACGTGATTGGCTGATTAGCAATTTGCATTACCAAGCAATTGAACAGGTGTACCTAATAAAGTAGCTGGTGAGTGTATATAGTAAAGTATGTTGATTAGTAGTAAAACAAAATACATCCAAACACCAGCAAACATGAAGATACAAGTGAACCATAACTATGTAACCAAAATGCCTAACTAGCAACCTAAATTGCGAAAAACCTAACTAACTATAAACAATATCTATAAAAATGGGAAACACAGATAAACAGGGAAGACCGGAGATGCAGGGAACAAATGGGAAGGGGGAATCAGGGCTGGGATCAGGTACAAGGGGATCAGGAAAAAAGCAGCGGGGTTCAGGATGCAGGGCAGGGGTAAAATCAGGATCTAGACTCTGGATAAATGCAAGTCGTTTCTGGCAGCAAAGCAAAACACTGATAGTAGAGGAGGGACTAAATACCCTCCCAGCATCCAGCATCAGAAGGTGCTGAGAGACACCTGCTGGTGGACAACTGAACTACAACCTCTCACTCTGGGAAGCACAGTGCTACCAGCAGCTGATCCAGGTCCTGACATCATGATTGACTTCAGAGATGTCCGGATTCAAGCTTGGGATCTTTGCTGATTTATGGCTCATTCAAACAAACTGCCCACAAATCTAACATATTCAGGCAACACTAGTCACCAAGGAAGGACAACAGTGTCACTTCAATTGTTTTTATCAAAGCAACGCTGCACATTTGCAGGAAAATTGCCTTCAACGCAGCCACTCTGCCTGGGCCTGGGAAGAAATTTCTGCTGAAGTCTCCTTTTTTTTTTAAGTCTCCTTCATGAAATAATCTCTCCTCTGAATAAAACGGGAGCAGATTGCCGTCTTGGGTTTGGACAGCACATGAGCAGACACCGTTCTTGTCGTCTCCCATATTGCAGTGGTGGGAAGAAGAAGTATCAGGTAGTATGGATTTTTATACAGCCTAAAGACCTTTAATCATAGAGAGGTCAGGTAATATAGCGAGAACTTTACAGAAGGTAATAAAAGAGACTGCAATGCGTGCCGGGAAGTGAAAAATGCCTCAGGCCCAGACATGACACTTTTAGGTCAGCAGCAGTGTGAGCTATTATAGTCCCAAAATTATATCCTCGTCAAGAATAAACGTGTTGCTTGATACAATGCACATTATAAAGAAACATTCAGGAATCATTTTTTTGTGTTAATCCAGTTGACTTAGAAGACGACCAGTGATCAGTGCAAAGCTTTCCACGCGGATCGTGTCGACACAAGGTGGCTTGAAAGGAACACATCACATTTGAATGTTCCTCTATAGCCGCAAAAGGAAATAAATTCACTTTGTGTGTACAATAGGCATATCAAAGCTCAAAAATTACCTTGTAAAAGTAGCAGTGACAACATCATGCGCTGTACATAGCCCGTGCAAAAAGCGGAGATATGGGAGGAGCCAGCATGTGTCACCTACTCCAGAGACCTAAGGGAGAGGGCGGAGACATGACCAGTCCCCCTGCACAAGGAGAGAGAGCAGCAGTGAGCGGTCTTTATTACAGGAAGTAACACTGAATTACTGGCTAGATCTGGAAGAAGATTTCAAGATTCCAGAGGAATATACTCAATACAGTGGCAGAACTACCAGGGTCGCAACGATCGCACATGCGACCAGGCCCTGGCGTTCCCGCACTGTCGGGAGGGCCCCAGCAGGGTCTAAGCTGAGAGTATCTTTCTCGTACAGCCCAGATCCTGCACTGACAGTTCCTCCTCCCTCGCACGGATGGGAGAGGAGAATGCTGATCCGCTCCTTCTCCTCCCACCCCTAACCTCCTGTGTTTGAACCACGGGAAGTGTGAAGCTTTAGTAGCTGAATTTAATCTTTCAACTGCTGGGTTTCACACATCTCATGGTGCACACACAGGAGGAGGGGGGCGGCAGGAGAAGGAGCAGATCGGCTCTCTCCTCTCCCATCCGTGTGAGGGAGGAGGGGGGGATGTCAGTGCAGGCTCTGGGCTGTATGAGAGAGACGCTCTCAGCTCAGAGTCCTGCTGAGAAAGCACTGATAGGCGGCACTGATAGGCAGCATTGCTGAGTACTGATAGGTGGCACCAATAGGCAGCACTGATAAGCACTGATAGGTGACCGGGGGCTCTGAAGGTTGAAAAAAGACACAAGTCCATCAAGTCCATTATTATGTGATTATATGTCAGTATTACATTGTATATCCCTGTATGTTGTGGTCGTTTAGGTGCCTCTGAATGTATTTGAACAATATTTGCATAGCCTAGAGCTCACGTTTAAATATTTAGTGCAAGATTATGATTGTGTTTGCTTACTTCTTAAAGATTCTACAATATATCTACCCCTTGGACAACTGTTAGGTCCTTGGGTGTTTGGCAGTTGCTGCCCTGTGAACCGCCTGTCTCCTGGTGATAATGTAAGGTTTCTGTGATAGAACACCAACTTGGAGTTCCCCAATGCATGGAGGCTAAGCCCCAGTCTGCCTCTTCATCAGGGCCCCTCATGGTGGGGATGGACTTGCAGCAAGTTGGAACCAGGTATTGGCCTATGGGTACACCCAGCTGATGATAGGGAGACCACTCACTTATGCAGAGTACAGATGGCAGGAGACATAAGAGGATCCAGGAAACGAGGTCAGGGCAGGTGGCAGACAAGCACAAATGGAAGACAAAGACGGGGTCAGTACACAGGAAGTCAGACATGGATTACATTAAAAACTAGGCAAACGGGAGCTCAGGGGATAGGAAGTTGCTCAGGCAACATTGGCTTTTATGAGCATGTGTTATATAGGAAAGCAAACTAGGAGGTGGGCCAGGAATAGATAGAAGGGAAGGAAATAAAAACCCACGGTATAGCAGGTGACGCCCACAGGAGAGCACAGAAGCCAAACAACACATGTGAATGGAATCGGAGGTCTAGCAGAACCACTGCAGCAAGGACGTAAGAATTACACAGCCAGGAAACTGCAGGCTAAACCTTGACAGATAATGTTTGCTGCCTTCCAACTCCTGAGTGGATATAACAGTATCATAAATAGGGTTTGTGGCGTATATACAACTATTGGACAATTGATAGGATTGCCTCAGAGAGCTAATGGTATTTAGATAATTAGGTCTGTTGTTTGCATTCCCCCTAAAGGCCAACTCCATATTTTTTTTTATATATATAAAAAATGTAATTGGTTAACAGGCAATAAATCATATCTGACAACTCTGGGCTTTTTCCAGATTGAATGACACTCATTGTCAACCTCCCACTTCCTATGAGTCTTGTTGACACTCCCTGCCTTGTTGCCTAGCCTGACATGTAGAGGGAGGCGTTTCGTACAGCCCTGGCTCAGGGGCCACTCATGTTGTGACAGTGACCGCAAGAGCAAAGCGAGGCATGAGAGCCTGTAAGATCTTCTGCCAGTCACAGAGGTGCGTACCAGGTGCGCCACCAGGGTTGGACCGGATGACTGGAACAACAGATGGCAGCAGGAACAGCAGAACCTGGGCTGGGTAGGCAGCGGGCTGCAGTTGCTTGGCAGACAGTGGCTGATTGCAGGTGCAGGAAGACTGACAGCACACAGCAGGTGAAGAAACCAGGCAGTATGCAGAGCAGGACAGACAGATAACTGGATGCAAGGTCAGACAACCCAGATCAGCAACAGATGGTCAGGTACAGGCATAGACAGCAGGCAGAGAATGGTCAGGATACAGGCAGGGGTCAGCAACACTTGGAGCAGGCAGATGAGCAGAAGGTAGAGCAGGGTCCAGAAAAAAGCCAAGGTTAGGGCAGGTAGCGTTCAAACAAGGCAAGGGCAAGCCGGGTCAGTTACAGAAGTCAAAAGCAATACTCACAACGCACACGTTCCTGCACAAACGGCTGTATCTTAAATTGGGTGCTGAAATGACCAATGGCTGGAACCGACTGCAATTATGAGAAGGGAGTGTCACCAGCACACCAGGATCTCCAAAATTGGGTCCAAAATTTTAATCACATATTTAAAAAACATAAATAGAAGCAACGTTTTGGAGCCATGCAGGACTCCTTCATCAGGCATGTGCCTGATATAGGGTTCCTGCGTGGCTCCGAAACGTCGCTTCTATTTATTTTTTTGATACTGTGTGATTCAAATTTTGGACCCAGTTTTGGAGATCCTGGTGTGCTGGTGACACTTCCTTCTCATAGTTACAGAGGTCAGACACAGGAACAGATGCAGGAACACAGGTAATAGCTGTAGATCAGACAGCACCATCTAGTACAGCTTCTGCAGCTTTAATAGTTCCAATGGCGCCAATGCTAGCAGCGGGTGCGTGTGCATGAACGCGCATATGTGCGCGTCTATGCACAGCAAGGCGAGCACCTATAGATTTGCTCCTGGGCATATATATGCATCTAGAGACTTCACTTGCACCATAGCTGGTACTTCCCTGACACCTGGGGGCAACTGAATACCGGTAGGCCTGCTTGCCTTATGGGAAAGGGGGCTGCTATAGGTGAAGTACACAGAGCCAGCCATAGTGCCTGACAACCTACGCTAGGGGTAGGCGCGACAAGTGTGTGGTAATAAAATTTAGGAACCTGTGCATTCTGGGATGAAGGTCTGAAGCTCAGGTCTACTGTCTAACGCCCCTTGAACATGGTCTTCTGTTGGACCTTCATCTCTGAATGCATAGGGGGCTAAACCAGGGTACCAGCTGAGCCTAAAGCTGGCCGTTCATTTTGAAGAGTTCCAACAGTCAAAGTAGACTGGAAGTGTCTGACAGTTGCTGCTTTGTGAACTTATATGCCTGGAGGACTTTCACAAAGTAAAGCTAATAAAGGGTAAATGCAAATCTTTCATAAATAAGATTGCCTAATTCTAATAATAAAAAAGAAAGGAAATAAAAACAATAAGAAATTAAAAAGCTTTTTGCATTAACCGGGTGTCTAAATCTTGTATTTTCTATGTGATTTCCCCAAGCTATAAAGTACTGCGAGATTTCTAATAAAATACTACTAATAATAAATTAGGATACAATGTACTTCAGTTTTTTTCATGTTGCTTTTTTAATAGAATATTTCTATTTGATCGCTATAGATGCTTTATTTAGAACATTTTTTCAGTTTATCAAAAATGTGAATTTCCCTCTTGAAGGTTTCACATTGCAATACCTAACTAAGCGTTTTAATGGGTATGTGATATTCTTGTATTGTTTCCATTCAGGAACGTGGTGCATTATTTTTCATACCTCAATTGTAAAACTCACCTCGAGGTCATTGAACAAGTACAGCAGATGACAATGGCCATCTTCCTGAAAGGAAAGAAAAGGCATCTCTGTGGCTATTCGAGTACCTCACAAAAACCGCAGGGCAGGACGGCGGTCAAGGAGTCCATGGGTGACTGTTCGTAAAACCTTTTAAAATTTGAACTCTGACTCCTCTTAGCCTTCTTCGATTTTTCTATTGTGTAACCCCTTCACTAAAACGCCTGCAGCTGCACCACAAGCAAATGTATCTGGGGAAAGAAGGGGCTGACTCAAGATCCTTGTGATAAATAGTTAAAAATGTATTTAAGAAATACAAGGTTATCGACTAAAAGCTAAACTATTGTGGGTTTTAGTTTAGTTTTATTTTATAGTGTTTTTAAAGTAGGCAAAGTGACAGGATCTCTTTAAAGGAGATTTACAGCCAAAGCTTGTTTGGCTGTACTTCTCTTGTGGATCACAGGAGTGCAGTTCGTTTTGCACTCCAGTGACCCGTTTTCAGCAGATAGCGGGCTGAAGCCCACTGTTGGCTGAAGTCACAGAGCCGGTCGAGGCTCGGAAAAGATTGGGACCATATGGCTGGGATCCACCCACATGCCTGGACCGGTACACGGCTCATCCTCTCAGCAAGCCGCTGAAAGCCTGAGCCGGCTGCTCCTGCCCCCCCCCCTCCACAGCCCAGTGCTCCCGAGACAGTCACCAGCTCTCTGCTCAGGAAGCACTGAGAACCAAGTGATCAACAGTGTTTAATCGCTCTGGTCTCAGCCTTAGAGCCAGCATGGGGACAGATACAGCATCCACCTAGGTAAAAAAATCCCCATACTTCCCTTTTTAATCCCACATTCCCCACTTGCTTCTAGCACCCCCCTATCTGCAAGATCACACAGTTACATAGTTACATAGTAGGTGAGGTTGAAAAAAAGACACAAGTCCATCAAGTCCAACCTATGTGTGTGATTATATGTCAGTATTACATTGTATATCCCTGTATGTTGTGGTCGTTCTGGTCCGTATCTAATAGTTTCTTGAAACTATCAATGCCCCCCCCACTGAGACCACCGCCTGTGGAAGGGAATTCCACATCCTTGCCGCTCTTACAGTAAAGAACCCTCTACGTAGTTTAAGGTTAAACCTCTTTTCTTCTAATTTTAATGAGTGGCCACGAGTCTTGTTAAACTCCCTTCCGCGAAAAAGTTTTCTCCCTATTGTGGGGTCACCAGTACGGTATTTGTATATTGAAATCATATCCCCTCTCAAGGGTCTCTTCTCCAGAGAGAATAAGTTCAGTGCTCGCAACCTTTCCTCATAACTGATATCCTCCAGACCCTTTATTAGCTTTGATGCCCTTCTTTGTACTCGCTCCCATTTCCAGTACATCCTTCCTGAGGACTGGTGCCCAGAACTGGACAGCATAATCCAGGTGCGGCCGGACCAGAGTCTTGTAGAGCGGGAGAATTATCGTTTTATCTCTGGAGTTAATCCCTTTTTAATGCCAATATTCTGTTTGCTTTGTTAGCAGCAGCTTGGCATTGCATGCCATTGCTGAGCCTATCATCTACTAGGACCCCCAGGTCCTTTTCCATCCTAGATTCCCCCAGAGGTTCTCCCCCAGTGTATAGATTGCATTTATATTTTTGCCACCGAAATGCATTATTTTAAATTATTTTAATTTTTTCTACATTAAACCTCATTTGCCATGTAGTTGCCCACCCCATAAATTTGTTCAGATCTTCTTGCAAGGTTTCCATATCCTGCGGAGAAGTTATTGCCCTGCTTAGATTAGTATCATTCGCAAATACAGAGATTGAACTGTTTACCCCATCCTCCAGGTCGTTTATGAACAAATTAAACAGTATTGGTCCCAGCACAGGACCCTGGGGGCTCCCACTACCCACCCCTGACCTTTCCGAATACTCCCCATTTATCACCACCCACTCGCCCTTGTAGCCAGTTTTCAATCCATGTACTCACCCTATGGTCCAAGCCAACGGACCTTATTTTGTACAGTAAATATTTATGGGGAACTGTTTCAAATGCTTTTGCAAAATCCAGATACACCACGTCTACGGGCCTTCCTTTATCTAGATAATCATCAAAGCCTCGGTACCAGCACAAGCTTACATTGCAATTCTAGGTGATGGAGGGCCCAAGACCCCACAGCCACAACTTTGGCTTACCTCAGCCTCTAGGCTACACTAGGAATCAGTCTAATTTACACATGACGGGCCTCTCAATTTCCAGTGGATTCATACATAGTCCGTAAGGATCCTGATGAGCACTCGGACCCATACGACTTTGGGGTCTCAGGTTACAGGGCACATAGTTTACCAGGGAGACCCTTTTACCACAGCCATACAAATGGGACCTCATTCATTAGGTCCACGACGTGTTACCTAGTCAGAGCTAGTATCAAAGCCTCTGTACCCCAGGTATCTGCTTACCATATCTATCCACAGTTATAAGAGTAGATTTATTGCACCTTCTCTCAATAGTTCTTTATGCATAACAGAGTTAATCCATGTGTCTTCTCACTGCCTGGCCTGCTTTTGGGTCCACTGCCCATGTAGCATCCTCCTACTTAGGTTGCTAGTAATATTGAGGCACATTTAGTTTTTGGCTCCTCTGTAACCAGTGGAGCAAAATTTGATTGCTTTTGGCTGTTCTTCGTTATGCTGGTTGCAGGTTCAACTGCTTCCCCCTAGTTTCTGGTAAGTTCCAGAATTTAGTGGGTTGGAAGAGGCAGACCCTCAACTTACATATTCATACAGCCTCAGCCAATCCCTGGCAGGAAGAATGACCAGTAGGGGGCAGAGGTGTGTACAAATAGGCTAAGGCCTAGAACAGCAGGGTCCTTGTCCTGTGGGGAAAGATGCAGCCTGAGGGCTGTGACCCTCATGGGTCACTTAACTGAATTTTAGAGGAGGCCATCGGGGTCCCAGCTCAGGGAGAGCTGGGAAACCAACGCCCAAAGTTGCTGGGAGCATTTTGTAGGAAGTCCACAAAGGGTCTGATCAAGAGGTACACAGTACAGAAGCTGTCTAGTACTGCAGGAGAACATTCAAGTACCCAGGGCACAGTGAGTATAAGCCTGAAGTATATCCTAGGGACTGTCCTTGTTATCTCTTGAAGAGACTGCCCCAGACTTGCTGACTCAGGTTTGTTCTTGCGTTGGCATGCCCTGAGCCATAGTTTACTCACCGCTAGTTTCATGAGGGGTTTTAACCTAAAGAGACAGCCATAGTCAGAGAGTGTCCTCCATCACACTAAATTTGGAGTATCCCAAGGCTTACCCCGCACACTAACCAAGTTATTCAAGCAATGAATCTCAACTTTTTGCCTAGTTCTTGTGTGGAGAGAATGGAAAACTACCGTGTGCCTGACTGTATGCACTCACCAAGAAATAGAACTTTGGACGAAGACCATAAGGGGTCTTTGCACTACACCCACGTGACAGTCCTTCACTGCTCTGGTTTCCAGCTATCCTACCTTGTTTCTCTTGAGAGAAAATTCCAGATTTTACCCTGAATGGAAAGCCACATGGTGGGTCTTTCACACCTTCCCAGAAAGGGCCCTCTTTTCTCATTAGGATGACAAAACTGTTCTGTTCTGATCCACCATTGACTCTGACTCAATCACCATGACTCATCTTTACAGCTCCCCACTGCTGTTTCGTTCTTCTGTTACAGATGCCACAAAATGCCTTGTGTAAGCACTATGTATATATAGTTTACAAATGAATGGAGTAGACAAGGTTTTTATTGACATCAATGTTCCTCTGGTGACTATGGTCACTATGGTCACTCTGGAAATATTTCCTGTTATTTTTAGTTGCATCTTTAGAGCAGATGGTGAAGAAAAATCTCCTCATGGGTCACAGACAGCAAAAAATAAACTAGAGGGGCAGAGGCGTAGCTTGAAGCTTGTGGGCCCCGATGTAAAAGTTGACCTGGGCCCCCCACACTACCACCCACCACTTCCACCGTGTGTGCAGATACACCCACCGCACGCCAAGATACTCAAAGTGGCTTAAGAGTTTAGAGTTTCCAGGGTTCCTCCTTACATTAGAGGACAGGCATTACCCCTGGGGAATCAGAGGACAGGAATCACCGCTGGAAAATCAGAGGAGAGGGACCCCTGGCAGGTCATTTGGCAGAGCTCCTTTCCAATTTCAGCACTGTAAACAGCTCCCCCCCCCCTACAATACACATGTCTGAAATCACATTCCTATACACACAGTCTATCAGCCTTCACAGGGTGTATCTGGCTTCTATGTTGCCTGGTCGGAACGGCAGTGTAGTTGCAGCAGGCAGATACACCCTGTGCAGTTCATGGCTGACTGGCTGTGTTAAAGGAATGTGATTTCAGCTTTGCGGAGGAGAAGCAGTATAGAGTGCTGTACTGGGAAAGAAGCTCAGCAGCAGGCATAGCATCCAGGGCGGGGGGGGGGGGGGGATCAGGGAGCTTTGGGGCAGCGCAACTTAGATCTGGGGGAGCAAAGCCATGTGACATAAAATGTGGAGCCTGCAGCTCCTCAGGAGGTGTTAAGGGATTTGTTTTAGCAATTTCTGAAGGTTTCTCTGTCAGTGTTGGCAGGTGTTGGGGGGAGGTCACCTCCCGGAGGTGTGTGTGGAAGTGGACATCCCTGGGTGGGGGGGGGGTACAGAGAATCCCAGCTAATGACTAGAAGACACTGAGCAGTGTCTTACCTCACCAGTGACATCAGTCCCATCATGGCTACAAGACGGCACTCTCCTCGTAACTTCCTGAGCTCGGTTACCATTCCATGATGTCAGCACACAGCACAGACACTTCCCCATCTTGGGCTGTTCTCACCCCATGCTCCTCTCCATTCAGGAAATGGCTCACAGCTTCTCCCCAGCCAATGAGAACAGAGGGGTGTGGACTGTGGAAGGCAAAGTGGAAGCCCAGTACTGGAGCGTGGCTGTGGGGCCCTAGGGCAAATCGGAGCTGGACTTTGTGGAGGATATGATAATATGACAGGGAGGCTGCAGGGGCCCCCTGGAGCTAGGGGCGGGGTTGCGATTGTGACCCCTGCAACCCCTTTTGCTACACCCATGCAGAGGGGGTTTCAACTGTTTCCAACTCTATCTAACCTTAAATAATGTGTTTGATGGGATCCTCTCATGTCTCTGAAGATATGAAAACACCAGTAATAAAGGAGCTTTCATACTCATCTCTCTGGTTTCCTTTGTGTTATGGTGCCCCCTGGCAAGTGACACAGACTGACCCAAAGCATGGGGTCTAAGTGACAGTTGTTTTTCACCAGAGACCCCCACTAGCCATAATGGGCTGGAGACCCTAGTGGTCACTAGTTTTCTTTGGTGTAATCTGGCACCAGGCTGTGGCCCTCAGGATTGACCCACCAAGGGTTGGCTTAAACAAGAAAGTTACAAATCAGAAAATGTACACAAGGCATCAGGGCAGAAGAGTTGTCAGATCCAAACAGGCACAGAATGAGAGAGTAGTAAGCCCCAGTCATGAGTCTTGTCAGTCAGCAAGCAAGAGCATAGTCAGATCCAGGCAGGGGATCTTGGCGGGTGGCAAGTTAGAGAAAAGTCAAGTCCAGGCAGGGGTTTTGGTGGGCAGAAAGCAATAGAGTGGTCAGGTCAGCCTGGGTTTACAACAAACAGGCAACTGGCAGGTATGTGTTATACTGCTTTAACTCTCAGGAAGAGTCAGGTCTATCTTGGTTGACAGCAAACAGGCTACTGGCACTTGAGTATTATAGTGCTTTAGCTTAGGGGTAGATGGCAATGATAAACAGCTGCAGCCAATTCAAAGGATAAGGTAAATACCTATCTGGTCAGAGGACACACTCAGCTTCAGTACTGGGAACTCTGACTATCCTGGAGGTAGTGGAGGTCTTGGAAATCTTGGAAGACCTGGCAGGAATCCTGCTAGTATTGAAGGTCTTAGGAATCCTGGAAATCCTGGGAATGCCTGGCAGGAATCCTGTGAGTGTCAGAGGTCTTGGGAGTCCGGGAAATCCTAGAAGACCTGGCAGGGATCCTGTTAATACTGGAGATCCTAGGAATCCTACAAATCCTGGCAGGGATCCTGTTAGTAGTGGAGGTCCTGGGAATCCTGGAAGACCTGGTAGGGATCCTGTTAGTACTGGAGGTCCTGGGAATCCTGTAAATCTTAGAGAACCTGGCAGGGATTCTGTTAGTGCGCATGCTCTGAAATGCGTTACAGCCCCCTGACGTCACTGGGTCCTGTGTGGTCCATGAGCGAGGTGTGGACTCCACTGTGGCCTGAGATGACAGACCCTTCACTGGGTCGGCTTAACACATCCCCCCTTTCACTGTTGGTCAGCTAGAGGAGTCGGAGCCACAGGAACTGAACCCCATGTGATGGTCAGATGAGCCCATTTTCACTTTTATCTTGTACATTTTACTTTGTTCATCTAATAAACAGTTTTAGTACTGCACTTAGAGGCACCTTCTCCACTTCTCATCTTAGGGATCCTGTTACTATTGGAAGTTCTGAGAATCCTGGAAACCCTGGCAGACCCAACAGGGATCCTGTGAGTACTGAAGGTCCTGGAATCCAGCAGTTCCTGGAATACCTGGCAGTGATCCTGTTAGTACTGGAGATTCCAGGAATTTTGGAAATCTTGGAAGACCTGGCATGAATCCTGTGAATACTGTAAAACTGTGTTTCTTACTTTTCCTCTTTTCCAGCGATGGAGGCTTTGTAAGCAGCCTCTGTAATTCTACAGCGTTGAACTCTTCTGGGCATATTGGATGCTTGTGTCCCCCACCACATGCCATGGATTCTCCCTCCAACTGGTTCATCATTAAAGGATTGTCAGCAGGGGCGTAACTAGAAATCACAGGGCCCCATAGCAAAATGTTGTATGGCTCCCCCTGCAGACAGCCCCCCCCCACACAAAAAAATGGCGGGGCTTAAATTAAATAGTGGGCGTGGCTTAAAGGGTGTGGCTCAAAAGGGGTGTGGTTTGAGTCTTAAAGAAAGAAAGGAAGAAAGATAGGGAGGGAAGGAGAGAGAAGGAAAGAAAGGGATGGAGGGACAAAAGGCCCAGATCCCACACCACAATAGCAATATATGTATTCCAGAAAGTTCAACAATCAACAGAAAAAATACTCCAAACACCTGGTGTTAGCGCTTCAATCATTATAGCATCATGGTTGTTATGGTGTCAGGATGATTAAAGCGCATTATTTCTATTATTACATTGTAATATAAAATGAAATAGTTCAACTCCTTACATCAGGCATTTACAGTAGAGTCCCTCCTTACATCAGGCATTCCCAATAGAGTCCCTCCTTACATCAGGAATTCCCAGTAGAGTCCCTCCTTACACCAGGTGCCCCCAGTAGATTCCCTCCTTACATCAGGTGCCCCCAGTAGAGTCCCTCCTTACTTTAGGCATTCCCAGTAGAGTCCCTCCCTACATCAGGTGCCCCCAGTAGAGTCTCTCCTTACATCAGGCATTCCCAGTAGAGTCCCTCCTTACATCAGGCATTCCCAGTAGAGTCACGCCTTACATCAGGTTCCCCCAGTAGAGTCCCTCCTTATATTAGGCATCCCCAGTAGAGTCCCATCTTACATCAGGCATCCCCAGTAGAGGCCCTCCTTACATCAGGCATTCCCAGTAGAGTCCCTCCTTACATCAGGTGCCCCCAGTAGAGTCCCTCCTTACATCAGACATTCCCAGTAGAATCACTCCTTATATCAGGTGCCCCCAGTACAGTCCCTCATTACATTAGGCATCCCCAGTAGACTCCCATCTTACATCAGGCATCCCCAGTAGAGTCCCTCCTTACATCAGGCATTCCCAGTAGAGTCCCTCCTTACATCAGGTGCCCCCAGTAGAGTCCCTCCTTACATCAGACATTCCCAGTAGTGTCCCCCCTTACATCAGGCATTCCCAGTAGAGTCCCTCCTTACATCAGGTGCCCCCAGTAGTGTCCCTCCTTACATCAGGTGCCCCCAGTAGAGTCCCTCCTTACTTTAGGCATTCCCAGTAGAGTCCCCCCTTACATGAGGCATTCCCAGTAGAGTCCCTCCTTACATCAGACATTCCCAGTAGAGTCCCTCCTTACATCAGGCATTCCCAGTAGAGTCACTCCTTACATCAGGTGCCCCCAGTAGAGTCCCTCCTTACATCAGGCATCCCCAGTAGAGTCCCATCTTACATCAGGCATCCCCAGTAGAGTCCCTCCTTACATCAGGCATTCCCAGTAGAGTCCCTCCTTACATCAGGTGCCCCCAGTACAGTCCCTCCTTACATTAGGCATCCCCAGTAGAGTCCCATCTTACATCAGGCATCCCTAGTAGAGTCCCTCCTTACATCAAGCATTCCCAGTAGAGTCCCTCCTTACATCAGTTGCTCCCAGTAGAGTCCCTCCTTACATCAGACATTCCCAGTAGTGTCCCCCCTTACATCAGGCATTCCCAGAAGAGTCCCTCCTTACATCAGGTGCCCCCAGTAGTGTCCCTCCTTACATCAGGTGCCCCCAGTAGAGTCCCTCCTTACTTTAGGCATTCCCAGTAGAGTCCCTCCTTACATGAGGCATCCCCAGTAGAGTCCCATCTTACATCAGGCATCCCCAGTAGAGTCCCTCCTTACATCAGGCATTCCCAGTAGAGTCCCTCCTTACATCAGGTGCCCCCAGTAGAGTCCCTCCTTACATCAGGCATTCCCAGTAGAGTCCCACCTTACATCAGCTGTCCCCGTTACCAGTGGCGTCACTAGGATTGGTGTCACCCGGTGTGGAAAAACATGGCGTTACCCCCCTTGGCCCATAGTCCTCCCTCAGTATAGACCCTCCTCAATCAGTACAGACCTCCCTGGACAAACCAGCCCCATCTGTACAGACCCCCCAGGAAAACTCAACCCCCAACTCAACTCAAAGATAGGGAGGGAAGGAGAGAGAAGGAAAGAGAGGGATGGAGGGACAACAGGCCCAGATCCTACACCACAATAGCAATATATGTATTCCAGAAAGTTTAACAATCAACAGATAAAAATACTCCAAACACCTGGTGTTAGCACTTCAATCATAATGGCACCATGGTTGTTATGGTGTCAGGATGATTAAAGCACATTATTTCTTTTATTACATTGTAATATAAAATGAAATAGTTCAACTCACCATAATGCAGAATCAGTGGGAGCCCCGAGTGTGTCACTTGCCACGTTGCCTGCCACTAGATGCCATCAGGTGTCCCCAGCAGAATCCGTCCTTACATGAGGTGTCCCCAGTAGAGTCCCTCCTTACATGAGGTGCCCCCCAGTAGAGTCCTTCCTTACATCAGGCATTCCCAGTAGAGTCCCTTCTTACATCAGGTGCCCCTAGTAGAGTCCCTCCTTACATCAGGTGCCCCCCAGTAGAGTCCCTCCTTACATCAGGTGCCCCCAGTAGAGTCCCTCCTTACATCAGGCATTCCCAGTAGAGTCCCTGCTTACATCAGGCATTCCCAGTAGAGTCCCTCCTTACATCAGATATTCCCAGTAGAGTCCCTCCTTACATCAGGTGCCCAAGTAGAGTCCCTCCTTACATCAGGTGGCCCCAGTAGAGTCCCTCCTTACATCAGTTGTCCCCAGTTACCAGTGGCGTCACTAGGGTTGGTACCAGCCCCATCTGTATAGACCCCCCCTGGACAAACCAACCCCCTCCATCTGTAAAGACCCCCTCCAGGAGTACAGACCCCCCAGGAGTACAGACCCCACCCAGGGCAATTCACCCCCCAGGAGTACAGACCCCCCCAGGACAATTCACCCCCCAGGAATACCGCCCCCCCATTCATGCACCTGGGCGTGCAGCCGCCCGGAGAGTTACTTGCTCAGACTGTTACTGACTCTCCAGGTGGCACGATGTGATAGGAGGCAGCCAGTGAGAGAGACAGCTGAGTCTCAGTCAGACAGGGATAGCGCAGCACCCGTACCCAGGACTTTCCATCGGGCCTCGGCGCTGCTCAGGACTCACTGTGCTCGTCTCTGCGCCTTTTACAGGACCAGGAGGCGGAGCCTGGGTGGCAAAAAAGCGGCAAAAAAGCGGCCAATAGAAATGGAGCTCCATTTCTATTGCAGCTGCTTTCATTGCCACCCGGGCTCTGCCTCTTGGTTCTTCCTTAACTGGTCTTCTGTAAAATGGCGACGGAGACAGAAATGACCAGTGCCGTGGACCTCTAGCGGCGGCAAGGAAAAAAAAAAGTTGGCAAGTACAGTATGCATTCCTCATCCTCCCCGGGCCCCACTCGGCTGCGAGCCCCATAGTGCCCGCGTGCGTCGCTATGGCGGTAGTTCCGCCACTGACTGTCAGGGCTGGGCTCAGCCCTTCCTTCTCTGAGCTGGCCACTCAGCTGTTGGCTAATTGCCAGCTCCCATCTCTCTCCATAGTTACTCACCTGTTGATGATATCCTGCTCATCAATCCTGCCTACTTAAGCCATCCAACCCAGAGGAACTCTGCCTTCATCTTGGTCAACATCACACAGACTATCTCCTGCATTCCTGTTAAAGACTTGCTTGGCTGACATCCCTTTTGGCTCCAGATCCTGCTTGCTGTTCCACTATGCTCATCTCCGGCTCCCTGACGTTTGTCTTGTCTGGCTATCCGTTCCAATTCCTGAACTCTAGCTATGTTTTGACTATGTTTACTCTGTTTACCTTTTTTTATTATTATTAAACAAGTTTGATTTAACTGTACTCCTGTCTCAGTCTGATTCATGGTTTCTGACAAGGACACGACAGTGATGTCGGACTAGGTTGAAGGATCCACAGGGAGCAGCAGGGGACAAAGTCCTCTAACACTCCCAGAAGTGTTAAATGCTGACAAGATTGGTGGATGCTGCAGGCTTCCAGGAGCAGCACACAGGGTCTTCTGTTGCAGGGTTTTTATTTTCTTAGAAACAGGGTGTCTTTAAAGTTGATCTCCGGGATACCATAACCTACTGTAGCTCTCAATCCTCTCTCTACCCATCTTCATTTTAGCCATTACCTTGTTTTTAACATTAAATGTCAGATTGTGGTGAAAAATACAAGACTATGATATCATAAATTGGGCTCTGATTTCATGCTATGTCTGGGCGAAAGAGAAGGGTATTGTGTGACTCTGCAGATCTCTTCAAACGCCTGGAGGTCAGCTCTCAGCACAGTCAGCACATTTCAAGATGGGCAGTTTTCTGACCATCTTTACTTACTTGCCTGAATTTGCTATTTAAAGACCGGCTTTATGCTTTCACAGCTACTTAAAGTGAATGAGAAAAATGGCATCTACTGGGAACTTCACTATCTTCTCCACCTCAGTTTTTCCTATCGTAAATATCCCGGCTGGGATCACGAGAGGTAAATTACATTTTTCGAGGTGAGGACGACTTTGCCAAACTGTCTAGAAGGAAGGTTAATGGATTTTCTACCAGCTGATATCCCAATTTACTGGCCTCTTTGAATGGCATGTGTCTTAGAAATAAATAAATAAAACATGGAAAGATTGTTGTGTAAGGAGGCGTTGAGAATGTTTTGTTATCAAATGAAATATTCAGTACATTGTGTCGCGCCAACCATCTACAGACAGAATCAACTGCCTGTTTTGTATTTAGTTCGTGAATATGGCGAGTCAATTTACAGGTACGAATGACAGGCGTAAAAAATGTATGAAGGGAAAGTGGATTTCGGAAAAAGAGCGTTGATTAGTTATGAAAAAGAAGGTTAAAAAAACATACAAAGGATTTCTGAATCATATTGATTTTGATTCTGATCTCGTAAAAAAAGGAATGGGCGGAGTGATTTCATCTATTGGGAAAATTACCAATATCTCCTTCACTGACACTTATCCTTTAAATTCAATTTTTATTTTGTTTAACCTAAATTTGTTAAAAAAATAAAATAATAATAATAATAAAAAAAAAAAATATATATATATCCATATCTATATATATATATATATAGATATATATATCTATATATACCTAGATAGATAGATAGATAGATAGATAGATAGATAGATAGATAGATAGATAGATAGATAGATAGATAGATAGATAGATAGATAGATAGATAGATAGATAGATAGGATAGATAGGATAGATAGGATAGATAGATAGATAGATAGATAGATAGATAGATAGATAGATAGATAGATAGATAGATAGATAGATAGATAGATAGATAGATAGATAGATAGATAGATAGATATACACTAGACATGTGCAAATCATTTAGTTCCAAATTACTTTTTTAACGAATTTTCACAAATTCGTTGATTCGGAAACATCTGAATTAACGGAAACCCAAAATTTTTCCAACTATTCGATGATTCCAATATTCAGAAATTCGAAAATTTGAAAATTCATACATAAATTCATAAATTTGAAAATTCATAAATTTGAGAATTCATAAATGCGGAAATTAAAAAATTCATAAATTAAAAAATTCATAAATTCGGAAATTCAAAATTTGGAAATCCGAAAAACCGAACATTCAAAAATCTGAAATAATAAATAACTATTAAATTAGTTGTTATGGAATTTCCTTTCATAATTTGGCTGTTAGTGAACATAACGAATACGAATTTATCCAAAGTTACGGATTATCCGAAATAATGAATGCCTTATCTAAACGAATGGAACAATATGAATGAATAATAATAAATAACAATAATAATAATAAAAACTTTTCATTATTATTATTTATTATTAATTTGTTCCGCTCCACTTGTTTAGATGCGGCATTCGTTATTTCGGATAATTCATAACTTAACGTTCACTAACAGCCAAATTTGAAAGGAAATTCCAATACCTATAATTTAATAGTTAGTTATTATTAGTTAGTTAGTTAGTTAGTTAGTTAGTTAGTTAGTTAGTTAGTTAGTCTTTAGAATGTTCGGATTTTTGTTCTTTCGAATTTTTGGATTTTCTTTCTTATTTTCGGATTTTCGAATTTCCGAATTTCCAAATTTCCAAATTTAGTAAAACTTATGAATTGCGATCATAAGGAATGACACAAAAAAAAAAAATGAAAACGAACAATTTTTTCGGAAGTGCACATGTCTAACACACTCACACACAGTATATACCTAACCACTTCCCGCCCGCCGGCCGTCATATGACATCCTTGACTTTGTGCGGGGATATCTGAATGATGGGTACAGCTACAGGCATCATTCAAATATCGTCCTTTTCAACCGGCGATTCTCTACCCCATAAAGAATGATCATAGCGGCTGTTCAGGCACTCAAACGTTCTTACGGGCGGCGAGAGGGGACATACCCCCTCCCGCCGCTATCCGGTGCTTCTACCGAGTCACCGCTGCCATCGGTGAGTCGGAGACAGGATCCGCCGGCCCTGGATGTTTACCATAGAGATTTCCGGTGGACCAGATGGTCGCAGGAGTCTCTATGATCGTTCGGAGGCCGGCGCCTCTGCATTCAAACAAACCGCGCCGCCTCGGCTGGGAAGCCGAGATCGTTTCTTTTTTTTTTTATTATTATTTCAGGCTTCCCAGCCTAGAGGTGAGATGTGGGGTCTTATCGACCCCATATCTCACTGTAAAGAGGACCTGTCATGCCATATTCCTATTACAAGGGATGTTTACATTCCTTGTGATAGGAATAAAAGTGATCAAATTTTTTTTTAAAGTGTCAAACTAAAAAAATAAAAGTAAAATTAACAATAAAAAAAAATGTAGCGAACGCATACTTAAGTCCCGCCCACATATGAAAACAGTGTTCAAATCACACATGTGAGGTATCGCCTCTAACGTTAGAGCGAGAACAATAATTCTAGCCCTAGACCTCCTCTGTAACTCAAAACATGTAACCAGTAAAAAAATTTAAAGCGTCACCTATGTGGATTTTTATATACCAAAGTTTGGCGCCATTCCACGAGCGTGTGCAATTTTGAAGCGTGACATGTTAGGTATCTATTAACTCAGCATAACTTCATCTTTCACATTATGCAAAAAATTGGGCTAACTTTACTGTTATGTATTTTTTTAAAACATGAAACAGTTTTTTTCCCCAAAAAAACTTGTTTTGAAAAATTGCTGCACAAATACCGTGCAAGATAAAAAGTTGCAACGACCACCATTGTATTCTCTAGGGTCTCGGCTAGAAAAAAACATAGATAATGTTTGGGGTTTCTATGTAATTTTCTAGCAAAAAAATGATGAATTTTACATGTAGGAGAGAAATGTTAGAATTGGCCTGGGTGGCAAGTGGTTAATAATATAAGAGTGAAGTAATAGTTTTATTTTTCACAGCATGGTTTCAATCTTTTTGAGGATTAAGTAGTCTAAAAATTTGTTTTTCCAATGGGTATTCTGCTCCTCCAATAGGGAGTTTACCTCCTTCTTCGTCTTCCACTCCTCATCTCTTCCATTCTATTGGCTAATTGGATTGTAAGAAAATTTCAGCGCAACCCCCGATCAGTTATTTCCTCCTGTTCCTCCTCCCAGGAATCTCTGCTCTGTTCCTAGGAATCTCTGCTCTGTTCCTACCAGTCCCTGGAGATCTAGCACAACCCCCAACCACTTGCTTGAAGGAGAAGAGGTTGTCAAAGGTCGAGAGAAGCATAACAGCAGACTTCTCCTGAGACCCACTACAGCTTACTACTGAGCCCTAAAAAAAAGTGCTCCTTAGTCACGATCCTGAGAACCACACAAGTCTTCTCCTGAACCCCAAAAAAGTCTACTCCTGAGCTCCAAAACAGTCTGCTTCTGGACAATGCTGCCTCTGAACCTACAGTCAGCGTGTGAACATCTTATCGGTCCGATCCATGTGCAAAAGGCAGCCCCCAAAAAGACCATTTTTTAATAACTCTCAACAGCAGCCCTGATGAAGGGGGAGTCATTGCCCCCCCCCCCCCCTCCCGAACACGTTGGCTTCATTCTATTGTTGTGACTTCAAATAAAACGTCTTTAAAACCTACATCTACTGGATACCGGGCGCTCTTTTACTTTCACTGCTTCTGAACACCACACCAGCTTTCTCCTGTGCCCTCTCCAAAAGTCTACTTCTGAGCCCCACACCAGCCTTCTCCTGTGCCCCCCCCCCCAAAAGTCTATTTCTGAGCCCCACAACAGCCTGCTCCTGAGCACCACACCCCAGCCTTCTCCTGAGCCCCCAGAATAGTCTACAATTGAGCCCCATATCAGCCTTCTCCTGTGCACCACACTCCAGCCTTCTCCTGAGCCCCCAGAAAAGTTTACTCCTGAGCCCCATATCATCCTGCTCCTGAGAACCACACTAAAGCCTTCTCCTGAGCCCCCAGAAAAGTCTACCCCTGAGCCCCATATCAGCCTGCTCCTGAGCACCATACTCCAGCCTTCTCCTGAGCCCCCAGAAAAGTCTACTCCTGAGCCCCATATCAGCCTGCTCATGAGCACCACACTGACCTTCCCCTGAGCCCCCAGAATAATCTACTACTGAGCCCCATATCAGCCTTCTCCTGTGCACCACACTCCAGCCTTCTCCTGAGCCCCCATAAAAGTCTACTCCTGAGCACCATATCAGCCTGCTCCTGAGCACCACACTGACCTTCTCCTGAGCCCCCAAAAAGTCTACTCCTGAGCCCCACAACAACCTTCTCCTGAACTCCACAACAGCCCTACGCTTCAGTCCCAAAAAAGTATGGTCCTGAGCCCCACAATAGCCAACTTATGAACTCCACACCAGCCTTCTCCTGAGCACCACAACAGCATATGCCTGAGCCCCACATCAACCTGCTGATGAGCCTTGCAATAGCCTACCCTATCCAATATTTTAAATAATTGTGGATCAAACTTTATCCCCCACTCCTGCTAAAATTCATCCTCCATTCACCTATTAGATCCGATTCCTGATGTAAGTTCTACGTGCGACTTCACAAGGCACCTCAATGTACCCATTTTTACAAGATGTGGGTGAGGTGGATGCTGATGGTAAAAAAAAAAACGCTTGTGGGCTTAACTAATGTTTTTTTTTTGTTTCATATTTCTCCATATGCATGGGGTGCGTCCTATGCCTACATACTTTTGCTTCTATTTCCCATCCCAAAAAGTTGGGAGGTATGGCTAAATAGGTTCTTCATTCTTTATCATGTCTAAACATTTCCCCTAATACTTCCTTTATATAGCAGGTGCTCTCTGGGGCCCCAGAGCACCTCAAAAGATAGATACAATTTAAAACAAAGCAGCCTTATTCTTTTTGTTCCCTTCCCCTAACCTAGCCTAATCTTGTGCCTGGTTAGAGTCTGAAATGAGAAAAGGGCTTTTCTTATAACTTTGCTCCAAACACTCCAGGAATGGAGGACAGACAATTAGAGTGCATAGAGTGGCAGGAGTGCCGAATGTCCAGTCTAAAGATGTTCATTTCTGGTAGAAGGCTCTGGATGTGGCTTGACTTGGAGGAACTCTCGAAGACCGATGGGTCACCAAGGGCAGGATGAAGGTATCCCAAAGGAGCAGTGCTGTAGGAGTAGTCACTGCAGGAGTGAAATGCTGACTGGAACAGCAACTGGCAGGTACACAGGTGTAAGCAATAGTCTGAAAACACAGTATGAGACAAAGCTGAAGTCAGTAATCATGGAGACAGACCGCAGACAGTCATGGTCAGTATGCAAGTCACATTGGGGAATAAGAAGAGATAAGCCATAGTCAGGAACTAACAGTAACAGAAAAGCAGAGCACAAACACACCCAGGATAGGCAGGGTCAGCAACAGGCAGTCAAACAAAGACATATCTGTAGCACCCTCTACTTAGGTAGGTGCTAGAGATAGTTTTTTTGGTCAGAGCAAGTAAATGTGGGCAGGCCTAGCTGGAAGCTAGGCCTGTTTGATTTGATCTGTGTGGGCTGGGAGTGGCCTAGAGTAGCAGCTGTGACTCACAGACAGCATAACTCCACTGTCACCTCCCTCTTGCTTCTAGAGGATTCTAGAAGAGAAGGAGGGGAAGAAGGGTGGAGCTCTCCGGGGTGTCTAAGGGAGCCCCGACCAATCCCCAACTAGGATTGGCAGGGGGCAGGCCTCCTTGAAATACCCAATGTCAGCCCAGATGGGGAGGAGTTGTCGGGTGGAAGAACATGGAGATGAAGCTTTTGAGGGCGCTCCCCAGTCTGGGGGGAGTGACCTTGGGCCTGGGGTTTGGGTGCAGGATGGAGCTCCTCTGGAAAGCAAGACGGATCTGGTCAGGAGGGACAGAGAGGAACCAAAAGGACAACAGGAGCTAGTGTTGCCAGGCAAGTCTCCAGGAGGGAACCACCGGTTGCAGCCAGGAGGGCTGGTGAGTGACATGGGCAGTCGGGAGGACTGGAGAGGCATGCCAGCGATGAAACAGTCAGAGCTGGGTGTGGAACCAGTGAGGATTGCAATGTCACAGGCAGTGAAGTCAGGCAGCTGCAGCCAGGAGGCTGGCAGGGCCTGGAGAGGACTGACTGGGAGCAGTAGTCCCCCTTAGGACAGCTAGCACTAAAGACTTCTTATTCTATTTTGCTACACTAAAAAGGACCCAGGGTCCCTGCCTGCAAAAGCAGTTGCTAAGGCCTGAGTCAGTTTGGACCTACCATGTGCTAGCTGTGCCTGGAGTAAAGTGTTGTGCAGAGAGAGAGAGAGAGAGAGAGAGAGAGAGAGAGAGAGGAGAGAGAGAGAGAGAGGAGAGAGAGAGAGAGAGAGAGAGAGAGAGAGAGAGAGAGAGAGATGGAGAGAGAGAGACATAGAGAGAGAGACATAGAGAGAGAGACGGAGAGAGAGAGAGAGAGAGAGAGAGAGAGAGAGAGAGAGAGAGAGAGAGAGAGAGAGAGAGAGAGAGAGAGACATAGAGAGAGAGACATAGAGAGAGAGATGGAGAGAGAGAGAAGGGGGGGAGAGACAGACAGAGAGAGAGAGAGAGAGAGACATAGAGAGAGAGAGAGAGAGAGAGAGAGAGAGAGAGAGAAGAGAGAGAGAGAGAGAGAGAGAGAGAGAGAGAGAGAGAGAGAGAGAGAGAGAGAGAGAGAGAGAGAGAGAGAGAGAGAGATTGCAAGCAAGTGTGGTGCTGGAGGAGACTGGAGCTGTAAAGTGTAAATAGAAGTTCCTATTGATCACTATTGATACAACCATTGTTTCTCTGGGCATCCCATAAACCCCTTACCCATCCAAGTTCAAATCCCCTCAATAATCAACAGAAAACAAAGCACAGGATTGTTCATTGTCTCATGAGTGACTGAGGAGAGAATGATGGGCTGGGAAGGGTGACCACAAATTTCAGCAGCCCCTACGGGGGTACCGCTACATATCCAAGGGCAAGCAGAATCAGGAAGAATTAAGCAGAGTAACAGCAAGTACAGAGGCAAGTCAGGTCAATGACAGGAAGGCAGAGCAAAGGTGGGTACAAAAAACGGTGTAGGGTCCCCCCAGGATCCATACCAGACTCTTATCCCTGCATGCAGCCCAGCAGGTCAGGAAGGGGAGGAAGAGTGAGCGCTCCCCCTCCTGAACCATACGAAGCCACATGCCCTCAACATGGGAGTGTGGTGCTTTGGGGGGGGGGCTCTGCTCTAAAAATGCTACAAATCTATCCCCTATTTTGTAGACGCTATAACTTTTGCGCACACCAATCAATATAGGCTATTGCGATTTTTATTACCAGAAATATGTAGAAGAATACACATCGGCCTAAACTGAGAAAAAGTTTGCTTTTTTTATATATATTTTTGCGGGGATATTTTTTAGCAAAAAGTAAAAAAAAAAATGTGTTTTTTTTTTCAAAATTGTTGCTCTTTTTTTGTTTATAGCGCAAAAAATAAAAACCACAGAGGCGATCAAATACCACCAAAGAAAGCTCTATTTGTGGAAAAAAAAGGACGTCAATTTTGTTTGGGTACAACGTCGCACGACCGCGCAATTGTCAGTTAAAGCGACGCAGTGCCGAATCGCAAAAAAACACGCACTGGTCAGAAAGGGGGTGAATTCTTCCGGGGCCGAAGTGGTTAAAAAAAAAAAATGGGATATTTATTATAGCAAAAAGTACAAAATATTGTGGGGGTTTTTTTTCAAAAATGTCGCTCTTTTTTGTTTATAGCGCAAAAAATAAAAACCGCAGAGGCGATCAAATACCACCAAAAGAAAGCTCTATTTGTGGGGGGAAAAAAAGGAAGCAATTTTGTTTGGGTGCAACGTCTCACGACCGCGCAATTGTCAGTTAAAGCGACGCAGTGCCGAATCGCAAAAAACGCACTGGTCAGAAAGGGGTGAATTCTTCCAGGGTCGAAGTGTTTAAAAAAAAAATGGGATATTCATTATAGCAAAAAGTACAAATATTGTGGGGTTTTTTTTTTCAAAATTGTCTCTCTTTGTTTATAGCGCAAAAAATAAAAACCGCAGAGGCGATCAAATGCCACCAAAAGAAAGCTTTATTTGTGGGGGGAAAAAAAGGAGCCAATTTTGTTTGGGTGCAGCGTCGCACGACCGCGCAATTGTCAGTCAAAGCGACGCAGTGCTGAATCGCAAAAAAATTGCCCGGTCATTCAGCAGCCAAATCTTCCGGGGCTGAAGCGGTTAAAAAAATAAATGTAACAATGTATTAACGTCTACAGAGCTTTTATATTTGCTCACCTTTAATAAGCCCCTCTTTCAAAATATACTTTATATCCGCAACTCAATTCTTTAGTATATATATATATATTTTTTTTTTTTTTTTATAACAGAAGCTGTCACCCTCCAGTATCCTGAATCTTTTACATTTATGCCAAAATATTTCATCCTTTTTCCAGCTACAACAGGAAGGGATTACTAACTTCAGGTATATTTGACATTAAATAGCATTTAAAAAAAAAAAAAAATAAAGAAAGATTTTAAACATTCCGCCGACCGTGACCCGCACAATGTCAAACAGCAAATATGACAAAGTGAAATAGCACTATTTTGAAGATTGAAGTTGAACATGTCTTTTGGTTTATGTGATTGAATGAGTTTTTTTTTTTTTTTTTCCCGAGGATTAAACACATACGAGCTGTCACCATCTCTCAGGCGTTTTATGAGTAATGGTTCCGTTGGAGGAACAATGAATTACAATTGAAGAACACATTAAATGGAATCCACTTTAATGGGTCGCTTCTCTTGGAATTTATATCAACTTTGCGTTAAGTACAAAGTGTAAAAAACATTATAGGTTGCATATTAAGATTGCAAAAAAAAAGAAGAAGAAGAAGAAACCGTAGAACATTTTGCTTCAACAGAATTTAACTTTTTTTCTTTCTTTACTTTTTTTTTTTTTAGTCTACCTGCTATAACTTTACATAGATTTGGGCATCAAATGAGAAAAAGCACCACAAGCAGATCATATACAATTCACATTCAATATTATTTCGACACTTATACACTACATTTTTAGTAGTTATCTACTTTCCCAATCGCTTTCCCGACCAGCGCACGCCGATATACGTCGGCAGAATGGCACTGGTGGGCAAAAGGGCTTACAGGTAGTACGTCCCGATGATGTGGGATCCTCCGCTCAAAGAGGGGCTTAAACCAGAGTGCTTGTGTCTCATTACCTCCAGGAAGAGAAGAGCCCCCAGGTGCTGGCTAAATGCTGATGCAAGTAGAAGAGAACAAGAAGACCTGGACTGCGGCACGCCGGAATGGATAAATCTGTCTTTTTATTCAAAATACAGGATCATGGGGTACACAAAACACGACTGTGGGGTGGTACAAGAATATCTGACGCATTTCGCACTTACGCCAAGTGCTTACTCAAGTAAGAACTTGGTGTAAGTGCGAAACACGTCAGTATTTCTTGTACCACCCCACAGTCATGTAAGCACTTGGTGTAAGTGCGAAACGCGTCAGTATTTCTTGTACCACCCCACAGTCATGTAAGCACTTGGTGTAAGTGCGAAACGCGTCAGTATTTCTTGTACCACCCCACAGTCGTGTAAGCACTTGGTGTAAGTGCGAAATGCATCAGCTATTCTTGTACCACCGTACAGTCGTGTAAGCACTTGGTGTAAGTGCGAAATGCATCAGCTATTCTTGTACCACCGTACAGTCGTGTAAGCACTTGGTGTAAGTGCGAAATGCGTCAGTATTTCTTGTACCACCCCACAGTCATGTAAGCACTTGGTGTAAGTGCGAAACGCGTCAGTATTTCTTGTACCACCCCACAGTCGTGTAAGCACTTGGTGTCTGTGCGAAACGCGTCAGCTATTCTTGTACCACCCCACAGTCGTGTAAGCACTTGGTGTAAGTGCGAAATGCATCAGCTATCCTTGTACCACCCCACAGACGTGTTTTGTGTACCCCGTGATCCTGTATTTTGAATAAAAAAGATGGATTTATCCATTCCGGTGTGTGGCTGTCCAGGTCTTCTTGTTCTCTTCTACAGGTAGTACGTCCCCTTTAAAGAAGCAGCTCTGCGGGCGTGAGCACGCCCTGCCGCGTCCTCCGTGACCGCGGGTCCCGCAGACTGGATGTCCGCCGGGTGCCCGCGATCGTGTCACGGAGAGGTAGAACGGGGAGATGCTTTTGTGAACAAAGCATTTCCCCGTTCTGCCTAGTGACAGGACAGAGATCACTGCTTTCTGTTATAGGGAGCTGTGATCGCTGTCATGTCCTAGGTAGCCCATCCCCATAGCTCCCAACTGTCGCTGTAAATTCCAAAAGCCAATATAAAGGAATAGTAGTGGTAAAAAAAAGCACTTATGGGTTTAACCAATCTTGTTTTTTGTACAATTCTCCTTTAAGGGGGCGTGGCAATGGGTGTGTCATATGCCTGCATACTTCTGCTGATAGGAGTCCCTCATTCCCATCTCAAAAAGTTGGGAGGTGTGCATCCCCCCCCCCCCCACAGTTAGAATCACTCCCTGGGACACACTTAACCCCTTCATCGCCCCCTAGTGGTTAACCCCCTGACTGCAAGTGTCATTTACACAGTAATCAATGCATTTTTCTAGCACTGATCGCTGTATAAATGACAATGACAAAATAGTGTCAAAAATGTCCGATGTGTCCGCCATAATGTCGCAGTCCCGATTAGAAAGCGCAGATCACCGCCATTACTGCTAAAAAAAAAAATTAAAAATTAATAATAAAAATGCCATTATACTATCCCTTATTTTGTAGACGCTATAACTTTTGTGCAATATATATTATTGCGATTTTTTTTTTACCAAAAATATGTAGAAGAATACTTATCAGCCTAAACTGAGGAAAAAACATTTTTTTTTATATATTTTTGGGGGATATTTATTATAGCAAAAAGTAAAAAATATTGTGTTTTTTTCAAAATTGTCCCTCTTTTTTTGTTTATAGCGCAAAAAATGAAAAACCGCAGAGGTGATCAAATACCACCAAAAGAAAGCTCTATTTGTGGAAAAAAAAGGACGTCAATTTTGTTTGGGTATAACGTCGCACGACCGCGCAATTGTCAGTTAAAGCGACGCAGTGCCGTATCACAAAAAGTGCTCTGGTCAGGAAGGGTGTAAAATCCTTTCAGGGCTGAAGTGGTTAATAGATGTCTCCTATCTTACTCAGTAATAACCTGAAATTAGCGATGACAATACATGGAGGATAGCAGCCCCGCCCCCCCCCCCCCCACCAATCAGATGCCATTTTACCAGATTCGGGCCAGTGACAAATTCTGATTGGTTGCTCTGCGTTTATTTATATATCATTTTTCCCCTGTATATAATAATCCTACAAGCCTTGCACATAAACTATATTGTCAAAAGTATTGTGACGCCCTGCCTTTACACGCACATGAGCTTTACTGGCATCCCAGTCTAAAGCCTCGTACACACGATCGGCTGTTACGCAGACAAAACCTCTGACTTTTGTCCGAAGGCGTGTGCCTGGATTTTTGTCTTGCATACAAACTGCAAGGAATTGTCGGCCAACAAATACGAACGTAGTGACGCACTACGTGGATTTTTCAGCTCTTTAGCGCCACCCTTTGGGCTCCTTCTGCTAATTTCGTGTTAGTAGAAGTTTGGTGAGTGTTGATTTGCCCTTTTCATTTCGCACTTTTCAGTTCGTTTCTGAACGGCCGTTCGTCAACCAGCCATGTTGCGGAATTGGAGAAGATAACGTGTTATTTATTATTGGCCTTGGAGTTATTGCTTTGACCCAAGTCCAGTCCAGGAACAGGAGGAGGAGGAGTTCTTGGACCAAAATTTGGTTGCTTTATTAAAGGAGACCAATGATGTCATATGCCTTTGCTGCGGGAGCTCCAGAAGAATAATCCGGATGATTTTCGGAATTATCTCCGGATGACGGACCCCTGCTTTCACCAACTCTTGGCATTGTTGACCCCCTATATTAAGAAGCAGGACACATGCATGAGGACTTTATTTTATTTTTTGGTTGAATAATAATGATTTGATTTGGTATATTTTCTATATTTTTGGATGCATAGAATGTGCTTTTTGGTTAAGTTCTATTGGCAGATAACATGTCTAATTTTATTTGTTTTCTTTTTTTAATGTAAAATAAAAAAAATGTGTAGAATAATACTTGGCTATGTGTTTTACTTCAAATGACAGTTTGGGACTCGGCAGTTACAACAAAAATACAATGTAAAATTGACAAGGGACACCAACATAGTTGTATCTTTGATTTTAAAAACTACGAGATAATGGTGTTGTGGTAACTTGCCAAAAAAAAAAATATATATAATAATAATATTATTCTTGATATCACTAGAAAAAAAACGCTTTTGAAAATTAGTTTGCAAAAACTCCATCAGTATCACCAGCAAAGCGGCTTTATTATTATCCCATTAAAGAAGAAGAGAATTGTGCGCTGCATTTCCAGATCTCATAATTTGCCGCGTCACGAATGTTAATTCTCCATTGCGAACGCTAGTTTACAAAACCCACGCTTCCGGCTCGTCCTTGCTCCCAAGCATGCGTGTTTGTACTTTGGACTTTTGTTATTTTGATATTTGTTATTTATTATTATTATTATTATTATTATTATTATTATTGAAAAGTATGTTATTATAATGAACATTTATTATTATCATTTAAAAAAAATCTTTAATCTTTATTTGTATATGTTTGGCTCATAAGATGAGCTCAATTTATTATTATTATTATTGAAAAAGTATTATTATTATTATTGATATTATTATTGAAAAATATATCATTATAATAAATAAATTGTATTATTATTATTTTAAATGTTTTTATTTGTATATGTTTGGCCAATCACATGAGCTCAATTTATTATTATTAGAAAAATAAAAAATAAAAATTTCCACGTTATAACACATGAAGTTGGGACGGGTGGGAGATGAAAAAGGGGGAAGGGGGTGAGGATGAGAGAGGCGAGGTATACTCTAGGTGTAAAGACCTGGTAACCACTAGATTTTCTTGGTGAAAATTGGTTGAATCATTTACACTCAGATTTGGGGAGACCACGCCCCACCTGATGTCTCTATCCCCCGTATTAGGGAATGATTACAGCTGTTATGATAAATGTAAAGGGTTTTAGGAAAACACCTGTCTGTATGTTTTATGCTGTATGTTTGTTATCGTCTTATTATTTATTGTTTTGTGTACGTGGTTCAATTGTTCTTTTTGGACTGTCTTTTGTAATGTATTTATTTGTAAACTATTTAAAATTAAGAAAAAGAATTCACAATTAAAAAAATATATTATGGAAAATAATTTTTGTTTAAATCTTTATTTGTATCTGTTTGGCTCATTATATGAGCTCAATTAAAAATGATTAATAATATTAAACAGAGCTCATGTGATTAGCCAAACAGGTACAAATAAAGATGTTAAAAATATATTTTTTCAATAATGATAATACTAATAATAATAAATCGACCTGCCAAAGAGATACAAATAAAGATTAAAAAAATACATATAGCTATAATACTCGCTTGCCAGTTGTCTGTTGCAGATCTGGATTGACCTGATTCTTGCTCGCTGCTTGTCTAAACCTCAGCTTTGACCTGACTATGCTCTTGCTTGTTACCTGCCTAGACAACTACTTGGACCTGTATTATGCTCTTGCTTGCTGCCTTTTTAGACCTCATCTTGGACCCTTCTACACCCTTGGTTGCTGCCTGCCTAGACCTCTGCTCGGTTCTGATGGTGCTCTTGCTTGCTACCTGCCAACACCTCTGCTTGGACTTTATTACACTCATACTTACTGTGTGCTTAGACCTGTGCTTGGACCTGACTATGCTCTTGCTTGCTGCCTGCCAAGACCTTTGCTCCAACCTGAATACACTCTTGCTTGATGCCTGCCTAAACCTATGCTTTGACCTGACTATTGTTTTTCTTGCTGCCTGCAAAGTCCTCTGCTCATACCTGACTATGCTCTTGCTTGTTACCTGCCTAGACGTCTGCTTGGACCTGCTCTTGCTTGCTGCCTTTCAAGACTTCATCTAGGACCTTTCTACACTCTTGCTTGCTGCCTGCCTAGACCTCTACTCAGACCTGATGACGCTCTTGCCTGCTGTGTGCTTAGACCTCTGCTTGGACCTGTCTATGCTCTTGCTTGCTGCCTGACAAAACCTTTGCTCGGACCCGACTACACTCTTGCTTGATGCCTGCCTAGACCTATGCTTTGACCTGACTATTGTTCTTTTGATGCCTGCAAAGACCTCTGCTCAGACCTGATTATGCTCTTGCTTATTACCTGCCTAGACGTCTGCTTGGACCTAACTATGCTCTTGCTTGCTGCCTTTCCAGACCTCATCTTGGACCTTTCTACACATTTGGTTGCTGCCTGCCTAGACCTCTACTCAGACCTGATGACGCTCTTGCTTGCTGTGTGCTTAGACCTGTGCTCGGACCTGACTATGCTCTTGCTTGCTGCCTGGCAAAACCTTTGCTCGGACCTGACTACACTCTTGCTTGATGCCTGCCTAAACCTATGCTTTGACCTGACTATTGTTTTTCTTGATGTCGGCAAAGACCTCTACTCAGACCTGATTATGCTCTTGCTTGTTACCTGCCTAGACGTCTACTTGGACCTGACTATGCACTTGCTTGCTGCCTTTCCAGACTTCATCTTGGACCTTTCTACACTCTTGCTTGCTGCCTGCCTAGACCTCTACTCAGACCTGATGACGCTCTTGCTTGCTGTGTGCTTAGACCTGTGCTCAGACCTGACTATGCTCTTGCTTGCTGCCTGACAAAACCTTTGCTCAGACCTGACTACACTCTTGCTTGCTGCCTGCCTAGACCTCTGCTTGGAGGTTACTACTCTCTCACCTGCAGTCCTGTGAACAGTCTCTCCACCACAGCCTCTCCATTCTAGCCACCCCTTTGGTGGGGAAATCCCGACAGCGTTAGTTTGCAGAAAAGTAACCGGGAACACAAGAGTTCCTGGCACATCTCCACCACCAGGAGTTCTGGTAAACATCAACTGCCTCTTAGATTAGGTGCCTAAGGCAAGTCCATGTCACCTGCCAGGGGGCACCATAAACCAAGAGAAGAAAATTTCAGCCATGGAAGAGTTGGAGTATCCAAGACATAACAAGTCGGACGCTGAGTCAGCACACTAAAGATGGTATTTGAGGTGGACTGACCCTTTTTTATTTCTCTTTCACTTGACCCAATAAAGCTCTGAAATGCCCATGGTATAATAGGAAAGTGTATAGTGGAATTTTAACAAGATACAATGTATTCTTCTTCTGCTCTCTGTGCATTCATCTCACACATGGATATATAACAGGTCACCAGCACACACTGTGCTATCACCAGGGCTCAATTCAAGTTCCAAGTTCTGACTTGATATCTCCTTGAGCATTGTTCGGAGAAAGCTGCCAAAAAAAAACGCCACGGAGATTCTTACGAGTGTTAATGTGTCAGTGAATCCGTGCAGAAGACGCGGCGGGAGCTCCAAAGATTCATAAAATATTTTATTTTTATGTGCGCATTGCTGGTCTGAATTGCTGTGTTGGGAACATGAATGGCACTTAGAGGAGAAAAAAAAACCTCCTTCCTCGTTCTGATAATATTCCTCTCCGGGATTCGGATTTATATTTAAAGCAAAACATTTTTTGGGGGGGAATAGTATGAAGGTGGTTTGGGAACATCTCTGGAGTGCCCCCTTATTAAGGCTGAATTCCAGGCAAAAACATTTCATTCAAATATATTTCTCCAAGGCCACAAAAGATATAAATCCACTTTGTGCGCATTTACAAACACAGATATTACCTTTTAAAAATAATGGCGAGATCATCACTGTGCTGTGCATAGGCTGTGCAGGGAGCAGAGCTGTGGGAGGGGCCCGGTAGGCTCCACCTACTACAGGCTGCCTGCAGAAAAACTACAGGAGGGGGCGGAGACAAGACCAGTCACTTTGCACAAAGGGAGAGCAGAGCTGTAGAAGGGGTGCAACAGGCTCCACCCACTAAGGCTGCCTGCAGAAAAATGACAGGAGTGGGCGGAGACAAGATCAGTCACCCTGCACAAAGAGAGAGAGAGGAGAGATGTGGGAGGGGTGCAATAGGCTCCACCTACTACAGGCTGCCTGAAGAAAAACTACAGGAGGGGGCGGAGACAAGACCAGTCACTTTGCACAAAGGGAGAGCAGAGCTGTAGGAGGGGTGCAACAGGCTGCACCCACTAAGGCTGCCTGCAGAAAAATGACAGGAGTGGGCGGAGACAAGATCAGTCACCCTGCACAAAGAGAGAGAGAGAGCAGAGCTGTGGGAGGGGTGCAACAGGCTCCACCCACTAAGGCTGCCTGCAGAAAAATGACAGGAGTGGGTGGAGACAAGATCAGTCACCCTGCACAAAGAGAGAGAGAGAGCAGAGCTGTGGGAGGGGTGCAACAGGCTCCACCCACTAAGGCTGCCTGCAGAAAAATGACAGGAGTGGGCGGAGACAAGATCAATCACCCTGCACAAAGAGAGAGAGAGAGAGCAGAGCTGTGGGAGGGGTGCAACAGGCTGCACCCACTAAGGCTGCCTGCAGAAAAATGACAGGAGTGGGCGGAGACAAGATCAGTCACCCTGCACAAAGAGAGAGAGAGAGAGCAGAGCTGTGGGAGGGGTGCAACAGGCTCCACCCACTAAGGCTGCCTGCAGAAAAATAACAGGAGTGGGCGGAGACAAGATCAGTCACCCTGCACAAAGAGAGAGAGAGAGAGCAGAGCTGTGGGAGGGGTGCAACAGGCTCCACCCACTAAGCCTGCCTGCAGAAAAATGACAGGAGTGGGCGGAGACAAGATCAGTCACCCTGCACAAAGAGAGAGAGAGAGCAGAGCTGTGGGAGGGGTGCAACAGGCTCCACCCACTAAGGCTGCCTGCAGAAAAATGACAGGAGTGGGTGGAGACAAGATCAGTCACCCTGCACAAAGAGAGAGAGAGAGCAGAGCTGTGGGAGGGGTGCAACAGGCTCCACCCACTAAGGCTGCCTGCAGAAAAATGACAGGAGTGGGCGGAGACAAGATCAATCACCCTGCACAAAGAGAGAGAGAGAGAGCAGAGCTGTGGGAGGGGTGAAATAGGCTCCACCCACTAAGGCTGCCTGCAGAAAAATGACAGGAGTGGGCGGAGACATGATCAGTCACCCTGCACAAAGAGAGAGAGAGCAGAGCTGTGGGAGGGGTGCAACAGGCTCCACCCACAAAGGCTGCCAGCAGAAAAATGACAGGAGTGGGCGGAGACATGATCAGTCACCCTGCACAAAGAGAGAGAGAGAGAGCAGAGCTGTGGGAGGGGTGCAACAGGCTCCACCCACTAAGGCTGCCTGCAGAAAAATGACAGGAGTGGGCGGAGACAAGATCAGTCACCCTGCACAAAGAGAGAGAGAGAGAGCAGAGCTGTGGGAGGGGTGCAACAGGCTCCACTCACTAAGCTTTAAATCGCCTTTCTTCCTCATTCTGATGCTCGGTTTGAACTTCAGCAAGTTGTCTTCACTACGTCTAGATGCCTAAATGCATTGAGTTGCTGCCATGTGATTGGCTGATCACGCAATTGAACAGGTGTGCCTAATAAAGTGGCCGGTGAGTGGATATATACACATACACATCACACCTTGTCATTGTGCACATTGCATGCAAAAGAAAAACATCTTCAAATACACAATTTGAGGGTCTGCTGTTCTCTGCAGGAAGAGATGGGTTTTTTTTTTCTTCCCATCCAGGGGCACACCGAAAGCCCTGCTCAGACTCGCCCTTAAGAATAAGTATAAAACATATTTATTATACCACCTGATAGTCGCGCTGCCAGACAGATAATGGAATCATTACTTGGAACACTTGGAACTTCTCCTACAATGTCGCCAAAGCGTTCCAGCGATTGTGAAATATTATCTCCCGTGAAAAGACATGGAAGGGAACGCGGAGACAAGTTGGCTGATGGCTCACACGGTGCTTTATCTTCTGTAAATGAGTCACATGTAATAATTACCCAGGTTTCAGGCTTCACTAGGTCCATGTCAGCTAATTAATTAATTATACATCTGCTCTGGGCTGCTCGGATTCAGCGGAACAGGATGTGCGCTTATTAGCTGAATGAACTAATACACAGCAGCCTTTTGTTACATAGGAGTCTACTGTATGCTAATAAACCCATCGCTTTCCGCGAATGTACAGGTTTACAATTTTCGAAAAGAACACATTTTTTTTTTTTTGTTTTTTTTTTTAATTGTCGCTGTTCCTTAAAGGGACGTCTGCTGTGCAACAAAGTTACCCAAAGCTGCCAAGAAGCCAAGGTTACGAACATTGTCTCATGTGAGGCCCTCTGGTGGAGGTAGGAGGTATTGCATGGTCAAGTTGAGGGCTACACACAGACCAGGGTAGGCGACCGTGGCGGCTGGTGTTTTTTTATTTATTGGAGGGGGTGGGTGGGGTTGTTTGCTGCCCCCCCCCAATAAATAAAAAAACACCAGCCATGGTCCTAAGACTAAAACTAAATCGAAATTTGCTGCCAAAATTAACACTGTTCCCGGTAGGTCGGAAGGAGGATCAGTGTTCAAATAGCGAATGTTCATTCGCTGTTGTAAGACACCTGGGTGGGCTCAGAGCGCACTCTCTGCGACCCGGGCCCACCCTATATTAAAGCCTATTAGAGCCTCGGGCTCAAATAGGTGCTTTAAAAAAACACCCCCCCCCTCCGCATTGGAATCCATGGTCCGGTGTCCTGAAAGGGGCCGGATGCATGGATTGGGGAGGCGGTAATGGACAGGGGGGGGGCGGCACGAGGATGGGGAAATACGCCTCCAAAAAGGACCCAGTTACCAACCAACCAAGAAAAAGGAAAGAAAAATCAAGTATTCGTAGTGAAAAAAGGATTGAGAGAGTAAACTGGGCTCTCTCAAAAAAAGGTGGACTTTGTGGGCACAACACGTGGCAGTACATAAGAAAAAAATATGACTTTATTACAAAATAGTTAAAACCAAACACACATATTAAAAACATGGACAACACCCTCTACTAGACAACAAGCACAACCAATACCCAATTACAGACATGGAGGCATAAATCCCTTCATGTAGAGTAGTAGAAAGTCCACCAATGTGTAGAAAAGAATGTAGATTGATATCAAAAAGTTAGGTTCATGAACTCCTCCATGCTTGCTATGTCAACGCGTTTCACAAAAACATGCTTCCTCAGGACATACTAGGTAGGTGCTGATTGACCTTAAGACGCAGTGGCGGCCCGTCCCTTAGGAGTGCCTTAGCACCACCCCCTCTATTCATGGCTGCCTCCCCCCCATGCTCTATCCACGGCTGCTATTTTGCAAAAAAAAACACCACCCTCTACTCCTGCGTCCGGCCCCTTTCAGGACACCGGGCGCATAAATTACAGCAGCGGGGGGGGGGGGTTCTGAAGCACCTGATTAGAGCCAAAGGCTCTAATAGGCTTCAAAATAGGGTGGGCTTGTGGCGCAGAGCATTGCGCCAGGAGCCCACCCAGGTGTTACAACAGCGAATGAGTATTCGCTTTTGAAACACGGATCCTTAATCCGCCCAATCAGAAGCAGGTCTGAGACCCGTTTTCCGATTGGCCGAAAAGAGAAGACTCCCGATTGGCCGCCGAGGAGGAGGGAGGAAATGGAAGCTGCAACGAAGCCTGTGGAGAGCAGAGGAAGAGAAAGCTACCGCCGCCGAGCAAGGGAAGCTGCCGGAGAAGCCCGGGAGAAGCTCTGCCCACCATAGATGGGGTAAGTGTACCAGACCCAGCCGACCGACCAGGGGGGTAGTACTGTTTGCCTCCCCCCAAGAAAAAATTACCACCAGCCACCACTGCTAAGACAAAATATTGGGCGGAACCAAACACAATGGGGGGGGAACGTCCTCCCACACAACTGAAATGTAAATAGTGGAGGCGTCCGAGTCCCACACAGGACACCTGGGCCGGCGAAGATTCACTTTTCAGGATACCACTATACATGGCAACTCTATCATAAATAAAGTGGCACTGAAACAACAGAGCCCTGATAGAAGGGAAGAGTGAATAAACCGCAGAGTTCCGATTAGAGGTATCATATATAGTAACACCCCTTAAGACTGGGACTTATCCCTTTAAAAAGTAAGGAATTCTCCAATAGAGCTTGCCAATCACTCAATAAAGGTCAAGAGACACCTTATAATAGTATAGTGAATATTCCTCTCTTGGGAGCTCACTAGTGGAGCTACAGCCCAACACCCGATGGGGTAGAGGCACCTAGAATATCTAGCCCCAGGAATTGATCCAGCATAGGTGTCCCCACCGGCTCCCAACTCTATCCTCTTCTGGGAGTGTCTAATTAATCTCTGTGCTGGCCCAGCTCCTCTGCCCCTCCCTTCGCCTCCCTACTTACTTTTTTTCTAGCTGCCAGAGAAGGAGAAATGGAGAATACTATAGAAGGTGTCAACGATCAGCTTTGCAGATGATCTGGTACGTTTGGTTCCACAGATCAGTAGGAAGGTTATTCTGTAACTACGGGAGTGGAAGCTATAGGCACCTTTACTGCTGATTAATATAGCTTGCTTCATGGCCGGGTCCCGTCCTGTCCAGCTTCACAGTCTACCTCTCTATTTAAACTGTGCTTAGACTATTATACGGGGCCGGGAGCTACAGGTTGTGTTCTCATGAGTAAGTTCCAGTGGGCGGAGTGAAAAACATTGGGGGGGTGACCTGACGGGAGTCCAGGATGAGACTCCCACTTGTCAATACATTGCAGGTCTTGTTCTGATGTGCGGCTCCTGGGATCTACAGCTCTCATCAGGTCTTCTGAGAGTATCACTGAAAGTCCTGGCAGGGTTTCTGTGAGTACTGGTAGAAGCCCCAACAGGGATTCTACGAGTAGCATTGGGAGGCCTGGTAGGGATTCTGAGAATGCCATAACACCAACTCAGTTCAGACCATAATCTAATCTTCTTTTGCCATTGCAAGCCCTGATGAAGGGGGATTGATGAGCTCCTGAAATGCATCGGATACTATTGTGACCTCCTAGGCATCGGTGGTGCACTTATCTGTTGAACACTTTTGGCACCAGTACTATGGTGGACTTTGTTGGTCATACTGGCCTTTTACAGAGCTTCCTCCACTCCAATACCCTGTACTACTCTTTAAATTAGACTCCAGCATTGTACATATAATTCAACCCTCATGTACAGTGCCTTGAAAAAGTATTCATACCCCTTGAAATATTCCACATTTTATCATGTTATAACCAAAAAGCGTAAATGTATTTTATTGGGATTTTATGTGATAGGTCAAAACAAAGTGGCACATAATTGTAAAGTGGAAGGAAAATGATAAATGATTTTCAACATTTTTTACAAATAAATATGTGAATAGTGTGGGGTACATTTCTATGGCGCCCCCCGGAGTCAATACTTTGTAGAACCGCCTTTCGCTGCAATTACAGCTGCAAGTCTTTTTGGGGATGTCTCTACCAGCTTTGCACATCTAGAGAGGGACATTTTTGCCCATTCTTCTTTGCAAAATATCTCAAGCTCTGTCAGATTGGATGGAGAGCGTCTGTGAACAGCAATTTTCAAGTCTTGCCACAGATTCTCAATGGGATTTAGGTCTGAACTGTGACTGGGCCATTCTAACACATGAATATGCTTTGATTTAAACCATTCCATTGTAGCTCTGGCTGTATGTTTTGGGTCGTTGTCCTGCTGGAAGGTGAACCTCCGCCCCAGTCTCAAGTCTTTTGCAGACTCTAAAGCCGCGTACACACGGTCGGACTTTTCGTCTACAAAAGTCCAACGGACGCTGACGGACTAAAGCTGGCTGGTAATCCGATCGTGTGTGGGCTTCTCCGGACTTTCAACTGACTTTTTTAGCCTCAAATCCGACGTACTTTAGATTTGAAACATGCTTCAAATCTTTCCGACGGACTCGAGTCCGGTCGAAAAATCCGCTCGTCTGTATGCTAGTCCGACGGACAAAAACCCACGCTAGGGCAGCTATTGGCTACTGGCTATGAACTTCCTTATTTTAGTCCGGTGTACGTCATCACGTAAGAATTCGACGGACTTTTGTGTGATCGTGTGTAGGCAAGTCTGTTCGTTAGAAAGTCCGCCGCAAATCCGTCGAAAGTCCGCCAAAAGTCCGTCGAAAGTCTGTCGGACAGGCTGTCGGACTTTTGTAGCTGAAAAGTCCGACCGTGTGTACGCGGCATAACAGGTTTTCTTCTAAGATTGTCCTGTATTTGTCTCCATCCATCTTCCCATCAATTCTGACCAGCTTCCCTGTCCTTGCTGAAGAAAAGCATCGCCACAACATGATGCTGCCACCACCATGTTTCACAGTGGGGATGGTGTGTTCAGGGTGATGTGCAGTGTTAGTTTTCCCCACACATATCGTTTTGCTTTTAGGCCACAAAGTTCAATTTTGGTCTCCTCTGACCAGATCACCTTCTTCCACATGTTTGCTGTGTCCTCCACATGGCTTCTCACAAACTGCAATCGGGACTTCTTATGACTTTCTTTCACCAATGTCTTTCTTCTTGTCACTCTTCCATAAAGGACAGATTTGTGGAGAACACGATTAATAGTTGTCCTGTGAACAGATTCTCCCACCTGAGCTGTGGATCTCTGCAGCTCCTCCAGAGTTACCATGGACCTCTTGGCTCTTTGATAAATGCTCTCCTTGCCCGGCCGGTCAGTTTAGGTGGACGGCCATGTCTTGGTAGGTTTGCAGTTGTGCCATACTCTTTCCATTTTCCGATGATGGATTGAACAGAGCTCTGTGAGATGTTCAAAGCTTGGGATACTTTTTTATAACCTAACCCTGCTTTAAACTTCTCCACAACTTTATCCCTGACCTGTCTGGTGTGTCCCTTGGCCTTCAAGATGCTGTCTGTTCACTAAGGTTCTCTAACAAACCTCTGAGGGCTTCACAGAACAGCTGTATTTATACTGAGATTACATGACACACAGGTGGACTCTATTTACTAATTAGGTGAATTCTGAAGGCAATTGGTTCCACTAGATTTTAGTTAGGGGTATCAGAGTAAAGGGGGCTGAATACAAATGTACACCACACTTTTCACATATTTTTTTTTGGAAAAAATGTTGAGAGTCATTTATTATTTTCCTTCCACCTCACAATTATGTGCCACTTTGTGTTGGCCTAGGGCAGTGATGGTGAACCTTGGCACCCCCAGATGTTTTGGAACTACATTTCCCATGATTCTCATGCACTCTGCAGTGTAGTTGAGCATCATGGGAAATGTAGTTCCAAAACATCTGGGGTGCCAAGGTTCATCATCACTGGTCTATCCCATAAAATCCCAATAAAATACATTTACCTTTTTGGTTGTAACATGACAAAATGTGGAAAATTTCAAGGCACTGTATAAGGAAGAAATGAGACGTTTGGAGGAATAATTGTAGCTTAGACCACGGTGACACACTTCTCCGTATCTGGAGGTACATAAGGGTGGAATAGTGGGGTCGGCTACACAAAAAAAAAACGTGGCCATTTCAATTAGCTAAAAATGGCTGTTTTGTTGTTTTTTGGCTGGATTTTCTCTTTAACCACTTGACGACCGCCTCACGCCGATGTACGTCGGCAAAGTGGCACGGACAGGCAAAATCACGTACAGGGTACGTGATTTGCCTTCCGCGGGTGGGGGGTCCGATCGGACCCCCCCCGGTGCCCGAGGCGGTCGTCGTTTGTCCAGCGGCGATCGGTGATGAGGGGGAGACCATCCGTTCGTGGCCCCCCCCTCGCGATCGCCGCCGGCCAATGAAAACACTCCTTTGCTGCTGTATGCTAAACAGCAGCAAAGGAAGTGATGTCATCTCCCCTCGGGTCGGTATTTTCCGTTCACAAGTATGTGAGTGCACAAACACTACACAACACAGTAGAACACGCCAGGCACACAAAACACCCCGATCCCCCCCCCGATCGCCCCCCGATCCCCCCCCAATCACCCCCCCCCCCCCCCTGTCACAAACTGACACCAGCAGTTTTTTTTTTTTGTTTTTGTTTTTTTTTCTGATTACTGCATAGTGTCAGTTTGTGACAGTGACAGTGTTGGGACAGTGTATATTACCCCCCTTTAGGTCTAGGGTACCCCCCTAACCCCCCCTAATAAAGTTTTAACCCCTTGATCACCCCCTGTCACCAGTGTCGCTAAGCGATCATTTTTCTGATCGCTGTATTAGTGTCGCTGGTGACGCTAGTTAGTGAGGTAAATATTTAGGTTCGCCGTCAGCGTTTTATAGCGTCAGGGACCCCCATATACTATCTAATAAATGTTTTAACCCCTTGATTGCCCCCTAGTTAACCCTTTCACCACTGATCACCGTATAACCGTTACGGTTGACGCTGGTTAGTTCGTTTATTTTTTATAGTGTCAGGGCACCCGCCGTTTATTACCGAATAAAGGTTTAGCCCCCCGATCGCCCGGCGGTGATATGCGTCGCCCCAGGCAGCGTCAAATTAGCGCCAGTACCGCTAACACCCACGCACGCAGCATGCGCCTCCCTTAGTGGTATAGTATCTGAACGGATCAATATCTGATCCGATCAGATCTATACTAGCGTCCCCAGCAGTTTAGGGTTCCCAAAAACGCAGTGTTAGCGGGATCAGCCCAGATACCCGCTAGCACCTGCGTTTTGCCCCTCCGCCCGGCCCAGCCCAGCCCACCCAAGTGCAGTATCGATCGATCACTGTCACTTACAAAACACTAAACGCATAACTGCAGCGTTCGCAGAGTCAGGCCTGATCCCTGCGATCGCTAACAGTTTTTTTGGTAGCATTTTGGTGAACTGGCAAGCACCAGCCCCAGGCAGCGTCAGGTTAGCGCCAGTACCGCTAACACCCACGCACGCACTGTACACCTCCCTTAGTGGTATAGTATCTGAACGGATCAATATCTGATCCGATCAGATCTATACTAGCGTCCCCAGCAGTTTAGGGTTCCCAAAAACGCAGTGTTAGCGGAATCAGCCCAGATACCTGCTAGCACCTGTGTTTTGCCCCTCCGCCCGGCCCAGCCCAGCCCACCCAAGTGCAGTATCGATCGATCACTGACACTTACAAAACACTAAACGCATAACTGCAGCGTTCGCAGAGTCAGGCCTGATCCCTGCGATCGCTAACAGTTTTTTTTGTAGCGTTTTGGTGAACTGGCAAGCACCAGCCCCAGGCAGCGTCAGATTAGCGCCAGTACCGCTAACACCCACGCACGCACTGTACACCTCCCTTAGTGGTATAGTATCTGATCGCATCAATATCTGATCCGATCAGATCTATACTAGCGTCACCAGCAGTTTAGGGTTCCCAAAAACGCAGTGTTAGCGGGATCAGCCCAGATACCTGCTAGCACCTGCGTTTTGCCCCTCCGCCCGGCCCAGCCCACCCAAGTGCAGTATCGATCGATCACTGACACTTACAAAACACTAAACGCATAACTGCAGCGTTCGCAGAGTCAGGCCTGATCCCTGCGATCGCTAACAGTTTTTTGGTAGTGTTTTGGTGAACTGGCAAGCGCCAGCGGCCTAGTACACCCCGGTCGTAGTCAAACCAGCACTGCAGTAACACTTGGTGACGTGGCGAGTCCCATAAGTGCAGTTCAAGCTGGTGAGGTGGCAAGCACAAGTAGTGTCCCGCTGCCACCAAAAAGACAAACACAGGCCCGTCGTGCCCATAGTGCCCTTCCTGCTGCATTCGCCAATCCTAATTGGGAACCCACCGCTTCTGCAGCGCCCGTACTTCCCCCATTCACATCCCCAACCAAATGCAGTCGGCTGCATGAGAGGCATTTTTATGTCCTCCCGAGTACCCCTACCCAACGAACCCCCCAAAAAAGATGTCGTGTCTGCAGCAAGCGAGGATATAGGCGTGACACCCGCTATTATTGTCCCTCCTGTCCTGACAATCCTGGTCTTTGCATTGGTGAATGTTTTGAACGCTACCATGCACTAGTTGAGTATTAGCGTAGGGTACAGCATTGCACAGACTAGGCACACTTTCACAGGGTCTCCCAAGATGCCATCACATTTTGAGAGACCCGAACCTGGAACCGGTTACCGTTATAAAAGTTAGTTACAAAAAAAGTGTAAAAAAAAAAAAAATATGAAATAAAAAAAAATAGTTGTTGTTTTATTGTTCTCTCTCTCTCTATTCTCTCTCTCTATTGTTCTGCTCTTTTTTACTGTATTCTATTCTGCAATGTTTTATTGTTATTGTTATTGTTATTGATTGTTATTGTTATTGTTATTGTTATTATGTTTTATCATGTTTGTTTTTCAGGTGTGTAATTATTTACACTTTACTGTGCTTTATTGTTAACCATTGTTAACCATTTTTTTGTCTTCAGGTACGCCATTCACGACTTTGAGTGGTTATACCAGAATGATGCCTGCAGGTTTAGGTATCATCTTGGTATCATTCTTTTCAGCCAGCGGTCGGCTTTCATGTAAAAGCAATCCTAGCAGCTAATTAGCCTCTAGACTGCTTTTACAAGCCGTGGGAGGGAATGCCCCCCCCCCCCCACCGTCTTCCGTGTTTTTCTCTGGCTCTCCTGTCTCAACAGGGAACCTGAGAATGCAGCCGGTGATTCAGCCAGCTGACCATAGAGCTGATCAGAGACCAGAGTGGCTCCAAACATCTCTATGGCCTAAGAAACCGGAAGCTACGAGTATTTCATGACTTAGATTTCGCCGGATGTAAATAGCGCCATTGGGAAATTGGGGAAGCATTTTATCACACCGATCTTGGTGTGGTCATTTGCTTTGAGGGCAGAGGAGAGATCTAGGGTCTAATAGACCACAATTTTTTCAAAAAAGAGTACCTGTCACTACCTATTGCTATCATAGGGGATATTTACATTCCCCGAGATAACAATAAAAATGATTAAAAAAAAAATATGAAAGGAACAGTTTAAAAGTAAGATTAAAAAAGCAAAAAAATAATAAAGAAAAAAAAAAAAAAAAAAAAAAACACCCCTGTCGCCCCCTGCTCTCGCGCTAAGGCGAACGCAAGCGGCGGTCTGTCGTCAAACGTAAACAGCATTTGCACCATGCATGTGAGGTATCACCGCGAAGGCCAGATCGAGTGCAGTAATTTTTCCAGTAGACCTCCTCTGTAAATCTAAAGTGGTAACCTGTAAAGGCTTTTGAAGGCTTTTAAACATGTATTTATTTTGTTGCCACTGCACGTTTGTGCGCAATTTTAAAGCATGTCATGTTTGGTATCCATGTACTCGGCCTGAGATCATCTTTTTTATTTCATCAAACATTTGGGCAATATAGCGTGTTTTAGTGCATTAAAATTAAAAAAAGTGTGTTTTTTCCCCAAAAAATGCGTTTGAAAAATCGCTGCGCAATTACTGTGTGAAAAAAAAAAATGAAACACCCACCATTTTAATCTGTAGGGCATTTGCTTTAAAAAAATATATAATGTTTGGGGGTTCAAAGTAATTTTTTTGCAAAAAAAAAAAAACTTTTTCATGTAAACAATAAGTGTCAGAAAGGGCTTTGTCTTCAAGTGGTTAGAAGAGTGGGTGATGTGTGACATAAGCTTCTAAATGTTGTGCATAAAATGCCAGGACAGTTCAAAACCCCCCCAAATGACCCCATTTTGGAAAGTAGACACCCCAAGCTATTTGCTGAGAGGCATGTCGAGTCCATGGAATATTTTATATTGCGACACAAGTTGGGGGAAAGAGACAAATTTTTTTTTTTTTTTTTTTTTTTTTGCACAAAGTTGTCACTAAATGATATATTGCTCAAACATGCCATGGAAATATATGAAATTACACCCCAAAATACATTCTGCTGCTTCTCCTGAGTACGGGGATACCACATGTGTGAGACTTTTTGGGAGCCTAGCCGCGTACGGGACCCCGAAAACCAAGCACCGCCTTCAGGCTTTCTAAGGGCGTGAATTTTTGATTTCACTCTTCACTGCCTATCACAGTTTCGGAGGCCATGGAATGCCCAGGTGGCACAAAACCCCCCCAAATGACCCCATTTTGGAAAGTAGACACCCCAAGCTATTTGCTGAGAGGTATAGTGAGTATTTTGCAGACCTCACTTTTTGTCACAAAGTTTTGAAAATTGAAAAAAGAAAAAAAAAAATGTTTTTTCTTGTCTTTCTTCATTTTCAAAAACAAATGAGAGCTGCAAAATACTCACCATGCCTTTCAGCAAATAGCTTGGGGTGTCTACTTTCCAAAATGGGGTCATTTGGGGGGGTTTTGTGCCACCTGGGCATTCCATGGCCTCCGAAACTGTGATAGGCAGTAAAGAGTGAAATCAAAAATTTTCACCCTTAGAAATCCTGAAGGCAGTGATTGGTTTTTGGGGTCCAGTACGCGGCTAGGCTCCCAAAAAGTCCCACACATGTGGTATCCCCATACTCAGGAGAAGCAGCTAAATGTATTTTGGGGTGCAATTCCACATATGCCCATGGCCTGTGTGAGCAATATATCATTTAGTGACAACTTTATGAAAAAAAAAAAAAAAAAAAAAAAAAAGTGTCACTTTCCCGCAACTTGTGTCAAAATATAAAATATTCCATGGACTCAATATGCCTCTCAGCAAATAGCTTGGGGTGTCTACTTTCCAAAATGGGGTCATTTTGGGGGGTTTTGTGCCACCTGGGCATTCCATGGCCTCCGAAACTGTGATAGGCAGTGAAGAGTGAAAGCAAAAATTTACACCCTTAGAAATCCTGAAGGCGGTGATTGGTTTTCGGGGCCCCGTACGCGGCTAGGCTCCCAAAAAGTCCCACACATGTGGTATCCCCATACTCAGGAGAAGCAGCTAAATGTATTTTGGGGTGCAATTCCACATAGGCCCATGGCCTGTGTGAGCAATATATCATTTAGTGACGACTTTTTGTAAATATTTTTTTTTTTTTTTTTTTTTGTCATTTTTCAATCACTTGGGACAAAAAAAATAAATATTCAATGGGTTCAACATGCCTCTCAGCAATTTCCTTGGGGTGTCTACTTTCCAAAATGGGGTCATTTGGGGGGGTTTTGTACTGCCCTGCCATTTTAGCACCTCAAGAAATGACATAGGCAGTCATAAACTAAAAGCTGTGTAAATTCCAGAAAATGTACCCTAGTTTGTAGACGCTATAACTTTTGCGCAAACCAATAAATATACACTTATTGACATTTTTTTTACCAAAGACATGTGGCCGAATACATTTTGGCCTAAATGTATGACTAAAATTTAGTTTATTGGATTTTTTTTATAACAAAAAGTAGAAAATATCATTTTTTTTCAAAATTTTCGGTCTTTTTCCGTTTATAGCGCAAAAAATAAAAACCGCAGAGGTGATCAAATACCATCAAAAGAAAGCTCTATTTGTGGGAAGAAAAGGACGCAAATTTCCTTTGGGTACAGCATTGCATGACCGCGCAATTAGCAGTTAAAGCGACGCAGTGCCAAATTGGAAAAAGACCTCTGGTCCTTAGGCAGCATAATGGTCCGGGGCTCAAGTGGTTAAATCTGCTTAAATCTTTATCTGCTCTCAGTCGTGAACCTGCACACAGTGCCGGGCCTCTGGGGTATTCTGGAATTCTTCAGCCTCCGAGTCTTCTCTAAAGATCACTTGCCTCTATTAGATGCTTCCTATTGAGGACGGTCACAAATCGCGCCATTGCCTATTTACAGAAGAGAACTCCAGGGATGTGCGGCTCATTGTGGGGACGAGAGAGGAGAGGCCGGCTATTTCCCTTCCTCCCGCATACACAATCAGCCAAAGGGAATACAAATATTAATCCCCAAGGCTTTATACCGAGGCTGTTATCTGTTTATCTTCGCTGTGAATGGCATCATGGCATATTTCATTATGTCGCCGTAAAATCTCTCCATAGATTTCTAGAATCCTTTAACTCTGAATACATGATTCTAAATAGAAAAAGCCACTGACACAATTCGATGGATTAAAAAAAGAAAATGTGTATTCACAGCAGACAAAAGACGTTATTTTCTCTATGCCTGCATTTAAAGAGATACTGAATGCGAAATATAATGGTCATCATATCACATCACTAAGATTAATAGTTCTATCACAGAGAATGCAGCCTAGATTTTGCTAGAAGCATGCTACATCAATGAAAGTGCAGCCTATCCACTCAGAACATTAATATCATCAGGGATGAGGGATCATTAACTAATACTATCACTGAGAATGCAGCCTATCCATTCACTAGAGACCGTTGACATCACTGAGAATGCAGCCTATCCATTCACTAGAGACCGATGACATCACTGAGAATGCAGCCTATCCGTTCACTAGAGACCGGTGACATCACTGAGAATGCAGCCTATCCATTCACTAGAGACCGATGACATCACTGAGAATGCAGCCTATCCGTTCCTTAGAGACCGGTGACATCACTGAGAATGCAGCCTATCCATTCGCTAGAGACCGATGACATCACTAAGAATGCAGCCTATCCGTTCACTAGAGACCGATGACATCACTAAGAATGCAGCCTATCCGTTCACTAGAGACCAGTGACATCACTGAGAATGCAGCCTATCCATTCACTAGAGACCGATGACATCACTGAGAATGCAGCCTATCCATTTACTAGAGACCGATGACATCACTGAGAATGCAGCCTATCCATTCACTAGAAAGCGGTGCTCTCACTGAGTCTGTAGCCTATCCATTCACTAGAGACCGGTGACATCACTGAGAATGCAGCCTATCCAGGGCCGATTCCAGGCGGGTGCTCGGGGTGCAGTGCACCCGAGCGCCACAGAGGTGGGCGCACTGAAGCGCCAGAGTGCTCCTCTCCCTCCTCCTCTCCTTGTCCGTAGGCGGCACTCTCCACTGCCGCTGCTGTGTTTTCTGCCAAAGCCCATCCCCCCTCCCTCCTCCTGTCAGAGGAGGAGAGTGGCTGTCTCTGTGTGTAGAGAGAGACCAGCCGCGGCTGTGCAGTGATATCGTGGGGGGGGCGGCCAGAGCCCGACATGTTCCAGTTCTCCTCCTCCTTTGTGTAACTCCTGCCTGCTGCCCAAGCCTGACACGCTCTGTTCTCCACCCGGTGGCACGGCTGCACACTGTCCTCTCCTCTCCAACTGCCGCCCGGGTGTTTTTAATTAGCCTAATGGAGGGGGGGGTCTAAACCAATGTGGGGGGGTGGTTTGTCCTGGGGGGGTCTATACTTATGTAGGGGAGGTGATTTCTCCTGGGGGTTCTGTACTAATGTGGTGGGGGGTGGTTTGTCCTGGGGGGGTCTATACTTATGTAGGGGAGGTGATTTGTCCCGGGGGTTCTGTAGTAATGTGGGGGGGTGGTTTGTCATGGGGGGTCTATACTACTGTAGGGGGGGTGATTTGTCCTGGGGGTCTGTACTAATGTAGGGGGTGGGGTTTGTCCTGGGGGAGTCTATACTAATGGAGGGGGGGTGATTTGTCCTGGGGGTCTGTACTAATGTAGGGGGGTGGTTTGTCTTGGGGGCTCTACTCTATACTAATGTAGGGGGGGTGATTTGTCCTGGGGGGTCTGTACTAATGTAGGGGGAGTATTTTGTCCTGGGGTCTATACTAATGTAGGGGGGGGTTTGTCCTGGGGGGTCTATATTAATGTAGGGGGGTGATTTGTCCTGGGGGACTGTACTAATGTAGGAGGGGTGGTTTGTCCTGGGGGGTCTAAACTAATGTAGGGGGGTGGTTGGTCCTGCGGGGGTCAATACTAATGTAGGGGGGTGATTTGTCCTGGGGGTCTAAACTAATGTAGGGGGGAGGTGATTTGTCCTGGGGGTCTGTACTAATGTGGGGGGGGGTTGTCCTGGGGGGTCTGTACTAATGTGGTTTGTCCTGGGGGGTCTATACTAATGTAGAGGGGTGATTTGTCCTGGGGGGGTCTATACTAATGTAGGGGGGTGATTTGTCCTTGGTGGGTCTAAACTAATGTAGGGGGGTGGTTTGTTCTGGGGGGTCTATACTAATGTAGGGGGGGTGATTTTCCTGGGGGGTCTGTACTAATGTAGGGGGGTGGTTTGTCCTGGGGGGTCTAAACTAATAGAGGGGGGTTGTTTGTCCTGGGAGGGTCTCTACTAATGGAGGGGGTGGTTTGTCTTGGGGGGTCTATACTATTGGAGGGGGGGTGGTTTGTCCTGAGGGTGTCTGTACTAATGGAGGAGGGTGGTTTGTCCTGGGGGGGTCTGTACTAATAGAGGGGGGTGGTTTGTCCTGGGGGTTCTGTACTAATGGAGGGGGGTGGTTTATCCTGGGGGGTCTGTACTAATGGAGAGGGGTTGGTTTGTCCTGGGGGTCTGTACTAATGTAGGGGGTGGTTTGTCTAGGGTGGCTGTACTAATGGAAGGGGGCACGTGGTTTGTCGTGGGGGTCTGTACTAATGGAGGGGGTGGTTTGTCCTGGGGGGGTCTGTATTAATGGAGGGGGGTGGTTTGTTCTTGGGGGTCTGTACTAATGGAGGGGGGTGGTTTGTCCGGGGGGACTGTACTAATGAAGGGGGGTGGTTTGTTCTGGGGGGTCTGTACTAATGGAGGTGGGGTGGTTTGTTCTGGGGGGGTCTGTACTAATGGAGGGGGGTCTTTTGTCCGGGGGTCTGTACTAATGGAGGGGGGGTGGTTTGTTCTGGGGGTTCTGTACTAATGGAGGGGAGGTGGTTCTGTATTAATGGAGGGGGTGGTTTGTCCTGAGGGGGGTCTGTACTAATGGAGGGGGGGTGGTTTGTCCTGAGAGGGTCTATTCTGATAAAGGGGGGTGTTTTGTCCTGTTGTTGACATCACTGAGAATGCAGCCTATCCATTCACTAGAGACCGATGACATCACTGAGAATGCAGCCTATCCGTTCACTAGAGACCGGTGACATCACTGAGAATGCAGCCTATCCATTCACTAGAGACCGATGACATCACTGAGAATGCAGCCTATCCGTTCCTTAGAGACCGGTGACATCACTGAGAATGCAGCCTATCCATTCGCTAGAGACCGATGACATCACTAAGAATGCAGCCTATCCGTTCACTAGAGACCGGTGACATCACTGAGAATGCAGCCTATCCATTCACTAGAGTCCAGTGACATCACTGAGAATGCAGCCTATCCATTCACTAGAGACCGATGACATCACTGAGAATGCAGCCTATCCATTTACTAGAGACCGATGACATCACTGAGAATGCAGCCTATCCATTCACTAGAAAGCGGTGCTCTCACTGAGTCTGTAGCCTATCCATTCACTAGAGACCGGTGACATCACTGAGAATGCAGCCTATCCAGGGCCGATTCCAGGCGGGTGCTCGGGGTGCAGTGCACCCGGGCGCCACAGAGGTGGGCGCACTGAAGCGCCAGAGTGCTCCTCTCCCTCCTCCTCTCCTTGTCCGTAGGCGGCACTCTCCACTGCCGCTGCTGTGTTTTCTGCCAAAGCCCATCCCCCCTCCCTCCTCCTGTCAGAGGAGGAGAGTGGCTGTCTCTGTGTGTAGAGAGAGACCAGCCGCGGCTGTGCAGTGATATCGTGGGGGGGGCGGCCAGAGCCCGACATGTTCCAGTTCTCCTCCTCCTTTGTGTAACTCCTGCCTGCTGCCCAAGCCTGACACGCTCTGTTCTCCACCCGGTGGCACGGCTGCACACTGTCCTCTCCTCTCCAACTGCCGCCCGGGTGTTTTTAATTAGCCTAATGGAGGGGGGGGTCTAAACCAATGTGGGGGGGTGGTTTGTCCTGGGGGGGTCTATACTTATGTAGGGGAGGTGATTTCTCCTGGGGGTTCTGTACTAATGTGGTGGGGGGTGGTTTGTCCTGGGGGGGTCTATACTTATGTAGGGGAGGTGATTTGTCCCGGGGGTTCTGTAGTAATGTGGGGGGGTGGTTTGTCATGGGGGGTCTATACTACTGTAGGGGGGGTGATTTGTCCTGGGGGTCTGTACTAATGTAGGGGGTGGGGTTTGTCCTGGGGGAGTCTATACTAATGGAGGGGGGGTGATTTGTCCTGGGGGTCTGTACTAATGTAGGGGGGTGGTTTGTCTTGGGGGCTCTACTCTATACTAATGTAGGGGGGGTGATTTGTCCTGGGGGGTCTGTACTAATGTAGGGGGAGTATTTTGTCCTGGGGTCTATACTAATGTAGGGGGGGGTTTGTCCTGGGGGGTCTATATTAATGTAGGGGGGTGATTTGTCCTGGGGGACTGTACTAATGTAGGAGGGGTGGTTTGTCCTGGGGGGTCTAAACTAATGTAGGGGGGTGGTTGGTCCTGCGGGGGTCAATACTAATGTAGGGGGGTGATTTGTCCTGGGGGTCTAAACTAATGTAGGGGGGAGGTGATTTGTCCTGGGGGTCTGTACTAATGTGGGGGGGGGGTTGTCCTGGGGGGTCTGTACTAATGTGGTTTGTCCTGGGGGGTCTATACTAATGTAGAGGGGTGATTTGTCCTGGGGGGGTCTATACTAATGTAGGGGGGTGATTTGTCCTTGGTGGGTCTAAACTAATGTCGGGGGGTGGTTTGTTCTGGGGGGTCTATACTAATGTAGGGGGGGGTGATTTTCCTGGGGGGTCTGTACTAATGTAGGGGGGTGGTTTGTCCTGGGGGGTCTAAACTAATAGAGGGGGGTTGTTTGTCCTGGGAGGGTCTCTACTAATGGAGGGGGTGGTTTGTCTTGGGGGGTCTATACTATTGGAGGGGGGGTGGTTTGTCCTGAGGGTGTCTGTACTAATGGAGGAGGGTGGTTTGTCCTGGGGGGGTCTGTACTAATAGAGGGGGGTGGTTTGTCCTGGGGGTTCTGTACTAATGGAGGGGGGTGGTTTATCCTGGGGGGTCTGTACTAATGGAGAGGGGTTGGTTTGTCCTGGGGGTCTGTACTAATGTAGGGGGTGGTTTGTCTAGGGGGGCTGTACTAATGGAAGGGGGCAGGTGGTTTGTCATGGGGGTCTGTACTAATGGAGGGGGTGGTTTGTCCTGGGGGGGTCTGTATTAATGGAGGGGGGTGGTTTGTTCTTGGGGGTCTGTACTAATGGAGGGGGGTGGTTTGTCCGGGGGGACTGTACTAATGAAGGGGGGTGGTTTGTTCTGGGGGGTCTGTACTAATGGAGGTGGGGTGGTTTGTTCTGGGGGGGTCTGTACTAATGGAGGGGGGTCTTTTGTCCGGGGGTCTGTACTAATGGAGGGGGGGTGGTTTGTTCTGGGGGTTCTGTACTAATGGAGGGGAGGTGGTTCTGTATTAATGGAGGGGGTGGTTTGTCCTGAGGGGGGTCTGTACTAATGGAGGGGGGGTGGTTTGTCCTGAGGGGGGTCTGTACTAATGGAGGGGGGGTGGTTTGTCCTGAGAGGGTCTATTCTGATAAAGGGGGGTGTTTTGTCCTGGGGGGTCTATTCTGACGGAGGGGTTTATACTTAGTGGGGGGTCTGCACTGACAGAGGGGGGTCTATACTTAGTGGAGGGGGGTCTGTACTGAGGGGTGACTATAGTTGATGGAGGGGTGATACCATGTTTTACCGCACCGGGTGACACCAACACTACTGACACCACTGCAGCCGCAGGCTCTTGTTTCCCCTCTCCCTCTCCTCCTTGTGCGCGCTGCAGTACTAGTGAGCGGTGCACTATGTTTCTTCCCCCGCCTTCATATTGGCCAGGGAAGAAAAAAAAAAGGAGCAGAGAAGAGGATTGTGGGACATGTAGTCCCGAGGACTGGCAGCCCCACTGTAACACAGAAACTGCAGCCCACACAGCATGCTCAGCTGAATGGGAGAGAGAGATACAGGAGCCTGGGAAAGCTTTCAGGGAAGTGCACCCAGGACTCCAGAGGGAGAGGACAGTGCTGAGAGAACACCATCAGAGAGAGAACCCCGCTGCCCTGTGCCACCAGAGGGAAAGCCACACAGCCTGGTGCCATCCCTGGTGGAGAAAGGAATGGAGTCATTGCCAGAATATACAGATCTGGGCTATACCCAGCAGAGTCGCCACGGGCAATTTAGAGTGAGCAGAGGAGCCGTTGTTGCTGTATCGCTGGGTCAGGTGAGAGGGCCGATCGGCAATTATTTACTAACGTCCATAGGAACTGCAGTCTCTGACCATCTCTTGTAACGTGTCTGCAGTTTCTGACCATCTCCTGTACTATGTCTGCAGTCTCTGACCATCTCTTGTATCATGTCTGCAGTCTCTGACCATCTCCTGTACCATATCTGCAGTCTCTGACCATCTCTTGTATCATGTCTGCAGTCTCTGACCATCTCCTGTAGTATGTCTGCAGTCCCTGACCATCTCCTGTAGTATGTCTGCAGTCTCTGACCGTCTCCTATATTTAATCTCCAGTCTCTGACCATCTCCTGTAATATGTCCGCATTCTCTGACCATCTCTTGTATCATGTCTGTAGTCTCTGACCATCTCCTGTACTATGTCTGGGGGCTCTTTCTAACAGATTCTCTAACAGAAGCCCTCTCTGTGTGCATCAGAGAGACTCCCCTCCAGGACTCATTAGTGTACGCTCTTCCTGTGATTTCTTTATTGTTAAAAGATCATGGGAAAATCCCAGGGTAACGAAGAGCTCTTAGGGGAACATCTCTGTGTTTGAGTCATTGCCATAGAAACATTTGTAAAGGGGAAGAGTTGGTAAGATGACCACGCCCACGTTGGGGGGGCGCCAGAAATATTTATGCACCCAGGCATCTGTGACCCTAGGATCGTCCCTGAGCCTATCCATTCACTAGAGAGTGGTGACATCACTGAGAATGCAGCCTATCCATTCACTAGAGACCGGTGACATCACTGAGAATGCAGCCTATCCGCTCACTAGAAACAGATGACATCACTGAGAATGCAGCCTATCCATTCACTAGAGAGCGGTGACTTCACTGAGAATGCAGCCTATCCATTCAATAGAGACCGATGACATCACTGAGAATGCAGCCTATCCATTCACTAGAGACCGATGACATCACTGAGAATTCAGCCTATCCATTCACTAGAGACCGGTGACATCACTGAGAATACAGCCTATCCATTCACTAGAGAGCGGTGACATCACTGAGAATGCAGCCTATCCATTCACTAGAGACCAATGACATCACTGAAAATGCAGCCTATCCATTCACTAGAGACCGATGACATCACTGAAAATGCAGCCTATCCATTCACTAGAGACCGATGACATCACTGAGAATGCAGCCTATCCATTCACTAGAGACCGATGACATCACTGAGAATGCAGCCTATCCATTCACTAGAAACAGATGACATCACTGAGAATGCAGCCTATCCATTCACTAGAGGGTGGTGACATCACTGAGAATGCAGCCTATCCATCCACTAGAGACCGGTGACATCACTGAGAATGCAGCCTATCCATGTTCACATTATAGTGCATGCACTCAACAGGAACTAATACAATCTATGAGAGTATTTAATAAAGTCTCTATGTCATGTTCTGAGCCCCCCCTCCCCCCTTTTCATACCAGCACGCATCATCCTGTATTTTAGCTGCCAGCCGCTGCTACAGATTCTAAATCTGAAATTACACAAAAAAGCCAAACAAAGGAAACTACAAAAAAATTATATATTTTTTCCGGATAATAGCTCAAGACTGGGAGCCTTTTTGCAAATACAACACAGGAGACGGAACATTCATTTAAAGTGCCGTCTTCTTATCAACAGACCGGCATAAAGCAAGAAAATCACAGAAACACAGCCGGAAAAAAAAAGAGTCCTATCTATTTGGCTTCAAAATAACATATTTGCTATTATTATGCAAACAAATGCCGTTTTCACAGGAGAAAAATGACTTATGCAAAATGACGCCTAAAAAAACGGCAGACGTGACTCCCCGGTTTGGCCCTGCTGAGGATTTCTCTTTGCCTTGGTGCCATTTTCAAGCTAAAACCCATTGAATAGAAATGCTTGGAGGTGCCCTGACTCCATTGTACTGACAAACACCCCGCGCCTTGTTATCTAGAGGGCTGATGTGCTAACTCTATTCATTTCCCCATAAGCAACAGAGGAGTCATTTACCAACCACAACACATCAAACATTTTCTTCATATAGGGAAACTACAGTCCATTATACGCTCCGTTTAAAATGCAACCTCAATTTAACCCAACTGAACCATCAGTCTAAATGAGCAAAATACATCCTAGGTGCTTCAAAGCAAAGTATTAGGGCTTGCTCACAGGCAGTCAAGGGGCAGTAAAAGCTGGCGAATGAGCCACAGTTTTAACCCTGCCGGGCAATCCCTTAGTAGTGGCTTTGCTTCATACCCAACATGAGCTTTACTGACCCTATTTCTTTTATAGGCCAGAAACCATCATGCACCCCTTTGGAATAACTTCAGACCAGGCTTAGAACAGTTGATGCAGCATTGTGCTATTCAGTCCAACATGGCAGTACAATGCAACATTCCGTAACTAACTCAACTAGGCAGCCCAGGCATACCTCAGTAAGGTGTTAGTCCATTGATGGTGTTTCCCAAGGCTTGGCAATTCAATGAACTCCCAGTGCCTCCCAATGGACTGCTTGGTGCAGCAGTCCACCCCCTTTGATGCTCCACAGCAATCGCCGCATCTTCCTAAGCGGGCAGAAGCTTTCGGAATCCAGCCGTTCCCCTTAGATCACAGGGCAGCAATGGCGTCGGTGGGGGGGGGGAGCTGACAGTGGCTGAAGCCCCGAGTGGGTCCCCAATAAAAGCCCCAGGTCTCGAGTGGATACGGTTCCATTATTAGCCCTGAGTGAGGACCGATCTGACCCAAGTGCGGCCGAGTCAATAGCAGGTCCCTCCTTCTGGAGCGTGCAGCTCTGATGGACGTCCCACTGGTCCAATGGTGGGACCGCAGGACGTGTGATGTCCATCATAGGCGCTGCAGGCTCCAGAAGGCGGGAATTACAATGCAGCCTGCGCGCCACTGTCAGAAGATCCTGACCCCACTCGGCGCTCGGGAGAGCGGCTCTCCTCCCCTCATCATGGCTCTGGCTGCCTGGAGTCTACTCTACTGTGTGATGGGCGTGCCGCTGAGCTGCAGGAGAACACCTGAAGTCTGGTCAAGTAGGTCAGTGTAGGTCAGTGTATGTCGGGTAGGTCAGTGTAGGTCAGTGTATGTATGTCAGGTAGGTCAGTGTATGTCGTGTAGGTCAGGTAGGTCAGTGTGTGTCAGGTAGGTCGGGTAGGTCAGTGTATGTATGTCAGGTAGGTAGGTCAGTGTGTGTCAGGTAGGTCAGTGGATGTATGTCAGGTAGGTCAGTGTATGTCGTGTAGGTAAGTGTAGGTCAGGTAGGTTAGTGTGTTTCAGGTAGGTCAGTGGATGTATGTCAGGTAGGTCAGTGTGTGTCAGGTAGGTCAGTGTATGTCGTGTAGGTCAGGTAGGTCAGTGTGTGTCAGGTAGGTCAGTGTATGTATGTCAGGTAGGTAGGTCAGTGTATTAGGCAGGTGAGCTTAGTGGTCAGCATTGATAGGCACTGGTAAGCCAGGCAGCAACCAGCAAGTGAGCTTACCCACCCGCCACACAACCACACCGCCCAGGCAAAAAACCCTGCGCCACTGCTGACCCCCCCCCCCCAGGCAGATGGCCATGGACTTCGTGCTGAAGCCGATGGTCTTTTTGCCACTTTGCAAATCCCCTGCAGGGCAGATGGGCTGGTCCAAAAAGTCTGAGAACAGATGTGCAGGACATTAACCCCTTCCCCAGCCTGGACCAGCCAACCTTCCTGAATAACATGCTGTAGGCAACCTGCGTACAAAAGAGAGATGTAAACTTATACCACCATAGGACAGCTGGACTCTTTCCCACCAACTTTCTCCTGGCTCTCTCAGTGCTTCCTCCAGACCCAACTGGACATGGATCAGCAAATAGGCCCTCCTCAACTAAGCCTAGCTGGGACCTCAATGTCCTCCTCAAGGTTTTCTCTAGGATCCTGCATAAGGGGAAAAGCCCCCCCACAGGGGTCTCCTGCTTCACTTCAGGACTGGATCCAGGAATGTTGTGTTTGCTACTCAGGCCTAAGACTATGTATGGGCTCTCTCGTCACCTTCTGGGCTCACCTCCCCAGGGTTTAGCTGCAGTTCTTATAAATATTCTGGCTGCTTGCTCTGTCCCTCCTCCAACTATACTTCTAGAACCCTCTAGAAGACAGGGGGAAGTAACAGAGAGGCAGCATGTGAAAACACTGAGCAGCCCTGAATAATTAACCCCTGCTCTGCTGATTACAGGGGAACCAAACTAAGTTTACTTGGCAGTCTGCTCTACACTAGGAGGGTGCTACGCTTGCAAAAATGAAATGTCATGGAAAGTGAACGGGACTGTGCCACAACTGCCCTGCAGCAGCATGCAATACACATGGTTTCAGCGCAGTGGATTAGTTTTTTGAGGGTCAAACACCCTCTGAAAAGTGAACTGCAGTGAACAGCAATAATAGCCTGAACATGTGAATGAGCTCTTATAGTTTGTTTTCTGCAGAAAGTAGCCACAGCCTGAAAAGAAAAGCCTGTCCACTGCCAGCATGCTGCAGAGAAGGTCCCTAGCTCTCTGGGTGGAAGCAGTGGTCTCTAATCCCCTAAAAATCCAGACCAGACCCTTCATCTAAGGAAGCAGCCTTGTTGGCCAGGAGCAGGCGCAGACTCCTCTGGCAAAGCACCTTGTTCCCATGTTGTGAGGATGAGGACAAAGGCCTCTTCCTCACAACCCTTTCTGGTGGTTAAGTTGGTCTGCAGGCAGGGGGCTTATCGAAATCTGGAAGCACCCTTTATTACTAATTGGGGCTCTGGATACAGCCCCCTCTACATGAATAAGTACAGGGACATTGTACCCCTAATCATTCTAAAAAAAAAAAAGATGTAACCTAGAAGAAAAAAAAGACACCGCTGAAGACCCCCGGCCAGTGTCCTGTGCACATTAGCCGCCGATGTGCAAAAGAAAGGAAATCCTGTGATCAATGTCAGCCCATCCATAGTGGGCGCCGCCTTCCCTATCCATGCATCAGGCCCCCTGATCTACATATCAGTGGCACCGGACTATGGATTCCAATGCGGGGGAGGGGGGGTTTGAAGCACCTGATTAGAGCCAGAGGCTCTAATAGGCTTCAAAAAAGGGTGGTCTCGGAGCACAGAGCATTGCGCTCCAATCCCACCCAGTTGTGTGACTGTAGTGGTGTGGTTGCCACTAGTAACAAACATCCACCATATCACCCCGCTGCCAGACTCCCATATATCACTTGCAGAGACAATGAACAGTCCTTTGCTGGTTTTGTTTTTGTTTATTGGGGGGTACAACTTGGTTGGGGAAAGGGGGTATATGGGATGACCATAGAATAATTCAGTTTGCCATCATATTTAGAGATTTGTTTACAGATTAGCACATAGTTAGAGTCTGAAGGGTCGATGTACACGTTTTAACAATTAGAGTCTTTCCCTTGCATCACCATGCAGACTATTGCTCCTCTGCTTAACTCCCGCAGACTATTACTTCCAGGACTTCCTCACCCATGACCGTGTAAGGATGAGGACATCACTCTTGACCGTGTAAGGATGAGGACATCACTCTTGACCATATAAGGGTGAGGACATCACTCTTGACTGTGTAAGGATGAGGACATCACTATTGACCATGTAAGGGTAAGGACATCACTCTTGACCGTGTAAGGATGAGGAGATCACTCTTGACCATGTAAGGGTGAGGACATCATTCTTGACTGTGTAAGGATGAGGACATCACTCTTGACCGTGTAAGGATGAGGACATCACTCTTGACTGTGTAAGGGTGATGTTCCCAGAAATCCTTTCTTCCTCCTGCACAAACTTATACTGTAATTATTAGTGTACTGTCACATCTTCTTCTTTTAAGCAAAAAGGACCCACTCTGAATGGTTCCTCATGCAGACTCTGGTTGCTCGCTGCTACTAGGCCAGAGGCCTGCAGTGCCTCTCCCCGGAGGCCTAGTAGTTTAAAAGCACATGCTGAGCAGTGGACTACTGTTCCCAGCTAGCCCTGCTTGCAAATCCTGTGCCCTCAGGCCACATCGATTTGACATAACTCCCCACAGTCTCTCCTCTGGTCCAGGACTCCTCATCATTGACCGTGCAATGATGAGGACTTCACTAATGATTGTGTAGAAGTGAAGTTCCCTCACAGACTTCCTGGCACATCCAGCCCTCCACTGTGGTACACTCACCAACCTTTCTCTGCCCCGAGTCCTTGATGGTGAATTTAACCAGACCGTAGGTTCCGACAGCTTCACCTGCTCCTCTGCTCCAGGAATTCCTCATCAATGACTGTGTAAAGATGAGGACATTGCCAATGACAGTGTAGTGGCAAAGTTCCTTCACAGTGCTCCCTGGGCCTCCTCCTGCAATCGGCGCAACCCCCCCCCCCCCCAGATGGTGGTGCCCTTCTCCACTTCGTTAGGCCGGCAACTTCCCCCAGTGGCATGTCACCTCAGCTTAAATAGGAGGCCCGCCCCCTGCCAATACCAATTGGGGATTGGTCAGGGCTCCCACATGAGCTGCCTGCCACTCCAGCTCCAGGCCCTGCCCCTCTTCCAGAACATTCTCCCTGGAAGCAGGGGAGGCATCCCAGAACTAGAGCACAGGTGGTCACACCCACTGCTACACTAACCACTCCCTGCCCCCCAGATCAAAACAGACAGGCCTAGCTCAAAGCACAGGCCTGCCTAAATTTACCTGTGCTGACAGTCTCCCTAGCAAAAATCCACACTAGTAGAGGGTGCTACATGACCATAGGAAATTAATTTTCACTATTATTACACTAAAGTTCCTCCCTGCCAATCAGACCTGTTTCCCTATTGGCCAAAGTGTCAGGCGATTCTATTGGATGACCAGTGCTTTGGCAGAAGAGGAGACACATGGCGGAGGAAGCTGGAGGAGAGGACGCCGGAGCAGCTGCGGCTTACTGCACTCACTACAGGAGAGGACGCCACAGCCCCACCACACGAGCGGGTAAGTGCCAGACCGCCCGTGCAGGGGGGGTGCTGTTTCAGTGCCGTGCCATGCCACCGGGGGGGGGGTGTTGAGAAGAAGCCACCAGCTGCCACTGCCTGTGATTGTCCAGTTAGTTTAATTAAAGTTGCTCCGCTAACCTCAACCTCGCTAGGAGCGTGCACAGAGCCGCCAGCACAAAGACGTCCTAGCTGGAAGAGCAAGACTTGACAGTACCCTTTCTACTGGTGACATTAATCTAACAAGTTTTCACTTTGAAAGAAAGGCCATAAATATGCAAGGTGCCCGCTACAACTCGCACTCTTATCTAGTCAGCGTTTTATTTGGAGCGTCAGCAGTTCTGGACTGCAGGCTGACACCTCTGACATTGTTCTATCTCTTCCGAGCTTCCAGGGACCGGGCTCAGGGGCCAAACATCTGCTCTGTCCGAAGCGTTCATTGCAGCAGCAGGGGCCGAAGAGATGTCTGAGCCACTGACCCAGAGATAATGGCCCGAGAGAAAAATGCCATCCCCATAACAAAGAATTAAATCCTATTACTGCATGCTTAGGCTTTGAAAATTAAATTCTGCACTTTGTAGGAAGAGAAACTGATTTTTTTTTATTTCTATTTTGGCCTTGCTATACTTTCACCGGCCACTTTATTAGGTCCCTCTTGCTAGTAGCAGGTTGGACCCCCTTTTGTCTTCATTTTTGGTGGCATAGATACAACAAGGTGTTGGAAACGTTCCTCAGAGATTTTGCTCCATAGTGACCTGATAACATCACACAGTTGCTGCAGCTTTGTCGGCTGCACATCCATGATGCCAATCTTCCACCACATCCCAAAGGCTCTCTATTAAATGAGATGTGGTGAGTGTGGAGGCCATTGGAGTACAGGGACCTCATTGTCCAGTGGTGAGATGATTGGAGCTTTGTGACATGGTGCATTATCCTGCTGGAAGGAGCCATCAGAAGATGGGGACACTGTAGTCATAAAGGGATGGACATGGTCAGCAACAATACTCAGGTAGGTTGTGGCATTTACACCATGGTCAGTTTGTACTAAGGGGCCCAAAGTGTGCCAAGAAAATATCCCCCCCACCATTACACCCCACCACCTGCCGGAACCAGTGATACCCCATCCCCCCACCATTACACCCCCACCACCAGCCTGAACCGGTGATACAAGGCAGGATGGATCCATGTGTCCAATTTTGGTGATCCTGTGCCAATTGTAGCCTCAGTTTCCTGTTCTTAGCTGACAGGAGTGGCACCCGGTGTGGTCTTCTGCTGCTGTAGCTCATCTGCTTCAAGGTTGGATGTGTTGTGCGTTCAGAAATGGTATTCTGCATACCTTGGGTGTAACGAGGGGTTATTTGAGTTACCGTTTTCTTTCTATCATCTGGAACCAGTCTCCCCATTCTCCTCTGACCTCTGACATCAACAAGGCATTTTCTTCCACACAACTGCCGCTCACTGGATATTTTCTCTTTTTGGGACCATTCTCTGTAAATCCGAGAGATGGTTGTGTGTGAAAATCCCAGAAATACTTAGACCAGCCCGCCTGGCACCAACAACCATGCCACTTTCCAAGTCACTTAAATCCACTTTCTTCCCCATTCTGATGTTCCGTTTGAACTTCAGCAAGTTATCTACACCACGTCTAGATGCCTAAATGCATTGAGCTGCTGCCATGTGATTGGCTGATTAGCAATTTATGTTACCAAGCAATTGAACAGGTGTACCTAATAAAGTGAGTGTACAGTATGTCCCCTATAGTAGTGCCCGGTTTCCCATGCCTTTTTTTTGGACAGTGGTTGCCTATTAGCCAGGAAATTGCCAGAATTGAATAACAAGATCCCGCCACCATCACCACCACCAACATCAACACCCATAGACTTCAATGGGGGTTACCTGCCATGGTCCTAGGTCAGGCTTGGTGACCAGCAGCTATAGCAGTAGAGAGTCTCCCACCGACCAGCAGGATAAATACACAAACAGATCACCCTGGCAGAGGACCCGGGGCTCACCCGAGGTGCAGAGTCTAAGCACTAACTGGTATTCAGCTACGCTAAAAAGGGGGAGTTTGGAACTTTAAATGAGACATATGGGTCACATGTCTCCATCCCTAAATCTGTGAAAAGAAAGTGGGGGTTTTTGGGACTTTAAATGAGGTGAGTACACATGGCTAGAAGATGAATTGATATCAAAAACATTTTTTTTGTGAAACAAAGAACTGTCAGGGCTGGGCTCAGCCCTTCCTTCTCTGAGCTGGCCGCTCAGCTGTCGGCTAATTGCCAGCTCCTATCTCTCTCCACAGTTACTCAGCTGTTGATGATCCTGCTCATCAGTCCTGCCTACTTAAGCCATCCAGTCCAGAGGATCTCTGCCTTCGCCTTGGTCAACATCACAGAAACTATCTCCTGAGATCCTGTTCAAGACTTGCTGTGCTGACATCCCCAGATCCTGCTTGCTGTTCCACTACATTGATCCCTGACTTCTGGCTTGGCTGACTATCCATTCCGGTTACTGACCTCTGGCTATGTTTTGACTACGTTTGTTCTTTTTACTTTTATTAATAAACAAGTGTGATTTTACTGTACTTCTGTCTCAGCCTGATTTCATGGCTTCTGACAGGAACATGGCAACATGACATGATACATGCAGCAATAAATAAAATTGTCAATCACATATTACAGACCATATGCCCCAGACGACGCCATTGTATGACAAAACGCGCGTCGGGCAGACAGGACGTACTGACGTCATTGCGTGTGATCCATGGAGCGAACGGGCATTCGCAAGCCGGCCGGCTGTTCATGTCTTTTTTATCTCTATGCTTGTAAGTATTAAAACGGTATCACACCATGGGAAGCCCCCTTTTTTATATTTTTGGGTGACACTCTATCTCAGAGTCTCTATTACATCTGAGCGGTCTGCTGGTCCTGGTTTGGTGTCCTCTGAGTTGCACACCTCGGATCTCCCAAGACAAGGCCCTGGCTGGGTGTTTAGCCGCAAGCTTGTCTTTGCTTGCCTTCCGGTACGCGCGCATTTCTTATGGTGATCTACACTCATTGGTGATGGAAGATTGCACTATTTTGTTACAATTACTCAGTTGATCACTTTGGACTTTTATGTGGAATTTCATTTTTCATTTAAGTCTTATTTTCACTTTTTGTTACTTTGTTGTCACAAAAAAAAAATTTTTGAATTTATTTTCTCATTTGGATTGTCACTTGTAAACCTTAATTTTGTTCACTCATTGTAACCATATTTGTGCTCACATTCAAAAAAATTTTAGCACTGGGTTATCACCAAATATTTTTATTGTTTAGCGCAGCTATTTTTCTCTATTCCATATATTAGTTTCTGCTTTGGTTTAATTATTTTTTTTATTCAGAGCGCGGTATTTCTTCCTTTTTTCCACATTTGCATATATAGAAACAAATATTGGTAGCAACCAGCCAACCACTGTGCGTTATGGAACGAATTCTGGATGTAGTAAAAACACTTAAAAGATACGTGGTAGGTGGTGAACTCAAGATAATGTATTGAGTAGGGGCATCTGCATGAGAATAAGTGCATCCAAATTATCCCGACGCGTTTCATGGATAATACCACTCTTCAGGGGCGGGTGCAATCAAATCTATAAAACAAGACACGAGTAGACCAGTATGATCCAATGTTGTACCCCTCAACGGGGAGGATATGTACAGAAAGAAACGGAAAGAGTTACTCATCCCCAGAGGCGTTGCTGGGTCTACAAAAGATCTGGGGCTAGAGACCATAGCAGCGTAGTAAAGAAAGTCATACGCTTGGGCGGGCATACATAGGTATATAATATACGTGTGTGTGTGTGTATATACCCAGAGAGCCCCCCACTTACATCAGGGTCCCCAGAGAGCCCCACTTACATCAGGGTCCCCAGAGAGCCCCCCCCCCTTGGGGACCCCTGCAGAGACTCGGGGCTATGGGCCCCAGAATCGGGGATATATCCCCAAAAGCCACCCTCTAGCGACGCCACTGCTCATCCCTATAAATACTTACATCGTAATAATTGGGGAAAATGGGGGACGAGGAGTCAGAGGCTGTCCGAATTGTCTGTACCTACCGGGAGCTGTGGAAGGGACCCACAGAAGAGTGACCGGGTGCATAAACATGATCCCCAAGAAGGCAAAATATCTAAAAATATATATTGGTTATACTGTAAATACTCTATACTGTATTGTGGGAAGTTGGTAAAGCCCAACACCAAGGTGCAGGGGAACAAGTAAGTGGAAAGAAAACTAGTGTGTGAGGAGGAAATAGCAGATCAGAGATAAAGAAAAAACGAAAACCATGAAACAGATATAGATAACAAAAATAAGAGTGAGCCTCTGTGAGCATGAACAGGAAACGAATGACCATGTAATTACCTGTCACTGATGTAGAAAAGTGAATTCCAAACAGGTGCTGCCATGAGGACTGGCTAGCACAGAGTGAGGATGTTAAATACGCTCGGCACACCCCGCGGGCTCCTCCCAACATCACACAGGTGCATCAAGAGAGGAAGAGAGTCGTCCACGCCTGAGCAGCAGCCGCCGCCTATGGAGGCACCATGGAGACTCCCTACTCCATATGGTGGTACCAGATGGACAAAATTCAAACACGCCATGCCAGCGCCAGGAAGCCCTGTTGGGACAACATGTGCATGGCACCCACCCGATCCCTCGCAACACCCGATGCAAAAGTTGGGGGAGGGGGAGGCGTTTACATCCCAAATCGCAGCTCCCGGACATAAGACAAATGAGGGAACAGCACATCAAATCCCAGCCCCGCAATTAACCAGACCTACATACATATGGAAATGCTGATGCTAAATTAATGTAAAATTGATAATTAACCACTTGCTGCCCTCCATAGAGCAATATAACGGCAGCAAAGTGGTTTTGTTATCCTGATTGGACGTCATATGACATGATCAGGATAACAAGCTGGCGCGCGACCACAGGGGGGGGGGTGCGCGCCTGCGGAGGGGGGCACGCAGCGCGGCGATCGGGGGTGCTGTGTGTCGGTCTGACACACCGCAACGCCGATCGTGGTATGGAGCCTCTGACAGAGGCTTCTTACCACGTGATCAGCTGCGACCAATCACAGCTGATCATCGCGTGAACCAGGAAGTGCCGGTAAACGGCTTTCCTCGGTCCATGCTGACAGGGAGAGCCGATCGAGCCCAATTTGGACATTTTCACTTAGGGGTGTACTCACTTTTGTTGCCAGCGGTTTAGACATGAATGGCTGTGTGTTGAGTTATTTTGAGGGGACAGCAAATTTACACTGTTATACAAGCTGTACACTCACTACTTTACATTGTAGCAAAGTGTCGTTTCTTCAGTGTTGTCACATGAAAAGATAGAAGAAAATATTTACAAAAATGTGAGGGGTGTACTCACTTTTGTGAGATACTGTACGTACATGATCCTGCCCACAGATGCCACCCTGTAGCAGTAAACGTGCTATGGGGCGGTCAGCGTGTGGACACGTCCTGATGAAGTGGAGAGAATTGTACCTCCGAAATGCGCTGCTTTTTTTTTTTTTTCTACTGGTTGGGACTTTATTATCGAGAATGAAGGGTATATGAACTTTTTACTGATCTGCAGGCCCTTTGCTTATTTCAATCACATTTATAATTGCAGCGACCCATTGAAATTCTGTGTCCGGCACCCAAACTAGACTCGTGTCTGGTCTAGAAAAAACTCAAGGCAGAGTTGGCTCCCCCCCCCAAAGCAGAGTGTTCCATCGGCGGTGTATGAATGATGCCCCTATATATGGCGGAGAAGGATTCCGCTCATCGTTATTATAAACGTTCAGATCCAGATGTAAAAAAAGCACAAAGAAACAAACAGCCGGCAGCAAAGCTTGTATGCTCAGCGTCAGCAGGAAACAAAGGAGCGGGCATATGTTGTGTAGCGGCAGGACGGCCCGCACGCCCAGGGCTGGAGCAGAGTGTGCTGACATTCAGTACTGGTAGCCGGGGGAGATTGAAGCGTTACCCCCATGACATGAATGGCAGAGAACAAAGCATGAAAGCTTGCTACAGTGTATACTCTTCAGAACTGAGACTAAACGCACCTGCTACGTCCTCCCCTCCCCCCCGAACCTGCATCTCCACACAAACCACTTCCAGGAGACGCATCATACAAACGTTATACCGCAGGAAATGCGAAAATAAAATATGTATCATTAAAGCTGCTAGAAGCCAAAACTTTTTCTCGTGTTTTGCCTGGCTGCCGGAAATTTGAAGCCTTCTTTTGTATTACTTTATTTGTCATCGGGCATAGGCTTGTCCAAAAAAAAAAAAAAAAAAAATGTAAAGATAGGAGACCGTTATTTACCACTTGCCCTGTGAAAGATTTACCCCCTCCTTCCTGACCAGGTCATTTTTTTGCGATACGGCACTGCGTTACTTTAACCCCTTCGGGCCTAAGGGTGAAACAAATCTTAACCTCTTCAGATCTGCGCTATAGCCAAATGAAGGCCACAGCGCGGATCTGCTTTGCCTGGAGGCCGTCAGTAGACGCGCCCCCCCCCTTTGCACGCTCGTCACGCCCCCCCCCCCCCTGAAGGGCTCGCGCTGTGATCACCCGAGTCAATGAGACTCGGGTGATCACAGATCGGAGTAAAGGGGCGATCCCGGCCCCTTACTACGTGATCAGATGTCAGCCAATGACAGCTGATCATGTGATGTATACAGAAGATCGCTAATCTTTTTTTTTTTTTCATCTCACGCTGACAGTGTGAGGAGAAAAATAAGCCGATCACCGGCTTCTGTGCAAGGGACATCGGTCCTGAAAAGGAAGAGGCACAGCCGCCTCATACCACCTGCCAGTGCCACAAATCATTGTCCACAATGCCACTAATCAGTGCCCACTAGTACATAAGTGCCAGCAATCAGTGCCATCTATCAATGCCCACTAGTGGTGCCAATCAGTGCCTCATCAGTGCCACCCAGCAGTGCTGCCTATCTGTTTCACCTACCAGTGCCCATCATTGCCACCCATCAGTGCCCATCAGTGCCACCCATTAGTGCCCCTCACTGTCACCTACCAATGCCCATCAGTGCCCAGTGGGTTTAGGTGCCCAGTAAACAAGTGGTTAATGCCTAAACACAATTCTGCAACTTTGATATGTGTTAGTAAAACCGTACAAATCATCACAACTACTTTGTGCATCCAGGTGGATTATACCGTGTTTTTTTTTTTTCAGGACAAATTGGGCTTTCATTTGGTGGTAAATGGTAATGGTAAATGGTAATGGATATCCCCTGATTTATTTATTTTTTTCACAATCTCATTTTTATTGAAAAGTTTTGAAAGTATACAAGGTATACATAAAATAAGTATAATAGAGAACATATAAAGAGATACAATTAAGAGTTCTATTTTTAACATTGGTAAATGATCATGAACAGAAATGGGTTGCAATATGTTAAGATAGAAAGTTTAGATTACCAGGATGGGGAAAGAATGAGTGGGGAGGAATATAAAACAAAGCAAGTCATATAGCAAATAATATTTGTAGGGGAAAATCTAAATATAATAATAAAAGCATATAATATGAAAGCATGTAATAATAAAAGCTGTTTGAGCCAAACGTTTTGTTTAAAAAAATGTTTGTTATTTTATTTTATTTTTTACTATCATAAAAAAAAGGATATGCTTTTATTATTATTTTTTATTATTATTATTTAAGGAAAACTGTCCCAAAAAAGTAAAAAAAAAAAAAAAAAAAAAGTTTAAATGTAACTCTATATTTCTGGTTACTGCCATAACCTACAACCAAAGAACAACCCAAAATAAATTCTCCGGCTCCTGACGATCGCAGACATACCACATATGTGGATGTTAGTTGTTGTTTGTACCCGGAGTACAGCCCAGAAACAATAGTGAGCATTTTGCTTTTTTTTTCTATCCTACCCAAAACACACTGATACAAATTTTAATCACTTAAGGTTCAAGCCTATTTTTCAAACTTGCTCTTTACAAGTTAAAATCTGTTTTTTTTTTTGCTAGAAAATTACTTAGAACCCCCAAACATTATATATATTTTTTCAGACACCCTAGAAAATAAAATGGCGATCGTTGCAGTACTTTCTGTCACACCATATTTGCACAGCGGTATTACAAACGCATTTTTTTGGGGAAATAATACACTGTTTTTTAATTGCAAAACAAAAAAAACAGTAAAGTTAGTTCAATTTTTTTTATATATTGTGAAAGATAATGTTACACCAAGTAAATTGATACCCAACATGTCATGCTTCAAAATTAGGCCCGCTTGTGGAATGGCGACAAACTTTGACACTTAAAAATCTCCATAGGTAAAGTTTAAAAATTTCTATAGGGTTACCAGTTTTGAGTTACATAGGTGGTCTGTTGCTAGAATTATTGCTCTCACTCTAACGATTGCGGCGATACCTCACCTGTGTGGTTTGAACACCGTTTACCTATGCGTTCGCTTCTGAGGGAATGATGACCCCCCACTTGGGAATACAAGTTATCCCAAATTTTTTTTTAAAGGAACAGTGTAAAAATAAAAAATAGAAAGTAAAATAAATAGGAAAAGAAAAAAGAAATTTAAAGCACCCCGTCCCACCGTGCTCGTGGGCAGAAGCGAACGTATAGGTAAGTCCTCATTAATGTACACACAGCACCCCATATTGTACACACAGCACCCCATATTGTACACACAGCACCCCATATTGACAGAAAAACACAGAATTGTTGACATTTTTGCAGATTTATTAAAAAAGAAAAACTGAAATCTCACATGGTCCTAAGTATTCAGACCCTTTGCTCAGTATTTAGTAGAAGCCCCTTTTGATGAGTCTTTTTGGGAGATGCAACAAGTTTTTCACACCTGGATTTGGGGATCCTCTGCCATTCCTCCTTGCAGATCCTCTCCAGTGCTGTCAGGTTGGATGGTAAACGTTGGTGGACGGCCATTTTTAGGTCTCTCCAGAGATGCTCAATTGGGTTTAAGTCAGGGCTCTGGCTGGGCCATTCAAGAACAGTCATGGAGTTGTTGTGAAGCCACTCCTTCGTTATTTTAGCTGTGTACTTAGAGTCATTGTCTTGTTGGAAGGTAAACCTTCGGCCCAGTCTGAGGTCCTGAGCACTCTGGAGAAGGTTTTTGTCCAGGATATCCCTGTACTTGGCCGCATTCATCTTTCCCTCGATTGCAACCAGTCGTCTTGTCCCTGCAGCTGAAAAACACCCCCACAGCATGATGCTGCCACCACCATGCTTCACTGTTGGGACTGTATTGGACAGGTGATGAGCAGTGCCTGGTTTTCTCCACACATACCGCTTAGAATTAAGGCCAAAAAGTTCTATCTTGGACTCATCAGACCAGAGAATCTTATTTATCACCATCTTGGAGTCCTTCAGGTGTTTTTTAGCAAACTCCATGCAGGCTTTCATGTGTCTTGCACTGAGGAGAGGCTTCCGTCGGACCACTCTGTCATAAAGCCCCGACTGGTGGAGGGTTGCAGTGATGGTTGACTTTCTACAACTTTCTCCCATCTCCCGACTGCATCTCTGGAGCTCAGCCACAGTGATCTTTGGGTTCTTCTTTACCTCTTTCACCAAGGTTCTTCTCCCCCGATAGTTCAGTTTGGCCGGACGGCCAGCTCTAGGAAGGGTTCTGGTCGTCCCAAATGTCTTCCATTTAAGGATTATGGAGGCCACTGTGCTCTTAGGAACCTTAAGTGCAGCAGAAATTTTTTTGTAACCTTGGCCAGATCTGTGCCTTGCCACAATTCTGTCTCTGAGCTCTTCAGGCAGTTCCTTTGACCTCATGATTCTCATTTGCTCTGACATGCACTGTGAGCTGTAAGGTCTTTTATAGACAGGTGTGTGGCTTTCCTAATCAAGTCCAATCAGTATAATCAAACACAGCTGGACTCAAATGAAGGTGTAGAACAGGGATATGCAATTAGCGGACCTCCAGCTGTTGCAAAACTACAAGTCCCATCATGCCTCTGCCTCTGGGTGTCATGCTTGTGGCTGTCAGACTCTTGCAATGCTTCATGGTACTTGTAGTTCTGCAACAGCTGGAGGTCCGCTAATTGCATATCCCTGGTGTAGAACCATCTCAAGGATGATCAGAAGAAATGGACAGCACCTGAGTTAAATATATGAGTGTCAAAGCAAAGGGTCTGAATACTTAGGACCATGTGATATTTCAGTTTTTCTTTTTTAATAAATCTGCAAAAATGTCAATTAATGAGAAAAAAATGAACTTACCGTAAATGATTTTAGCAAATAGCTGCAATATAACAAAGAGTGCAAAATTTAAGGGGGTCTGAATACTTTCCGTCCCCACTGTATATATATATATACGTGATCCTTTGCAAAGCTGCCGCCCTGTAACAGTAAAACTGCTATAGGGCGGTCAGCAAGCGGTTAAAGTTCCCCAAATTCTTGTTAACAATAAGGTCTCATGCATACTAGATAGCCTAAAAAATCCAGAACTGCTAGCAGGAAAAAAAAAACATGCGTTTTGTTGCATTTTATCACAAGTTTATCAGAGCCATCTTTAATGCAGGGCAAAAGGGGCAGCTGCCCGGGCCCAGTCATTGTTGTGGGGCCCAAAGCAGCTGCCCCTTGACCCGCCGCTGATAAGTGAATTTGGCTATCACTCAGGAGATGAGGGTTGAATTGAATGTTGGGGGGTGCTGGTGATTGGTTAGGTGTTATGTCTGGAGCTTGTGCGGTGATTGGCCAGCTTGATAAGGTAAACCTTGTTTGGGGGGGAGTGCCTGTCAGTCCCCGGCACTCCCTCACCATGATTGACAGGCCGCAGACCATTGTTCCGCTAAAGCACTTCTTCACCGGAGAGTTCGGCAGGGTGTGCATGGTGTTCGCCTAACATTCTCTGGACACTATCAAGGTGAGAAAAAGGACGTCGTTCCAGAACGTGCCGCAAAGCTGTACCGGCCCGCTGTCAGTACCATCTGATCGCTGTGACCAATCACAGTAGATCACATGACAGTTGTACACAATCGATTCCTTTCATGCCATCCATCGTATGGACCTTGCTTTGTGCACTGGTCCAAATCATTTGGTGGAGGGGGGATTATGGTTCGGGGTTGTTTCTCAGGGGTTGGGCTTGGCCCCTTAGTTCCAGTGAAGGGAACTCTTAAGACGTCAGCAGACCAAGACATTTTGGACAATTTCATTCTCCCAACTTTGTGGGAACAGTTTGGGGACGGCCCTTTCCTGCTCCAACATGACTGCCCACCAGTGCACAAAGCAAGGTCCATAAAGACATGGAGGAGCGTGTTTGGGGTGGAGGAACTTGACTGGCCTGCACAGAGTCCTGACCTTAACCTGATAGAACACCTTTGGGATGAATTAGAGCGGAGACTGCGAGCCAGGCCTTCTCATCCACATCAGCGCCTGACCTCACAAATGCGCTTCTGGAAGAATGGTCAAACATTCCCATAGACACACTCTTAAAACTTGTGAACAGCCTTCCCAGAAGTGTTGAAGCTGTTATAGCTACAAAGGGAGGGCCAACTCAATATTGAACCCTACAGACTTATGGGGCGTACACACGGTCGGACTTTTCGTCTACAAAAGTCCAACGGACGCCGACGGACTAAAGCTGGCTGGTAATCCGATCGTGTGTGGGCTTCCCCGGACTTTCAGCGGACTTTTTCAGCCTCAAATCCGACAGACTTTAGATTTGAAACATGCTTCAAATCTTTACGTCGTAACTACGACGGACCCCGAAATCCGCTCGTCTGTATGCTAGTCCGACGGACAAAAACCCACGCTAGGGCAGCTATTGGCTACTGGCTATCAACTTCATTGTTTTAGTCCGGTGTACGTCATCACGTACGAATCCGTCGGACTTTTGTGTGGTCGTGTGTAGGCAAGTCTGTTCATTAGAAAGTCTGCCGCAAGTCCGCCACAAGTCCGCCGAAAGTCCGCCGGAAGTCTGTCGGATGGGCTGTCGGACTTTTGTAGATGAAAAGTCCGACCGTGTGTACGGGGCATAAGACTGGGATGTCATTAAAGTTCATGTGTGTGTAAAGTCCCAATACTTTTGACAATATAGTGTGCTTCCCTATCTATTTACTAATGCTAGCAGCATAAGACCTCATGCACACTGCAGCTAAAAAGCAGACGTTTAGGAGCTGTTGGGCGTTTTTTTTCTGCCCTCCTCAATGTTATTTGATGGGTACATGTACACTCAGTCGTTTATAGTCAGTTAGAAGCGGTTGAGGTTTGAAGCGTTTTTTTGAAAGCAGATAAATCACATTCAGGACGATAGTTTACCAGCAGTTCAAAGGCCAAATGCTGGTAACTTCCTGTAAATGCATGTAAACGTTAAGATGCAGCGTTAAACTGCGTCAAGCATTTTTTTTGACATGTCAAAATCAATGGTTCCCTATGGGAGCCGTCTTAACCGATCCGACTTTCAGCCCATTGATTTAAATGGAAGTCGCATCCAAGTCAAATCATCACGATCCGACTTGTGGTGCGACTTGTGCTTTGAGGATCTTGAAGGGGAACCCCATGCCAAAATGTAAAAAAAAATGGTGTTGGGTCCCCCCTAGGGTCCATACCAGGCCCTCTGAGACTGATATAGATCTTGAAAGGGAACCCCATGCCAAAATGGAAAAAAAAAAATGTCATGGGGGCCCCCCATACCAGACCCCCAAATCCATACCAGACTCTTATCCAAGCATGCAGCCCGGCAGGTCTGGAAAAGGGGGGGCGGGTGAGTCTCCCCTCCCCCCTGGACCATACCAGGCCACACGACCTCAACATGGGGGGTGTGGGTGCTTTGGGGCTGGGGAGCTCTGCGCCACCCCACCCCAAAGCAGCTTGTCGCCATGTTGATGGGGACAAGAGCCTCTTCCCGACAACCCTGGCCGGTGGTTGTGGGGGTCTGCGGGTAGGGGGCTTATCGGAATCTGGAGGCCCCACTTTAAGAAAGGAGACCTGCATACCCCCCCCTATGTGAATGAGTATGGGGTACCCATTCACCCCAAAAAAAGGCAGTGTAGTGTAAATAAAAACAAGAGAAGGTTTTGACAAGTCCTTTATTAAAATTCTTCCTCCGGTCTTCTCCCTCCGCTGTTCTTCCTTCGGTCTTCTTCCTTCAGTCTTCTTCCTCCGGTCCTCTCTGCTGCTACTGTCTTCTCCGCTGCCGACCCGGTCCTCCTCCGAAGCTGTCTCCCATCTTTGTGTCTGCTCCACTCTCTGCCGGTTCTTATATAGCCATGGGGCGAGGCCTTCTCATCCAACATCAGTACCTGACCTCACGAATGCGTTTCTGGAAGAATGGTCAAACATTCCCATAGACACCCTCCTAAACCTTGTGGACCGCCTTCCCAGAAGAGTTGAAGCTGTTGTAGCTGCAAAGGGCGGAGCCAACTCAATATTGAACCCTACGGACTAAGACTGGGATGCCATTAAAGTTCATGTGCGTGTAAAGGCAGGTGTCCCAATACTTTTGACCACATAGTGTACTTTCCTATCTATTTACTAATAGCAGCATAAGGCCTCATGCACACTGCAGCTGAAATACGGACGCCAGTCGTTCAGAGGAGAGACGGAAGAGCGGTTTGTCTATGTAAACAAGGCAGGCCGCTGTTCTGTCAGGGAGTAAAAGAGAGATCTTGTGCTTCAGCTAAGCTGAAACACGGACCTCTCTTTCCCTCCAGTGCATCCCCTCCCCCCACATCTAGAAAACACCCCCTAGGAGCACACTTAACCCCTTCATCGCCCCTGATGTTAACCCCTTCCCTTCCAGTGTCCTTTATACAGTGACAGTGCAATTTTTTTTTAGCAAAAGTCACTGCATTGGTGTCACTGGTCCCCAAAAAGTGTCAGTTAGTTGTCTGCCGCAATGTCGCAGTCCTGCTAAAAATCGCTGATCGCCGCCATTACTAGGAAAAACGATAATAAACAAAGTCCCTGAATCTATTCCATAGTTTGTAGACGCTATAACTTTTGAGCAAACCAATCAATATAAACTTATTGGGATTTTGTAGCAGAATACATATCGGCTTAAATTGATGAAGAGATTAGATTTTTTACTTTTTTTATTGGGAATGTTTTATAGCAGAAAGTAAAAAATAATGTGTTTTTTTTTTTCAAAATTGTTGCTCTTTTTTTGTTTATAGCGCACAAAATAAAAAACGCAGAGGTGATCAAATACCACCAAAAGAAAGCTCTATTTGTGGGGGGGGGGAAAAGGATGTACATTTTATTTGGGTGCAATGACGCACGACCGCGCAATTGACAGTAAAAGTAACGCAATGCGGCATCGCATTGGGGGGGGGGTAAATCCTTCCAGAGCTGAAGTGGTTAACAACTTGCCGCCCGCCATATAGCAAAATGATGGCGGCAATGTGGTTTCCATATCCTGACCACACGTCATATGACGTCACCAGGATGTCAAGCCTCTGCGCGCCCCCGGGCGTGCGCATTGCGGCGATCGTTGTTGTGGGATGTCAGTCTGACAGGGAGTCTTTACCACGTGATCAGCCGTGTCCAATCACGGCTGATCACGGTGTAAACAGGAAGAGCCGTTGATCGGCTTTTCCTCACTGGCGTCTGTCAGACGTGAGTAGAGGAAAGCCGATCGGCAGCTCCTCTGACAGGAGGGGTCTGTGCTGATCCATTATCAGAGCAGCCCCCCCCCCCCCCAGGATGCCCACACTGGACCACCAGGGACGCCACTAGGACCACCAGGGATGTCACCACCAGGTATGCCACCCTAGACCACCAGGGATGCCAATCAGTGCCCACAATGGATGCCAATCAGTGCCCACAATGGGCATCACTGATTGGCAGGCATTATTGTTTGTCACTGATTGGCATCCATCCGTACCATCAGTATACATCAGTGCCACCTGTCAGTGCCCATCTGTGCTGCCTATCAGTGCCCATCTGTGCTGCCTATCAGTGCCCATCTGCGCCGCCTATCAGTGCCCATCCATGCTACCTTTCAGTGCCCATCAATGCCACCTATGTGTACCCATCAGTGCTTCATATCAGTGCCGCCTATCAGTTCCCATCCATGCCCATCTGTGCCGCCTATCAGTGACCATCTGCGCCGCCTATCAGTGCCCATCCATGCTGCCTTTCAGTGCCCATCAGTGCCACCTATCAGTGCCCATCCGTGCTGCCTTTCAGTGCCCATCAGTACCACCTATGTGTACCAATCAGTGCTGCATATCAGTGTCGCCTATCAGTGCCCCATCAGTGCCGCATATTAGTGCCACCTCATCAGTGCCACCTCATTGGTGCCACCTCATCGGTGCCCATCAGTGCCGCCTTATCAGTGCCCGTCAGTGCAGCCCCATCAGTGCCCATCAGTGAAGAAATAAACTTACTTATTTACAAAGTTTTGTAACAGAAACAAAACATTTTTTTTTTTTTCAAAATTTTCGGTCTTTTTTTAATTTGTTTAGCAGAAAATAAAAATCCCAGAGGTGATCAAATGCCACCAAAAGAAAGCTCCATTTGTGGGAAAAAAATGATAAAAATTTAGTTTGGTTATAGTGTTTCACTGCCGCGCAATTGTCATTCAAAGTGCGACAGCGCTGAAAGCTGAAAATTGGTCTGGGCAGGAAGGGGTAGAAGTGCCCGGCATTGAAGTGGTTAAGAAACGGTAATCCAATGTCATTGTTCAGAAGCCTCTCCACCCGCAAGTGGGAAAGACGAAATATTTCTTTTATAAAATGTCAGATTTATCTGATTGATCACAAACGTAAACAATGAAACATTGTATTATTTTAGAGTTCTGCAGATCAAACACATTACAGATTCCCGGTGAGATTAGGACTCTCTCTGCAGAAGAGGGGAGGTTAGCGCACGTGATTTACTAAAGCTGTCAAATATGGAGGTTATCACTCCGGAGCCGGAGCCAGGACTGCATGTTTTGCTTTTGTGTTTTTGTTTTGTTTTTTTGTTTTTTTATATAAGAGACAGCAATACACACAAAAATAAAATAAAAAATAAAATAAATTAGATCTGTTTTTGTAGCGTGTGTTATCTGTTTTTATGAGAATTTGAATGCAGGCCTCTGTGATCTCCATCCGCACGCTGTATCTCTGAGCGGCTTTGTGTGAAGAGCAGATTGGGTCTACAAGGAGTTGAATTATTGCACAAATGATATTCCGATCTCTCCTCTTCTTCCGTACGGTGACAGGGGACGAAGGAGAGAGATGCCGTGCCAAACAATATCTAATTGAATAATGCTTTTTACTCTGGAGATATTATTTCTGAATAGTGTCAACTGTCAAACATGAATGATTTAGTACTGGAGCAGCCCGCGCCCACAGAATGCATGGCACCATCTGTGTTTCCTCAAACAACCACATTGTCTATTTAGCAGGGACTTTGAAAGGAAGCTGTGGGGGGGCTTTTGGGTAAATGTGTGCATGTATAGGCAGGTGCAGTCTACTTTGTCCGCTGAAGGTGGCGCTCTCCTGCAGTTAGAGAGGACAGGGTTCCTCTATGGTTTCCAGGGTCACTGGGAAGCTATCCAATTGAATGCTGATGCCCCATGTGACCCTGGTGGCCATCTTGGGTCTGGCAGAGCCCTTTTATCCCCTTGACGCCGACAGTACACGTAGATATAAAGATTACTGCGCTAACTCAAATGCAAAGTGAAAAGCTGCTACATAAACAATGTGACAAGAGTGTAAAAAGTAAATGGTAAATCATGTAGCGCTGAAAAGTGAACACATGTATCAATATGTAAATACATTGGGCAAAAAAATCAATTACCGTATTTATCGGCGTATAACACGCGCCGGCGTATAACACGCACCCCAAGTTTAGGAAGGAATTTTAAGGAAAAAATGTTTAGCAGGGAAGTTTAAGGAAAAAAAACATACATTTAAATGCCCATCAATGCAGCCTCATCAGTGTCCATCTGCAGCCTTGTCAGTGCAGCCTTGCCCCCAGTGTCCATTGCAGCCTTATCAGTGTCCATCTGCAGCCTTGTCAGTGTCAGTGCAGCCTTGCCCCAGTATCTATTGCAGCCTTGTTAGTACAGCCTTGCCCCAGTGTCCATTGTAGCCTCGTCAGTGCAGCCTTGCCCCCAGTGTCCATTGCAGCCTTGCCCCAGTGCAGCCTTGCCCCCAGTGTCCATTGCAGCCTTGTCAGTGCAGCCTTGCCCCCAGTGTCCATTGCAGCCTTATCAGTGTCAGTGCAGCCTTGCCCCAGTATCCATTGCAGCCTTGTCAGTACAGCCTTGCCCCAGTATCCATTGCAGCCTTGTCAGTGCAGCCTTGCCCCCAGTGTCCATTGCAGCCTTGCCCCAGTGCAGCCTTGTCCCCAGTGTCCATTGCAGCCTTGTCAGTGCAGCCTTGCCCCCAGTGTCCATTGCAGCCTTGTCAGTGCAGCCTTGCCCCCAGTCTCCATTGTAGCCTTGTCAGTGAAGCCTTGCCCCCAGTGTCCATTGCAGCCTTGTCAGTGCAGCCTTGCCCCCAGTGTCCATTGCAGCCTTGTCAGTGCAGCCTTGCCCCCAGTGTCCATTGCAGCCTTGTCAGTGCAGCCTTGCCCCCAGTGTCCATTGCAGTCTTGTCAGTGCAGCCTTGCCCCCAGTGTTCATTGCAGCCTTATCAGTGTCCATTTGCAGCCTTGTCAGTGTCATTGCAGCCTTATCAGTGTCCATCTGCAGCCTTGTCAGAGTCAGTGAAGCCTTGCCCCAGTGCAGCCTTGCCCCCAGTATCCATTGCAGCCTTGTCAGTGCAGCCTTGCCCCCAGTGTCCATTGCAGCCTTGCCCCAGTGCAGCCTTGTCCCCAGTGTCCATTGCAGCCTTGTCAGTGAAGCCTTGCCCCCAGTGTCCATTGCAGCCTTGTCAGTGCAGCCTTGCCCCCAGTGTCCATTGCAGCCTTGTCAGTGCAGCCTTGCCCCCAGTGTCCATTGCAGCCTTGTCAGTGCAGCCTTGCCCCCAGTCTCCATTGTAGCCTTGTCAGTGAAGCCTTGCCCCCAGTGTCCATTGCAGCCTTGTCAGTGCAGCCTTGCCCCCAGTGTCCATTGCAGCCTTGTCAGTGCAGCCTTGCCCCCAGTGTCCATTGCAGCCTTGTCAGTGCAGCCTTGCCCCCAGTGTCCATTGCAGCCTTGTCAGTGCAGCCTTGCCCCCAGTGTCCATTGCAGCCTTGTCAGTGCAGCCTTGCCCCCAGTGTCCATTGCAGCCTTGTCAGTGCAGCCTTGCCCCCAGTGTCCATTGCAGCCTTATCAGTGTCCATTTGCAGCCTTGTCAGTGTCATTGCAGCCTTATCAGTGTCCATCTGCAGCCTTGTCAGTGTCAGTGAAGCCTTGCCCCAGTGCAGCCTTGCCCCCAGTGACCATTGCAGCCTTGTCAGTGCAGCCTTGCCCCCAGTGTCCATTGCAGCCTTGTCAGTGCAGCCTTTCCCCCAGTGTCCATTGCAGCCTTGTCCAGATTTAAATATGGCGCCGCAGAGACTGCAGGGACTCGGCGGAGCAGAGCGAGCTCCGCTGAGATCGCAGGGACTGGGCGGAGCCGAGATACACATAGCTGAGTGTACTCGGCTCTTCTCGGCTCCGCTCACAGTGACGCCCAGTTCCCGCCCTATGATGGACATAGCACAGGTCCAATGGCGGGACTGGGCGTGACTGTGAGCGGAGCCGAGAAGAGCCGAGTACACTCGGCTATGTGTATCTCGGCGCGATCGCTCCGCTCCGCTCACAATCAGTGGAGGTTGTCGGGGATCGGCGTATAACACGCACCAATGATTTTCCCCTGACTTTAAGGGGAAAAAAGTGCGTGTTATACGCCGATAAATACAGTATACAGAAATAGCTCAAATGGAAATGTGAAGAAGTCCAATAAATGTAAAAGTCCTAAGAAGGGCCATGTGCGTCAATCACCAAAGGATGGCTAATCAGGGAGGGGACAGGCTGGCACTGTCCAGCATGAGAAGCATCAAGGATGGTACATCTTCAACAAAAAAGGGGAAGTATATATACTATTATCAGAACAGGTGGACTCGAATGTCAGCGACAGCGAGTCATAAAAGCAAAGACGCCGGGATCGCCAGATCAACGGAACTCCAAGGGACCCAGGGCCTCCGAACACGACTCCAAAGGGTGTTGTGGACAGCCACCAAACCAGACCTCAGATGAAGAGAACGCCAGGGATGGACCTTAAGCATAGATGGTCTGTCTGGACCGCAAAGGAACTATTGTCCGGAAAGTTATGCAAAGAAAAAATGCCTCCATATGGTGTAGGTAAAAAAATGTTTTTTTTATCTCTAAAAACCGGCATACATCAATAAGAATAAAATCTGTGATCACAGAGTAAAAATGAGGGGCAATGTGAGAAGCAGAAAGCCAAGCCCATTCGAGTCCACCTGTTCCGGTAAGAGTATATATACTTCCCCTTTTTGGTTGTACCATCCTTGATGCTTCTCATGCCAGACAGTGCCAGCGTGTCCCCACCCTGATTAGCCATCCTTTGGTGGTTGACACACATGGCCCTTCTTAGGACTTTTACATTTATTGGACTTCTTCACATTTCCTTTTGAGCTATTTCTGTATAATTGATTTTTTGCACCATTTATTTACATATTGATATATGCCGGCAGTACACGGCCTCAATAGACGGGGCTTTTTTCTGTGGGGCCGCACATCTGCATATCTTTTTTTTGTGCTGGGAGCGTGCCGCAAAGGAGGCTCCCAGCACAGAGACTGGGGCATAGGCGTGCACACATAGGGTGGCAGGTGTGCCTGAGCACACCCTAATCACCCTGTGCTATGCAGATGGGTCCAGCAGAACCTTTTTTAAGTTTAAATTGCCTGTCTTGTGCTAAAAAATATAACAGTGTATAATAATATCAATTATAAAAATACAAGATCAAATGAATTCATAGTGCAAATAGTATAACTCAATAAAAAAACATAGTGTCCTTCGAAGATAATACCCAAAACCAAAGAAACGTCCCCTTTAAATGTGAAAAAAGGAAATAATGGATACATATCTCCCTTCTTCCAAGAAAAATGTCAGCAGTATCCACCGTTACCAGAATATTGTCAAGATGCAGGCTTACTGGACCAAAATGACCCCCTTGTTCAGAGCCGTCATTACAGGCTCAACCAGTATAGGTAAGCATCAATGGCATCTCTCCATACACATCTCAAGGGTATCCATCTGGACTGCTCACCAAATAAGCTCCTCCTCTGATTTCCCAATGAACTGCTCACCAAATAATCTCCTCTGATTTCCCAATGGACTGCTCGCCAAATAAGCTCCTCTGATTTCCCAATGGACTGCTCACCAAATAAGTTCCTCAGATTTCCCAATGGACTGCTCACCAAATAAGTTCCTCAGATTTCCCAATGGACTGTTCACCAAATAAGTTCCTCAGATTTCCCAATGGACTGCTCACCAAATAAGTTCCTCAGATTTCCCAATGGACTGCTCACCAAATAATCTCCTCTGATTTCCCAATGGACTGCTCACCAAATAAGTTCCTCAGATTTCCCAATGGACTGCTCACCAAATAAGTTCCTCAGATTTCCCAATAGACTGTTCACCAAATAAGTTCCTCAGATTTCCCAATGGACTGCTCACCAAATAAGCTGCAAAGATTTCCCAATGGACTGCTCAAGAAATGAGCTCCTCAGATTTTCTAATGGACTGCTCACCAAATAAGCTCCTTTTATTTCCCAATGGACTGCTCACCAAATGAACTCCTCAGATTCTGTAATGGACTGCTCACCAAATAAGCTCCTTAGATTTCCCAATGGACTTCTCACCAAATAAGCTCCTGTCAGAAACCATGAAATCAGGCCGAGACAGAAGTACAGATAAATCACACTTGTTTAATAATAAAAGTAAAAAGAACAAATGTAGTCAAAACATAGCCAAGGTTCAGGAACCGGAATGGATAGTCAGTCAAGCCAGAAGTCAGGGTTCAATTTAGTGGAACAGCAAGCAGGATCTGGAGCCAGAAGGGATGTCAGCAAAGCAAGTCTTGACCAGGATCGCAGGAGATAGTTTCTGTGATGTGCCCAAGGCAAAAGCAGAGCTCCTCTGGACCGGACGGCTTAAGTAGGCAGGACTGACGAGCAGGATATCATCAACAGCTGAGTAACTGTGGAGAGATAGGAGCTGGCAATTAGCTGACAGCTGAGCGGCCAGCTCAGAGAAGGAAGGGCTGAGCCCAGCCTTGACAGCTCCTTAGATTTCCCAATGGACTGCTCACCAAATAAGCTCCTCAGATTTCCCAATGGACTGCTCACCAAATAAGCTCCTTAGATTTCCCAATGGCTCAGATTCATGCAAAAATATAAAACACTCTTTATAGTGTAGAAAATCACCTGATATATTTATTTAAATAAAAATTACACTTTCAGATATAAGTAGACAATGCACATTGGAGATAAAGTTAAAGTAACCTAGCTGGCAAACAGCGTGCACTTCCGATCAACTTCCGGTACACGATGACGTCAATGGGAGGCTCTTCGTCATCAAGAGGGCGTCTCTTCCAGTGCAGTCTACTTTGGTCCACTGTAGGTGGCGCTCTCCTGCAGTATTGAGAATAAAAAACTGCTTAGTGCTAAAAATAATAATACATTCCAGAGCTGCACTCAGTGACACCAAAATAAAAGTGTTTGAATCTATTGTGCAATATTGTTGCACTGTGCCCATAAAACTTAAACAAAAAAATTAAACCAAACATTCATGTCTCTAATATATAAGTGTATACACCAAAATGTGAATATATAAACAGCATTGGTGATGTTACATGTAAAGAAGTTCATCCAAGCGAATGATCCACGTAAAATGCCCCCCTAGTGAGGTCCATCGCCTAGTGCCGGGACAAGGTCATCCAGAGCCCAGAGTAAAGATCTGCCATCCCTAGAAGCTGTACTATGAATGGAGGATGGGTTGATAATTGATAGCTCCACCCCCTCGTAGATGTAGTTGAATGGTGGATCTGGCAGGAAAGGGTGGTCTTAGTCAACCTCTCTTGATGAGAGCTCCTGACAACACTTTAGTTGTATTAACCACCAGAGGGAGGAAGATTTCTCCTAAAAGAAGAAGAATCAGCACAAGAGACTAAGATACTAACTGTAAGTTATGTCCCTTGTGTTGATTTTATTTTTATTTTACTCTTTATTTTATTTTATATTGATTTCAGCTCATTTTAGGCATTAAAGTGTTACTAAACCCAGAGCTTGCAGTCACTAGATCTGGTCTCCCCATGAGCCTTCATTCACTATATCTGGTCTCCCCAGGAGCCTTCATTCACTATATCTGATCTCCCCAGGACTCTGCATTCACTAGATCTGGTCTCCCCAGGAGCCTGCATTCACTGTATCTGGTCTCCCCAGGACTCTGCATTCACTATATCTGGTCTCCCCAGGAGCCTGCATTCACTATATCTGGTCTCCCCAGGACTCTGCATTCACTATATCTGGTCTCCCCAGGACTCTGCATTCACTATATCTGGTCTCCCCGGGAGCCTGCATTCACTATATCTGGTCTCCCCGGGAGCCTGCATTCACTATATCTGGTCTCCAACAGTACACAGAACATGGAAATGCAATTATTTTGATAAATATAAACTGCTAAATACCTTTTCTCATCAGCAGTATATAGCAGTCTTGTGACTTCTATCAGTGTCTGGTTAAAGCTTGTAGGAGGAGTTTTCATTCTCCTCTGACTGTCCTATGAGGCTCCATGACCCCTGACCCTCTGTCTGGACGGTACCCCCTCCCAAGAAAAAAAAAGCAATTCTCTAGCAATGCACACCAATCTGAGCATGTGCAGAGTGATTCCAAAGGCTCTGTACTATCAGGAGATGGATTGGGGATAGTGAAAGGAGAGGAGGATCAGAGAAGACAGGATCAAGCAGCAATTTTAACACAATGCGGAGGGTTAACCTTTTAGGTTCCACAGTGAGTACAACAAGCATGCTTTACTAAATATACAGACTGATTTTACTGTTGTGGATTTAAGAAACACTTTAAGTAACACTTACAGGTTTTGTCCCTCCCCCAGCCTGTGACTGGACAGTGAAAGAAGAAGCAGCAGACTGATCAGCTCATCTCTATGTCACTCTGCTGTCTCCTCCTATCAGCTTGCTCCTGTGTAGTCAATTTCTCTTGCTAATTGAATATTTTTCCAATATAAGAAGAATTAGCACAATTAACACATCATGCAAATAGTTCATGTTCCTTGTACTGATGTTTATGCTTTGATTTTAGCTAGACTTTGCCACAAAGAAAAATCAAGTCTCCTCCAGTGTACTCTGAGGACTGAAAGGACAGAATCCTTTGCAGATAAAACAGAGAGCTCACCTATAGAGTCCTAGAGAGTTTTTAGGAAGCATTTTGTAGCTTAATATTCCCATTTAGAGAGTCTAGACATAGGACTGCACAGAAAACTGGGGGAGGGGGTGCTACCATCGGCAGCGAATCGGTGACACGGTTACGTAAAAGACACGTATGACCTTCAAGTACAACCTAAAAAAAAATCAGCATTCAAAACATTGCCTGAGTACAATAATAATGTTTTAATTGTGCTTCGAGTAAACAGACATTGTTTTTTTTTTTTGCTACTGGATGTCATTTTAAAGAAAAGATTTTATATTACTGGGGGGCACGTCTTCTCCGCAATACAATTACATTTACTCCATTTAAAGTAGCTTTATGCTGTAGTGCCCTCTGCTGGTGCAAATGAAAACTGTGGAAATTGCACACAGTCTACACATAAAGGGTGACCGGCAAGATGTAACATTCAGAAACAGATATGTAACATGAAATACTGGCGATTAAGTAGATAGACGGATGGTGAAAGAGATATAATAGTTTGGATGGATGGATTGCATGGATGGGTGGGTGTGTGGATAATAGATTGATTCATAGATAGATAAATACAGTATCTAACAAAAGTGAGTACACTCCTCACATTTGTGTAAATATTTTCATGTGACAACACTGGAGAAATGACACTTTGCTACAATGTAAAGTAGTGAGTGTACAGCTTGTATAACAGTGTAAATTTGCTGTCCCCTCAAAATAACTCAACACACAGCCATTAATGTCTAAACCGCTGGCAACAAAAGTGAGTACACCCCTAAGTGAAAATGTCCAAATTAGGCCCAAAGTGTCAATATTTTGTGTGGCCACCATTATTTTCCAGCACTGCCTTAACCCTCTTGGGCATGGAGGTCACCAGAGCTTCACAGGTCACCACTGGAGTCCTCTTCCCCTCCTCCATGATGACATCACAGAGCTGGTGGATGTTAGAGACCTTGCGCTCCTCCACCTTCCATTTGAAGATGCCCCACAGATACTTAATAGGGTTTAGGTTAGGAGACATGCTTGGTCAGTCCATCACCTTTACCCTCAGCATCTTTAGCAAGGCAGTGGTCGTCTTGGAGGTGTGTTTGGGGTCGTTATGTTGGAATACTGCCCTGCGGCCCAGTCTCTGAAGGGAGGGGGTCATGCTCTTCTTCAGTATGTCACAGTACATGTTGGCATTCATGGTTCCCTCAATGATCTGTAGCCCCCCAGTGCCGGCAGCACTCATGCAGCCCCAGACCATGACACTCCCACCACCATGCTTGACTGTAGGCAAGACACACTTGTCTTTGTCCTCCTCACCTGGTTGCCCCCACACACGCTTGTCACCATCTGAACCAAATAAGTTTATCTTGGGCTCATCAGACCACAAGACATTGTACCAGAAATCCGTGTCCTTAGTCTGCTTGTCTTCAGAAAACTGTTTGCGGGCTTTCTTGGGCATCATCTTTGGAAGAGGCTTCCTTCTGGGACGACAGCCAAGCAGACCAATTTGATGCAGTGTGCGGCGTATGGTCTGAGCACTGACAGGCTGAACCCCCAACCCTTTAAGCACTGCAGCAATGCTGGCAGCACTCATACGACTATTTCCCACAGACAACCTCTGGATATGACGCTGAGCACGTGACCTCAACTTCTTTGGTGGACCATGGTGAGGCCTGTTCTGAGTGGAACCTGTCCTGTTATACCGCTGTATGGTCTTGGCCACCGTGCTGCAGATCAGTTTCAGGGTCTTGGCAATCTTCTTATAGCCTAGGCCATCTTTATGTAAAGCAACCATTTTTTTTTCAGATCCTCAGAGAGTTCTTTGCTATGAGGTGCCATGTTGAACTTCCAGTGACTAGTATGAGAGAGTGAGGGCGATAACACCAAATTTAACACACCTGCTCCCCATTCACACCTGAGTCCTTGTAAATCTAACCAGTCACATGACACCGGGGAGGGAAAATGGCTAATTGGGCCCAATTTGGACATTTTCACTTAGGGGTGTACTGACTTTTGTTGCCAGCGGTTTAGACATTAATGGCTGTGTGTTGAGTTATTTTGAGGGGACAGCAAATTTACACTGTTATACAAGCTGTACACTCACTACTTTACATTGTAGACAAGTGTCATTTCTTCAGTGTTGTCACATGAAAAGATAGAAGAAAAGATTTACAAAAATGTGAGGGGTGTACTCACTTTTGTGAGATACTGTATGATTAAATGGATGAATGGATGGATGATAAATAGTTTTTGGCAGTTTTACCTGGATCACAAGATTGAGAAATGAAAGCATTCCCACAGGGTGGTACTATGGATGCTAATATAATAAAAGGGTGCCACATCCTAAATGATAGACAAATTTGAACTAATAGACTCAAAATTGACTTTATAGGCACCACACTTTAGATGAATTTGTGTGTTGTGGTGCTTAAAAAGTCAATTTTGAGTCTATTGATTCAATTATGTGGATCAAGATTGCCTAAAAAAAAAAAAATCACAAATATTTTGATGGGCAAAATATTCAACCTAAACCCTTTTCACTGCCACCAACTTATCTCAGCAGCAGCGGGGGATTTTACACACACTCCTGGCTGCTAGAGCTAGGATACTAAGAAAAAAGACAGACCTCTCTGATGAAAAAGTCAGAATTTATATGATCAAAGTCAGAATTCTGAGATTTAAAATCTAAGTTGCAAAGTTAGAATTCAGAGATAAAACTACAGAATTCTGTGATCAAAAGTCATTATTCTAAATATCTAAATCCTAATTCTAAGATTACCAGTCGGGATTGCAAGCATCACAGTCAGAATTCTGAGATCAAAAGTCTAAGTTTCAAAGTTAGAATTCTGAGATACAAAGTCAAAGTTCTGAGATCAAAAGTCAAAGTCAAAATCCTAAGATTAAAAATCTAAGTTTTAACGTTAGAATTCTAAGATTCAAAGTCAAAATTTAGAATTCTAGGTTTTAAAGTTAGAATTCTGAGATTAAAAATTTGAAAATTCAAAATCACAAATCTGATTTTGATCGTAGTATTCTGACGTTGAAACTTTCGAAATCTGACTTCTAATCTCAGCATTCTGATTTTTATCACAGATTTATGACTTTTAAACGTAGAATTCTGACTTTAAAATTCAGACTTCTGCCTTCTAGTCACAACATTCTGGCTTCTAAATGCAAAATTCTGAATTTAATCTCTGACTTTTAATATCCGAATCCTGACTTAAAAAATCAGAACTCTGTTATCATTTCTTCCCGCTGGTTTCTACATGTTTTTATAACTCTGAGCACTCAGTAAGTAGGTCCATCAGTCGGCAATAGCAGCTATCAGGAGTTTTGCAGGGGGTACATTGATGGCCGATTTGCTGGCTATTGTACCATGTGCTGTTACTGACCTATTGTTATCCAAGATGTACTCTGTCCAAGCTTCAGTCCACTATCTTTTGGAGATGTATAATTTTGAATTTGCAAAACCTGTAAAACTCAACAAAAATACAATTAACATAAAACGTTAAGTTTGAAACTTTTTTCAAATTTCTGACTTTCAAATGCTGAGCTTTTAAAAGTCAGAATTTCTATCATAAAATGATTTTTTTGGACACCAGCAGTTCTTCGAACATCGGCAGCCCCTTATTTTCAAGTGGAAGTGACTAAAATGGGCTGCAGAAGATCAACAGCACTGAGACAGGAAAAGATGAAAACAGTAATAAAAAATGCCAATAATTTATAATGCTTTGCTTTGCGTATTATAAATTATTGGCATTTTTTATTACTGTTTTCATTACTGTTCACAAAATCATCCCGTTGGAATTTAGATCATCTTAAAAAACAAACTGGCCAATAAGGGAATGGATATTATGCTTTACCCACTGTCTTTTATCCCTAAAGTGGACCAGTCATCAACTAAAAAAAAATTGCAGGTAAAAGCACAAAAAAAGTATTTTAAATGATTATTTGCAACATTTTATCTCTACCAAAATTATTTGTTACTCGCTTGTAATGTGTCTTTTAACTTGCAAGGAAAATTGACTATTTGAAGTAGGGTGATTTTCCTTAGCACAGCCCCCTCCCTCCTTACATTTCATAGCCCTCCCCTCTTCTGGGAGTGTCTAATTACTGTCTGTGTGTCAGGGCTGGGCTCAGCCCTTCCTTCCCTGAGCTGGCCGCTCAGCTGTCGGCTAACTGCCAGCTCTCATCTCTCTCCACAGTTAACCAGCTGTTGTGGATCTGCTCGTCAGTCCCGCCTACTTAAAGCTGTCCAGCTCACTTCATTCCTGCCTTCGCCTCGGTCACATCACAAGAAACCATCTCCTGTGTTCCTGTTTAAAGACTGGCTTTGCTGACATCCCTTCTGGCTCCTTATCCTGCTTGCTGTTCCTCTACTTGGATCCCTGACTTCTGGCTTGGCTGACTACCCAATCCGGTTACTGGACTCTGGCTATGCTTTGACTACGCTTACACTATTTACCTTTTTATTTTTATTAATAAACAAGTGTGATTTTACTGTACTTCTGTCTCGGTCTGGTTCCTGGTTTCTGACACTGTGCTTGCCCAGCTCCTCTGCCCCTCCCCTCATTTCCCCACATAACCTTTTATGTAGCAGCGTGGGGAGGACTGATTGGGGCTACTATAGAGTACCACTTGAGTGACATTCCTGAGTCTACTGGGGTTGCTGACATCACATCCAATATGGCGGCACACAGCAGCGGTCTCAGTGTTTTTGTATTTCTACATAAGGAAGGATTTTACAGGTAAATATCATGAATACCCCTTTATGCCTAAGCCTAATTCAGACATTTCTTGCTTACAAATTAAAATCTGTATTTTTTGCTATATATATATATATATATATATATATATATATATATATATATATATATATATATATTTAATTATTTATTCATTTTAGCAGAGATCCTAGAGAATATAATGGCAATTGTTCCAAATTTTTTATTTCACACGGTACTTGCGCAATGGTCTTTCAAAAGCAATTTTTGGGGAAAAAAGACACCTTTATGAATTATAAAAAAAACAAAACAGTAAAGTTAGCCCAGTTTTTTTGTATAATGTGAAAGAGATGATGTTACGCCGAGTACATAGATACCAAACATGTCACGCTTTAAAATTGCAGACACTTGTGGGATGGCGACAAACTACAGTGCTCAAAAATCTTCAAAGGCGACGTTTTAAAAAAAAATTAACGGTTACCAGGTTAGAGTTATAGAGGAGATCTTTTACTAGAATTATTGCTCTCACTCTGACGATCGTGGCGATACCTCACATGTGTGATTTGGACACCGTTTACATTTGCGAGCGCGACTTACGTATGCGTTTTCTTTGCTGCGCGAGCGTGCGGGGACGGGGGCGCTTTACATTTTTGTATCTTATTTGCTTAATGCCATTTTTTTTTTTTAACATTTTCCCTTTAAAAAAAAATCTGGTCACTTTTATTGCTGTCACAAGGAATGTAAACATCCCCTGTGACAGTAATAGGTGGTGACAGGTGGTCTTTATGGAGGGATCGGGGGTTATTTTTTTTTTAAATCGGTGCCATTGGCAGCCGAGTAAACTGGAAGTGACGTTGTGACGTCGCTTGCGAGATTTTACATCGGAGACCCGATCGGAGCCGACACCAGCTTTGTTCGGGTCTCAGCCTAGGTGGCGGATGCACCGGCTGGTGGCTCGGGTCTCCCAGTGGGACGGGAGGCCCAGGAAGAGCGGCGGAAGGTGGCGGGAGGGGGGACGCCCCCTTTAGGATAACAGTCGAGCTGCTTTTAGCCGCATCGGTTGTTATCTCTAAAAACCAGTACCGGGGTGATGCCTGCAGCGGCATATCACCCCGGTATATCCCCTTCAAGCTGAGAACGCAAATTTGCGTACGGTCAGAGTAAAATAGGTTAAATGTACACAATCTAGAGGAGATTTTTGGAGAAATGAATAGTTCAGTGACCGGGTTTCTTTAAACTCTTCCTCTGCCCTTCCCTTCAGTCTTGCACAGTTGTACCGACTCCTCTCCGGGACTGAAACGACTTACTCTGATTTTACTGCACACTGTGAGTGTCTCACAATGTGCATTAGAAGCTGCAGCAAGTCAGACAGAGCCCCACCTCCTTTCCTGTAGGATATCCAACATCATCTAGCTTTTCTTCCCCAGCCTGACCATCCCTGGCCCCTTTCAATTCATTGGATTTCAGTTCTTTCAGTCATGGACTCTCAGCATCACATGTGGGTGTTACCTAACCCCTTCAATACCGGGGGGCACTTTCACCTGCCCAGGCCAATTTTTAGCTTTCAGCGCTGTATCATTTTGAATGACAATTGCGCAGTCATACAACACTGTACCCATATTTATTTTTTATCATTTTCTTCACACAAATAGACCTTTGTTTTGGTGGTATTTAATCACTGCTGTTTTTTTTTTGTTTGTTTTTTTGTTCTTTAACGAAAAAAAGACCAAAAATTTTGAAAAAAAAAAGAGTTTATCTTAGCTTCTGTCAGAAACTTTTGTAAATAAGTAATTTTTCTACTTCACAAATGTGTGCTGATAGGTGGCAACCATAGGCAGTGATGAGGTGGCACTGATGGGGCTGAACGGATAGGCACTGATGAGGCTGCACTGATGGGCATTGATGAGGCTGAACTGATGAGGCAGCACTGATGAGAAGTCACTAATATGCAGCACTGATGGGCTGTACTGATGGGCACTGATGAAGCTGCACTGATAGGCACTGATGGGCTGCACTGATGGGCACTGATGAAGCTGCACTGATAGGCACTGATAGGCTGCACTGATAGGCACTGATGAGGCTACACTGATGGGCTTTGATGAGGCTGAACTGATGAGGAGGCACTGATGAGAAGGCACTAATATGCAGCACTGATGGGCTGCATTGATGGGCACAGATAGGCTGCATTGATGGGCACCGAGCAGGCAAAACTAATGAGGAGGCACTAATATGCAGCACTGATATGCGGCACTTATGGGCAATGCTAGGTGGCACTGAGAAGGCTGCACTGATGGGCACTGATAGGCTGCACTGATGAGGAGGCACTGAGCCAATCAGAGGCTATCACTCTACTGGCAGGACCCACTGATTGGCTCCCGCTGCGTCCAATCTAAAAATACTGTCCAATATATACTGACCCTGACCTTTGTCCCTGACCTTGATCTTTGACCCTTACTTGACCCAAACACAAACCCTGGCACTGTCCTAGATCCAACCTTGATCTAGGTATTTTTTTTATTTTATTTTTTATTATTAGTATTTTTCTTAAATTTTTTTTTACACACTCTTTTTTTTTCTCTCTCTCTCTCTCTCTGCAAGGAGAGAGAAAGATACAATATAACTCTCCTCTCCATTCACAGAGAGAGAAAACATAGCTGTGGGCTTCACAGTGACTGATCACGGTGATAGCCAATCAGAGGCTATCTGGCAGGACCCACTGATTGGCTCCCGCTGTGTCCAATCTAAAAATGCTGCCCAATATATACTGACCCTGACCTTTGTCCCTGACCTTGATCTTTGACCCTTACTTGACCCAAACATTAACCCTGGTGCTGTCCTAGTTCCAACCTTGCTCTAGGTATTTTTTTCTTTTATTTTTTATTATTATTATTTATTTTTTTACACACACTTTTTTTTCACGCTCTCTGCAAGGAGAGAGAAAGATACAATGTATCTCTCCTCTCCATTCACAGAGAGAGAAAACTTAGCAGTGGGCTTCACAGTGACTGATCATGGTGATAGCCAATCAGAGGCTATCACAGCGAGCAGTTGACCCAAAACCGGGATTTTGGGGTGCCGATCGTTAGTACAGGGCCCAGGGGGGCTCTCGGTGAAATCCCAATCCAGTGAGGTCGCATTTCTGTGAACTGTCGGCGTGAAGAGGTTAAACTTCAGCTTGGAATTTCTGCATTTGCCTGTTTCTAGCAGATTTCAGCCCTCAGCCATGGAAATTCGCCACCTGATCACTCCAGACCGACTCGCAGGAAAGTTTAAGTGGCTTTTCAGATGCTTTACCTGATTGAGCTGATGTAAAAGCAACATAAAATGTTTATTATGAGATAATTACTTTTTAAAAGCAGAGAAATTTGCCACCCGGCGTCAGCCAATTATTTCCCGATATGATTTTGTTTTTGCGTTTGAACATTAGGAGCCGTTCACACCAGAAGGCGCACCTAACTGCGCACCGTGTACAAGGGAAAGGGTGGGGGAGGTCTTGTCCTAATGCAAAGCATACTTGCAATGTATGGAACCAGTGCTGGGACAAGGTCTTCTAGAGCCTAGGGCGAACATGCCAAACTACCCCCCGCCCCCATAAGGTGTATGAGCATTGCGTGTGAGCACTAATCTGCATGCTTATCCTTTACCAATAAATCCCCCTACTTCCAGTATCTGCTTCCCCTGCTGGGTTGCCGCAGCACAAATGCTCCACCCCCCAAAAAAAATCACCCCTTCTAGCTCAAACCTTCAAATCCCTCAAATTTCCTCTCCAAGTACACATCCCCCCCTTTAAATCCCCCTCCCAACACAAATCTCCTTTCTAGCTCAAACCCCCCCCCCCCCAAAAAAAAATTCCCCTCCTAGCACGAATCCTGTCTGCACAACCCCCAAAAATCCCCCCCAGCATAAATACCCCCATTCATTTCCCCTCCCCCTCTACCATATTACCTATTCTAGCATAAATCTTCCTCTTAGCTCAAATCTTGCTTCCCCAAAAAATGTCCCCTCCTAGCACAAATCCCCACATTCATCCCTACTATACTAGAACAAAACCCCCACCCAAAAAAAAGTTCCCTCCTAGCCCTAATCCCCACATTAATCCCGACTTGAACACAATTGTGTGTGAGCATTAATCTGCATGCTTATCCTTTACGAATAAACCCCCCCTACTTCCAGTATCTCCTTCCCCTGCTGAGTTCCCCCAGCACAAATGCCCCCCCCCCCAAAAAAAAAATCACCCCTTCTAGCCCAAACCTCTACCCTTCAAATGCCTCGAATTTCCTCTCTGAGTACACATCCCCCCTTTAAATCTCCCTCCCAACACAAATCTCCCTCCTAGCTCAACCCCCCCCCCCCCCCGAAAAAAAGTGTGTCCCCTTCTAGCACAATTCCCCCTATTCATCACTACTAGCACAAATCCACCCCCCCCCCCCCCCCCCAAAAAAAAACATTTCCCCTCCTAGCAAAAATTCCCCCCATTCATTCCTACTAGCACCCTCCCCCCCCCCCCCCCGCCAAGAAAAAAATGTTACCCTCCTATCACAATTCCCCCCCACTACCATATCACCTCTTCTAGCACAAAGCCCCCTCCTAGCACAAATCACCTTCCCCCCATTCCTCCTCCCAACACAAATCCCTCTTCTTGTCCCTGTATGGAACACTTAACTCCTGGTGTACCTTCCTCCAGGAACAAGATTTCCAAGCTTTACCCACCGTAGATCCCAACAGTCCCGAATTTCCCTGGACAGTCTTGCATCTTGGATCTCAGTCCTAGTTATGCTGTGCCCCAAGCCATGTCCTGGGATCACAGTATCTCCCTTATATGAGTTAGTGTGTATGCTCAGCAACTCATTAGGCATTCATTGTGGTGATGAAAGGCTGTGATTGTATGGTCCGCAGAATTTGGGTGGGTTACTCCAGTAAGTGGGCAGGATCACCTGGTCATTGGACAAAGCTGCAGGTCTGGGACTGAAATTAAGTGTAGCACCCTCCTAGTTAGGATGCTAATAGGTTTAGGTAAACTTCTAGCTTGCGGTTCTGGGTTCTGTTGGCTGCGGGTTTCCCTGCATTCCAGTACATTCTGGAATATAGTGGGCTGGGAGAGGCAGACCCTGGGCTGAACATTCATGCAGCCTCAGCCAATCCCCGGTTGAGTGGGTGACCGGCATGGGGCTGAGGTGTGCATAAATAGTCTGGGGCCTAAAACATCAGGGTTCTTGCCCTGATGGAGAGAGACCCAGCCTAGGAAGGCTGTCTGCCCTCCTGGGTTACCTAGCTGTAGACTGCAGGAAATTCATTGAGGTCCCAGCCCTGGGAGAGCTGGGGGGTCTATTTGTCAAAGCTCTGAGAACAGTCAAGATAAAGTCTGCCGAGGATCTGGCCTGGAGGCTTACGCTACAGGGTCTGGTTGGTCCTGGAGAGAGGGATCCATGTACACAGGGAAACAGTGAGTAGAGATCTGAGAGAAAGATCCTAGAGAGGCTGATGCTGTTTGACTTTTTTTTTTGAGAGGCCAGAGTTTCAGATTTGCTGGCTAAGGGCTGTTTCCAGGGTGGGATCCCCCTAAGCTGTATGTCCACATCCTCTTACACTAGAGGCCTACCTTGAAGAGGTTAACTACCACTAGAAAATGTCCTCTGGTAAAGTTTTCCCAAGGCTTACCCTATACTCCATCCATGTTCTTCAAAAAATCCTAAAAAGACACTTCCTGTCTGGTTGATTCATGGAGAGACTGAGAAACTGATGTGCACCCAATAGGGAATAGAACCTGGGACAAATGGTGAGGCCGGCTTGGGGTCTGCTCTACTTAACTATATGATCCCCTACTATTTCTTCTGGGTCCTGTGACTCTCCCCTCTGCTACAGTGATGATGTAACGCCTGTGCATGTGCAAATAATTGACATCTTCTTCCCTGACATTCTGTTCTGTTCTCGGCATGCCAAGAATAAGCTGGGATGTCCCCTACACAAAAACAAATTGCTAGAACCAGTGAGAATGTTTTTTGGGGAATGTCTCAGCATGTCTCTTTTGCCAAACAACCTAATGCTGTGTACACACGACCGGACTTTCGACGGACTGAATCACGTCGGAATTTTCGACGGACTTTCGACTGACTTTGACGGACTTCCGTCGAATCAGACTTGTCTACACACAATCACACCAAAGTCTGACGGATTCGACCATGATGACGTACAACCGGTCTAGAATAGCCAGTAACCAATAGCTGCCCTAGCGTCCGTTTCCGTCCATCGGATTAGCATACAGACGAATTGATTTTTCGACCGGACTCGAGTCAGTCGGGAAAGATTTGAAACATGTTCTAAATCTAAAGTCCGTCACATTTTCGACAGAAAAGGTCCGCTGCAGGTCTGATGAAGCCCACATTCATTCCGTCTGACAAGTTTGGTTAAAAAGTCCGGCTGTGTATACTCGGCATAACTCCTTGCAATATTTTACTGCTTAACTAAGATTAGTTACACTTTTAAGTAGCTGTAAATCCTAAATGGATACATTTAAGTTTGGTAAAGCCGTATTTCTCCACCAGGTTGCTGAGGCATCTTGGCTCATCAGGAGTGCTGTGCTGTGTCTGGCATTATCATGGTGCCAGCTGTCACGTATGATGCAAATCCAGGGCAGGCGGCTCCCAGGGCAGCCCAGTATGCAGAAGGGGATGGAAATCCGCCTCCATTTACCCTGCTCCAGAAGTCCACCTCCTGGGACTCTGATGTTAAAGAGGAGGGGGAGGGGTTGTGGACTCTGATGTGAAAGGGGGTGGATGCACTGAGAATTCTAATGTGAAGGGGGGGACTGAGGACTCTGATGTAAAAGAGGGGGGATGCCAAGACCTGGATCTAAACCTGCAATCTCTGTTGCATCTGGTAGTATCTCTTCCTGCTGAGCCACCTGAAAAGCTGGACAGCTCCCTGCCTGATTCCTTAGACAACCTTGCCTTGTGTCTTGTTACTCTTGGATCTTGAACCCTTTGCCCCTCCCATGAACTTCCTACTTAAGCCATACCTTTGCACTTTCTGTTTGCCAGATTATTCTGCTCTCTCCACCCAATATCTCGCTATTGTCACTCCTGCTGCCATCCGTATCTCCACTACCGTTCATTATTGACCTTTGGCTTGGTCCTTGACTGCTCTTCTGCTTGAGCCCAACCTGCAACCACTTGTTAGCGATCTTTGGCTTCTTTACTGACTACTCTTCTGCTTGATCCCTACATGCTGTATCTGCTACTGGACCCCAGATTGCTCACCTCCTGGTGTGGCGATCCTGAGGACCACAACCTTGCACTAACAACATGTGTTCATCTCTGCTGCTGACCAATCTTGTTACTGACCTGACCTTGGATCTTGTCTATACTTCTATCCATCTGTCCCTGACTATGCCCCTGCCTCTGCTATCTGTACTTCGTTGCCTGCTTGCTGCCGGACATGTGCAGAATGAAAAAATTTGTATAGTTTCGTTTTGATTCATTATTTACCTAGATTTGTTTAGTTCAATTTATTTAATCAGTTTAATTGGTTTTCGGAATTCATTTCATTTATCCGTATTCGAATTGATTTGAATTTTCGGAATTCAAATTTGAATCGATTTGAATAGTTTTCTAATTTGAATTCTAAAAGTTTTCGAACTCTAATAGTTTTCAAATTCAAATTTAAAAAGTTTTTTTTAAAATAGAATAGAAAATAAAGAAATAGAATAGAAAAAATATAATACAATAGAAAAGAAAATAACAGAAAATAAAAGAATAGAATATAATAGAGAAACAGAGCAAAATAGAATAGAACAGAATAGAATGGAATAGAATAGAAATGAATAGAATAGAATAAAAAAAGGATAGAATAAAATAGAAAGAATATAACCATCTTTTTAAATTCAAATAGAAAAGAATGGAATAGAAAAGACTAATTAAAAAAAATAAAATAGAAATAAAAAAAAAACAATTTCCCAAAATTCAAATAGAATCAATTTGAATATAATAGAAAAGAAAACTTTTGAATAGAATTGAAAATAGAATAGTATAGAAAAAAACAATAGAATAGAAAAGAATATAACCATCTTTTTATTCTAATCGATTATTTTTTATTCTATTCAAATGCGAATTGATTCTGTTTGAATTTTGGGAAATGGTTATATTCTTTCTATTCTATTGTTTTTTTTTTAATTCTATTCTTTTTCTATTTGTTTGTTCTATTATATTCTATTATTTTCTATTCCATGATTTTACTTTCTGTTCTATTCTATGCTATACTTTTTTTCTATTCTATTCATTTCTTTTCTTATGTATTCAAATTCCAATTTATTATATTCAAAATTCAAATTGAAAACTTTTCAAATTCGAATTAGAAAGGTTAAAATTAAAATTTGAAAACTATTTGAATTCGAATTCTAAAACTATTCAGAAATGATTTAAAAACTATTTGAATCGATTCGAATTCGAAATTTCATCCGATTTTTTTTTTCTTTTTTGGCTCTTACCGAACAGGTGACTAATCAGACAAAAGTTTGGGGTCTGTCCGAATGCCCTAAGCAGCCAAACTTTGGTCTGCACCATCAGCTCATGTAAAAATCACCATACCAAAAACTTCAGCTTTAAACATCATCCTAAAATTTCCGAATTCATTCTAGATCTAAATAATTTAGCTATTGCAATCCTCTATTTTTTTTTTAATAAAAAGTACACATCCTTTAATTGATAAAGAACCCCAGAGCCAGGAAAGCCATTGAATTCCTGTTCAGTGGTCCGTCGAGGAAAGGAAGCGGCTTTTAGATGAGATAAGGCAAATAAATGGAGTGTATTTTTTTTTTTTTTTGGTCTATGCTCAGCGACACACTGTGAACTTAAACCTGTGATTAATAAAACATGCACACAATGAAGAGAGGAGCGTTTGACAGAATGGAACCACGTAGGTTTTCATACAGAGTACCCAGAGGACCGACCTAATTCCAAAAGACGCCATTTCATGACGGCAACTACGTTCTGCACTGAGTGCTATGATATTTTTTGACAGGCAGTTGTTTGAAATTTGTTCAAGTGTAGACTTTATGTCATGTAGGAAAATCTGCATTCTTCGATTTTTGGGGCTTTCAGATAAAAACGTGGCTTCAGGAGATTAAGGTTTGCGATAAACCAGTGCATATTTAAAAGGGGATGTCTGTTGCACTTTGTCTAAATTGAGTGGTCACCATTTGGTGAAACAAATGACCAATTGGCTCTAAGCTCCCAGGGCTCCGGTGGTAAGAACTTCCTGCCCAACATCCAAATCGGCTTTTGTCAGGATCCAGACCGGAACCTCCAACCTCGGTGGTCTAGACGTACAGTGTTTCCCCTGAAAATAAGCCCGGGTCTTATATTGGTTTTGGCAACAAAAGACACAGTAGGGCTTATTTTCGGGGTAGGTCTTGCCATGTAATGTGATGTCTTCTCCCCCCCTCTCTCCCTGCCGGACAGGGATGTGAACCAAGTTAAAATGCTTGTAAATCCTATAATCACCTCTATTACAGTACTATATAATGGACAATGTGTGTGTTTCTGTAATATAATTGTGCCAAATACCTTCGCTATAGCGCCGCTCTGCTCTTCTGTGACCCGCCGGAGCTCTTTTCCCCACAGTTATATTACAGAAACACCCACATTGTACATGATATACTACTGTAATAGAGGGGATTATAGGATTTCACAAGCATTTTAAACTAGGGCTTATTTTCGGGGTAGGGCTTATATTGCAGCCCACCTGGAAAATAACGCTAGGTCTTACTTTCGGGGTAGGTCTTATTTTTGGGGAAAACACGGTAGCTGTTCTCACTGTGCCAGTTGAAATGCTGGACAGCTCCCTGTCTACATATTTTTGGTAAAAAAAAAAATCTACAAAATAGGGGATAGATTTATGGCATTTTTATTATTATTATTATTTTTTTTTACTAGTAATGGCGGTGATCAGCGATTTTTAGCGGGAATGCAACAATGCGGCGGACAGATCGGACACTTTTATGGGACCAGTGACATTTATACAGCGATCAGAGCTAAAAAATAGCCACTGATTACTGTATAAATGGCACTGGCAAGGAAGGGGTTAACACTAGGGGGCGATCAAGGGGTTAAATGTGTCACCTAGCGAGTGTTTCTAACTGTGGGGGGATGGGACTGCCTGGACTGCTGTTCCTAATTAGGAGGAACAGCAGATCTGTCTTTCCTCCCCTGTCTATTTGCATTGACAGGTCTCCGTTCTGTCTATGTCAGGAGCGATCCCGGGTGGGAGGCGGGGCACCGCGCCCGCTGGCCGCGCGCATCGGCTCCTGGCGTCGCGCGTGCGCACGCCCCCCCTAGAGCTCTTAAAGCGGGCTGACGTACTATGGCGGTGATTCAGCCAGGGGAGCCAACCTGCCACAGTATAACTGGGGCGGCTGGTCCTTAAGTGGTTAATTTCACCTTCTTCATTAACTTCAATGCATTTTGCCATAATGGCAACATTTTACCAAAATTTTCAGATTTTTTTTTTTACTGAAATTTCAGGACATGAATATTCTCAATTTTGTTCATCCTTATGCCGCGTACACACGAGCGGAATGTCCGTTAGAAAAAGATCGACGGAGTCTTTTCATCGTATAATCCGCTCATGTGTAGGCCTCATCGGACCCTCTTTTTCGAAAATTCTGACGGACCTAGAAATGGAACATGTTCTAAATCTTTCTGTCGGAACCAGTTCCTATCGGGAAAAACGCTCGTCTGTATGCTGTTCCGATGGACCAAAAAACGAAGCATGCTCTGAAGCAAGTAAGTGACGGAAGCTATTGGCTACTGGCTATTGAACATCCTTTTTCTAGTCACGTCGTACGTGTTGTACGTCACCGCGTTCCGGACGGCCGGACTTTGGTTGGACTTTAGTTTGACCGTGTGTAGGCAGGACCGCTTGAATGGAATTCCGTCGGAGTTCCGTCGGAGAAACCTTCGGAGTTTAGTCCGACGGCAAAACCGGTCGTGTGTACACGGCATTAGTAGAAACTGAAATAGTAATCCCAAAGAGAACCTAATATAATATGAATGTGCCAATAATTGCATTCTATATGTGGGGTGAGCACTTACTCGTGATAAAAAAATAATTCACCGCTGTCAGGACAAATGGCACATCCTTGATGTGGATGTTCTGTAAAGCCTAAAATAGATTTGGCGTGTGTCTGCCATAGCAACAATCTGAACTTTGTGTGTGTTTGTTGGATGTAAAATGGATATTTTAAGAAGCTTTTGAACCATTCCCGCTTGTGTCGTGTCCACCAAAAACAAAACAAAAAGTAATAAATATATAAAATAATACATATATTAACTTCTTCGGATCCACGCTATAGCTGAATGACGGCTACAGCGTGGACCTACTTTGCCGGGAGGACGTCTATTGACTTCCTCCCGTGCCCGAGCGGCCTGCGCGGCCCCTGCAGGGCGTGCGCGTCGCGCTCTGTGGTCTATGAGACTCGCTGGATCACAGATCGGAGTAGGGGGTAGATCCCGACCCCTTACCACGTGATCAGATTTCATGTGATGTAAACAGAGTCGGTAATCGGCTATTTTTTCTCCTCGCACTGACAGAGTGAGGAGAAAAAAAAGGCGATCACCGGCAGCTCTCAGAGGGACATCAGTCCCGATCAAGGAGAGCTGCCCCCAGCTCATCTGTGCCCACCTGTGCCACCTGCCAGTGCCACCTAGCAGTACACAACAACGTACGCCTACCAGTGCCCACCAGCGTCACCCACCAGTGCCCACGGTGCCACCCACCAGTGCCCACAGTGCCACCTATCAGTTCCCACAGTGCCACCTATCCATGTCACCAATCAGTGCCTCATCAACAGTACCACCTATCAGTGCTACCTATCAGTGCCACCCATCAGGGCCCATCAATGCCATCTTATCAATGGCCATTAGTGCTGCCTTATCTGTCCCCATCAGTGCCGCCTTATCTGTGCCTATCAGTGCCGCCTTAACTGTGCCTATCAGTGCTCATCACCTACCAATGCCCATCAGTGTCACCTACCAGTGCCTATCAGTGCCCATCAATGCCACCTATCAGTGTCACCAATCAGTGCCTTATCAACAGTGCCACCTATCAGTGGTACCTATCAGTGCCACCCATCAGTGCCATCTTATCAATGGCCATCAGTGTTGCCTTATCTGTCCCCATCAGTGCCGCCTTAACTGTGCCTATCATTGCCCATCAGTGCAGCCTATCAGTGCCCACCAGTGCTGCCTCATCAGCGTATATCAATGAAGGTGAAAAATTACCTGTTTGCAAAATTTATGACATATGTTTTTTTTTTTCAAAATTTTCCATCTTTTTTTGTTTGTTTAGCAAAAAATAAAACCCCAGCTGTGATTAAATACCACCAAAAGAAAGCTCCATTTGTGTGAAAAAAAATGATAAAAAATTTCATATGTGTACAGTGTTGTATGACCGCGCAATTGTCATTCAAAGTGCGTCAGCACTGAAAGCTGAAAAGTGGTCTGGGCAGGAAGGGGGTTTAAGTGCCCGGTAAGCAAGTGGTTAAAAAACTGGTTCTCAATATAATTGTGACAAATACAAATTAAATACATGAAAGTCCCAGAGAAACGGTTCAAACATCAAATCTTTCTTCTGCGGAAGTACTTGAGAGCTTCCACCACCTCGTATAGATGGAGGAGAGACTTCTAAGTGATGGAGGTCATCTAGCACTCCGATCTCCACATACCAAGGTGGAGGCTGTTCCGTTTTCCCTCAGGAACTGCGATTACACAAAACAAATTTGGCAGTAAAGAGCAGAGAAATAATAACACTCCATAGTGTGATATGTTAAAATCTCCATTTATTAAAACAAGGGAGGGTACTTACAAACCGTGTAAAAAAAAAGAGCATGTAACAACCGTGCCGCTCCGCCAAGCCGGCATGCATAATGACGTCACTGCTAGTCTCCGCCCCCAACCTTCTGTCCTTTGTTTTTGTAGGTTGCTATTATTTAGTAATAATTTACCACTTGCCGACTGCTTAACTGGGAAGATACATCATTACTTTGAGGGGGGTTATGGCTGCAGCTATATACCATAACACCGGTATCTTCTTTTCCCTCAGGTGGCCGGCTTTCCGATAAAAGTGATCCCCGTGGCGAATCACTTTTAGAAGCGGTGGAAGCAGTGGCGGCCCGGGGGGCAATCCATGCGCCCAAATCCGAATTTACAAGAGAGGGGCCATGGATTCCAATGGGGTTTTGTTTTGGGCTTTTTTTATGCACGTAATTAGAGCCTGTGTGACAATAGCGAAAAACGCATTCCTGTCCATCTCCCGGGGGTGGCGGGGGGGTATCCTCGTTGCTTCTACATCCGTCTCCAGGGGGGTGTACAATTGCTGCATTCCATCTCCCTTGGGGGGGGGGTTTAGTGTTAGTTTGCGCCCCCCCCCAATATATTAACCACATGCCGACCAGCCGCCGTCGTCGTACAGTGGCAGGTCCGCATGTTCCCCCAAATCGCTGTAGGAGCCGTATGGTGAGGGATCTGATGCGCCTGGCTGGTGGCCGTGAACGGGGATCTGTCAATGTAAACAGACAGATCCCCGTTCTGACAGGGGAGTTAGAGAGAGATTGTCTGTTCCTAGTGATTAGGAAAAGTGATCTCTCTCCTTCTCCAGTCAGCCCAGCCCCCATACAGTTAGAAACACCTCCCAGGGAACACATTTAACCCCTTGATCGCCCCCTAGTGTTGAACCCTTCCCTGCCGGTGACATTTATACAGTAATCAGTGGCTATTTTTAGCTCTGGTCCCAAAAAAGTGTCAAAAGTGTCAGATGTGTCCGCCTCAATGTCGCAGTCCTGATAAAAATCGCAGATCGCCGCCATTACTAGTAAAAAAATAAAAATAACAATAAAAATGCCATAAATATATCCTTATTTTGTAGACGCTACAACCTTTGCACAATATACGCTTATTGTGATTTTTTTTTACCAAAAATATGTAGAAGAATACGTATTGACCTAAACTGATGAAGAAATTTTGTTTTTTGTTTTTTTATTTGGGGATATTTATTATAGCAAAAAGTAAAAAATATTTTTTTTTTCAAAATTGTCGCTTTTTTGTTTATAGCGGAAAAATTAAAAACTGCAGAGGTGATCAAATACCACCAAAAGAAAGCTCTATTTGTGGGGAAAAAAGGACATTATTGGGTTTGGGTGCCACGTCGCACGACCGCATAATTGTCAGTTAAAGCGATGCAGTGCCATATCACAAAAAATTGCCTGGTCATTAAGGGGGGAAATCTTCCGGTCTGTAAGTGGTTAAAGCGGACCTTTAGTAATTTTTTCATCTTTCCATCTATTAAATCTTCTGCCCTTGTTCTTGTTTTAACTTTGGATAGTAAAACTTTTTTTTTTCTGCCAGTAAATCCCCATAGTTGCCAACATTGCAAAAAAAAAATGTGGGACACTTTTTTGGCTGCAGGCGGAGCCATATAATAATTAGGGGCGGGGCATGCGTTTGTAGTCGTGCGAAGCGTGCCGCGGCAAAAAATGGATGTGGTTTACGCGAAATAGTGGGCGTGGCTTAAATGGGCGTGGGTCAAAGGGGGTGTGGTTAGAGTCTGAGATGAATAAGGGATGGAGAGGGAAAGGGGGAGAGAGGAATGATGGGACAGCAGCCCCAGATCCTACACAGCAATAGAAATATGTGTATTCTAGAAAGTTTAACAATCAGCAGATAAAGATACTCCAAACACCTGGTGTTAACGCTTCAATCATCCCGGCACCATGATTGTTATTGTGTTAGGGTGATTGAAGCGCATTATTTCTACTATTACTATTGTAATATAAAATGAAATCATTCAACTCACCATAATGCCGAATCAGTGGGATCCCTGAGCGTGTCACCTGCCACGTCGCCTGCCACCAGCAAAGTCCTTCCTTGCATCAGGTGCCCCCAGCAGAATCTGTCCTTGCATCAAGTGTCCCCAGCAGAATCTGTCCTTGCATCAGGTGTCCCCAGCAGAGTCCGTCCTTGCATCAGGGGTCCACAGCAGAGTCCGTCCTTGCATCAGGGGTCCACAGCAGAGTCCGTCCTTGCATCAGGGGTCCACAGCAGAGTCTGTCCTTGCATCAGGTGCCCCCAGCAGAGTCTGTCCTCGCATCAGGTGCCCCCGGCAGAGTCCCTCCTTGCATCAGGTGCCCCCAGCAGAGTCTTTACACCAGTGTTCCCAGCCTCAGTCCTTAAATAGTGTCCCAGGCTGAGCCATAGTTACCCCCCCTATACATAGTTACCCCCTCCCCCTGTACATGGTTTCCCCTCTCCCCCTAGTTACCCCCTGTACATAATTACCCTCCTGTGCATAGTTACCCCCCCTGTACATAGTATCCCCCCTGTACATAGTTCCCCCCTGTACATAGTAACCCCTCCTTCACATAGTTAACCCCCCTCCTGTAAATAGTTAACCCCCTCCTGTAAATAGTTAACCCCCCTCCTGTATATAGTTAACCCTCCCCTCTCCAGTACATAGTTGACCCTCCCCCCTCCTGTATATAGTTAACCCCCTCCTGTATATAGTTAACCCTCACCCTCCTGGATATAGTTAAGCCTCCCCCTCCTGTATATAGTTAACCCCCCTCCTGTATATAGTTAACCCTCCCCCTCCTGTATATAGTTAACCCCTCTCCTGTATATAGTTAACCCCTCCCCCTCCTGTATATAGTTAACCCTCCCCCTCCTGTATATAGTTAACCCCACTCCTCCTGTATATAGCTAACCCCCCCTCCTCCTTATATAGCTAACCCCCCCTCCTGTATATACGTAACCCCCCTCCTCCTGTATATAGTTACCCCCCCGTACATTAAAGTTAAATTGCTGCAGAGACAAGAGCCAGTGGCGTCACTACAGCTGGTGTCACCCGGTGCGAAAAAAAATTGGTGTCACCCCCCCTCCACCAACTTTGGTCCCTCTTCAGTACAGACCCCCCTCCCTCAGTAAAGACCCCCCCACTAAGTACAGACCGCCCCTTCAGCAGTTTAGATCCTCCTCCCTCAGTACAGACCCCCCCACTAAGTAAAGACCCCCTCCATCAGTTTAGACCCCCCTCATCAGTATAGACCCACTAAGTACAGGCCCCTCTCAGTGCGGTTCCCCCATCTATCAGTATAGACCCCCTCAGTGCAGACCCCCCTCCATCAGTGCAGACCCCCTCAGTGCGGTCCCCCCATCTATCAGTATAGACCCCCTCAGTGCAGACCCCCCTCCATCAGTGCAGACCCCCTCAGTGCAGACCCCCCTCCATCAGTGCAGACCCCCTCAGTGCAGATCCCCCTCAATCAGTGCAGATCCCCCCTCCATCCGTGCAGACCCCTCTCCATCAGTGCAGACCCCCCTCCATCAGTGCAGACCCCCCCTCCATCAGTGCAGACCCCCTCAGTGCAGATCCCCCTCCATCAGTGCAGATCCCCCTCCATCAGTGCAGATCCCACCTCCATCCGTGCAGACCCCCCTCCATCAGTGCAGACCCTGCTGCATCAGTGCAGACCCCCCTCCATCAGTGCAGACCCCCTCAGTGCAGATCCCCCTCCATCAATGCAGATCCCCCTCCATCAGTGCAGACCCCCTCAGTGCAGATCCCCTCCATCAGTTCAGATCCTCCTCCATCAGTGCAGACCCCCCTCAGTGCAGATTCCCTCAGTGCAGATTCCCCTCCATCAGTGCAGATCCCCCTCCATCAGTGCAGACCCCCTCAGTGCAGATCCCCCTCCATCAGTGCAGATCCCCCTCCATCAGTGCAGATCCCCCTCCACCAGTGCAGACCCCCTCAGTGCAGATCCCCCTCCATCAGTGCAGACCCCCCTCAGTGCGGACCCCCTCAGTTCAGACCCCCCTTCATTAGTGCAGACCCCCCGCTATCAGTGCCAGTGCAGACCCTCCCCTCCCATAACGCCCCCCAGCACATGTCCATTAGAGCAGAATGGAGCACTATGTGATAATGCAGGGGGACTGACTGGCAGCACTACGGCCCCTGGGAGGAACTTGTACATTTTCTTTTGTTGCTGTGCTGCAGATACTCGCTCTGCCCGTCCTCCTCCATAGTGGCATTTCCTCTCTCTTGACGGGCGAATTGTGTTTTTGCTGTGTCTGGCCACCGGCACCGTGTGTTCAGTGGAGAGGGGCCGATCCGTGCAGCTAAAGAAGCCGATTCATTGGCTGCACAGATCAAGCCCCCTTCCTCTCTCCACTGAACACTAGGGGGAAGATCTAGCGGCGGCGCCGGTGGCCATTTTGCTGTAGACAGCTGCTCAGAAAATAAAATAAAAACCAAACATTCCCGATTTTCCCGAAAATCCCGATTCGGGACAGCCTCTGATCGGGACGAGGGTCCCAAAATCGGGATTGTCCCGGGAAATTCGGGACTGTTAGCAACTATGAATCCCTTATACAGCCCACTTCCTGTTTCTTGTCTGGTCATTAGCCTAGGCTTATGACATAATGCACAGCTCTCTCTCTCTCGTGAGAGTTTGCCAGGAATGGAGGGGGGATGAGTCATAAGAGGGCAAATGAGAGCTGCAGAGCTGGAGGTGTGCCTCTGTGTGTTTGTGTAAATCCAGGAAGTGAACAGGCAGCAGCTTCAGCTGCCCACAGTTAAAATGGCTGCAGCCAGACTCAGTGGAGGGAGATTTCTGCAGCATATTTGGCAAGTACAGAATCGCAGTATATGTAAAGTAATATGCAAAGTGGTTGGAGGGAATGGCAAAGATGTTTTTATTTATTATTTATAAATTATGTCAGCAAACTGCAGTTCCTCTTTAAGCACCGGTTGCCACTGGGCGGGAGAGGTGCCCACCCCACTCCCACCGCTTCCCGGTAGTTCCTGGGCTAACGTTATCGATCTCTGAGCCCAGGAACCATCCGACGTCGGCTGTGTTTTCTCATAGGGATGAGTAATGACAAAATGGTCACTGCTCTTCTCTATGCCCTTGGAAGACCGGAGCGACACTGACGTCACTTCCTGTTCTCGGGCCATGTAAACATGATTTTTTTTTTTTTCTTAAAGCAAAAGATAAAAATAATTTTATTTTATTTTATTTTTTTGGTCTCTTGTTTATATCTTCTCCTCCATCACGGCAGCTTCCATGCGTTTCCTCATCCTAGGTGCTAGGCGTCCAATAGGATCGCCTGTCCTGTCAGCTAATTAGGTGACAGGTCTCAGACCTGCTTCTTGATTGACCAGGAGGAGGATCAGTATTCATATTCATTCGCCATTCTAACACATCTGGGTGGGCTGTGAGTGCGCTCTCAGCGCCCCAAGACCACCCTATTTTGAAGCCTATTAGAGCCTCTGGCTGGCTTTTTTTTTTTAAGCACATTACTAATTTTTTGTTTTTTGTTTGAGGGGGTTGGAACTCCACTTTAACTGTACTTCTGTCTCAGCCTGATTTCATGGTTTCTGACAGGGTGTGAGACCCGTTTTCAGATTGGCCAGAAAGAGAAGACTCCCGATTGGCCACTGAGGAGGAGGGAGGAAACGGAAGCCATCGCCGTGATGACCCATGGAGAGCAGGAGAATGGATGGCGCCACCACCGAACAGGGGAAGCCGCCGGAGATGGTGTAAATGCTAACCGACCGACCGGGAGGGAGGCTGGTGGTTGTTATACTGTTTGCTGCCCCCCAAAACAAATGATTGGGGGTGGCGGCATGGATAGGGGAGGTGGCGCCCATGCGCCTTCATTGGACGGGCCACCACTGCCTTCCAGCGCTCACAGCCAGTACAGGTCTATCCAGAGAGAACACATTATACTATTAGCGAATAATCGGGAAGCAATAGAGTTGATGGTTTGGTTGCGTTGTACTTAATAATACAGCACCTTTTGACTAACTTGACAAACAGTTCAGCTTGTTCTTCCCTCAAACACAAGATGTTATATTACACACGGCTCTGTCAATTATTCATGGGGAGGGATAGCACCGGTCACAAAGTGGTTACTTATCTTGATTAATAATAAATATCACAAATGATCGGTCCTTGCTGGGGAATAAACAGAGTCGGCGTTGGTTGTGCCGGTGGTTGTGAATCATTCATTACAGAATAGTTTTCCGTTAACTCTTCCAGAACTCACAGAGCGATGTTTGACAGCCGCCCCGGGAAAAGTACATTTTCCTTTCTTACAAGTGCGGGTCGGGAATTTCCGGCTGTCATCAACGTTATGTTTTTTTTCCCCATGTGATGAGAATATATGTCGGTTAATCATTTCTGTGTGATAAGTAGAAAATAAAAGGTGGAAATGAGAATTTAGCTCATCCTTTGACAACGGCCTCGATTCCTTATGGACATTGCTCTCCAATGGATAGATATCTACTAATCTCACCCTCCCTCTTAGATTGTAAGCTCTAATGAGCTCCGATCCCTTCTGAACCAAATTGTATTGTGAAGTCTGCCTTCATTTGGTAAAGTGATGAGCAAACTGATGGCGCTTTATAAATCCTGTATAATAATATCGTCACTGGCCTCTTTAAACAATTAGGGCTACAAAATGAGCGTTAGCACCAATCCCAAGAAAATGAATAAGCTGCACCCCCACTGATTGGTTTCTACATTCTCAGTGATGTCATCGCTCTCTAGTGAATGGCTAGGCTGCATTCTCAGTGATGTCACCGGTCTCTAGTGAATGGATAGGCTACATTCTCAGTGATGATGTCACCGCTCTCTAGTGAATGGATAGGCTGCATTCTCAGTGATGTCACCGCTCTCTAGTGAATGGATAGGCTGCATTCTCAGTGATGTCACCGCTCTCTAGTGAATGGATAGGCTGTATTCTCAGTGATGTCACCGGTCTCTAGTGAATTGATAGGCTGCATTCTCAGTGATGTCACCGCTCTCTAGTGAATGGATAGGCTGCAATCTCAGTGATGTCACCGATCTCTAGTGAGTGGATAGGCTGCAATCTCAGTGATGTCACCGATCTCTAGTGAATGGATAGGCTGCATTCTCAGTGATGTCATCGGTCTCTAGTGAATGGATAGGCTGCATTCTCAGTGATGTCATCGGTCTCTAGTGAATGGATAGGCTGCATTCTCAGTGATGTCACCGATCTCTAGTGAATGGATAGGCTGCATTCTCAGTGATGTCATCACTCTCTAGTGAATGGATAGGCTGCATTCAGCAGTTGCACAGCACAGAGTCATTATAAGATATAATATACCTTCCCAAAAGCACATCTTGTATGGAATTATTCCAAATACAAATAAAAGTATATAAATGAATATTCTCTATTAGCAAAGTTACAACAGCAACAGCATTGTCAGCTCACTGATTGGTTTACCAGTTGTCTGGAATGATTATTTTTAAAGGTAATTTCTGGTTGGCTGTAATGAGATACTTCCTGTATCATGTATGGCGTATATCAGATGCCTGAACTGTTCTTGTAAGACATGTTGTGAATCTCCGATAACATCAGACATGCGGCGGACCCTCGCCATCTGAAGCTCAGACAGTCAAGAGAATCAGATTTCAGATTTTTTTTTTTTTTTGCAGAAACCCTGAGGATGGCGGATCAGAGCCGGTCTATGAACATGACGTGAGCATTGAAATCTGACACCAGACAGTAGCTGGAAGCAGATTTAATTCAACATTTGCAGCATTGTGAGGGAGAAATCATAATCATCGATCGATGAATCCTTCATTTTCCAGCCAGATCCTGGAAGTGGAATCCTTAGCGGGAGTGTTGGGCTCACAGCAGTACAATATACAAATATTACAATTCACAGAGAGATTCTATGAATACAATGTCACAAGGCCATAAACCCGGAATATTTTAACCACTTGCCTACCGGACACTTTTCCCCTCTCCTGCCCAGGCCAATGTTCAGCTTTCAGCGCTCTCACACTTTGAATGACAATTGCGCGGTCATGCAACGCTCTACACATATAAAATATTTATCATTTTTTCACACCAATAGAGCTTTCTTTTGGTGGTATTTAATCACCTCTGGGGTTTTTTATTTTTTGCTAAACAAAGACCAAAATGTATGGAAAAAAAAGTTTTTCATAGTTTGTTATACAATTTTGCAAACAGGTAATTTTTCTTTTTCACTGATGGGCACTAATAGGTGGCACTGATGAGGCTGCACTAATAGGTGGTGTAATGACATATTCGGCGACCTATCGCAGTTTGCTACGGAAGTGACGTTCCGTCACCGCCATGTTGCTACACCCCACACTCGTCCACAGTAAGGATACACTAAGAAGGGGGAAAGCGGACATGTTGTTACACCCACCGGAGTTTTGCATTTTACACTTATTTATAACAGTAAAGTGAGTTTCTATAGTGAAATAAAAGACTTAGAACTCCGTCTGACTGCTTAGATCTTGACTTTTAAAACCAGCGGCGAGCCTGCCCATCTCACAGGTTTGCTAATCTGACAGAAGTTCGCTGCTTTAAAAAAATTCAACATCTAAGCAGTCAGACGGAGTTCTAAGTACTGCATGTGACTATAGAAACTCACTTTACTGTTATAAATACATGTAAAATGCAAAACTCCGGTGGGTGTAACAACATGTCCGCTTTCCCCCTTCTTAGTGTATCCTTACTGTGGACGACTGTGGGGTGTAGCAAGATGGCGGTGACAGAACGTCACTTCCGTAGCAAACTGCGATGGGTCGCCGAATATGTCGTTACAGGTGGCACTGATGAGCACTGATGAGGCTGCACTAATAGGTGGCACTGATAGGCGGCACTGTTGGGCATCAGTAGGTGGCATTGGTTGTTATCCCTGAAGAGCCGACTTCTAAAAAATGGTACCGGGATGATGCTTGCAGCTGCAGGCATCATCTCGAGATTGTATTCTGCATACCTCGGATGTAACGAGGGGTTTTTTGAGTTACTGTTGTCTTTCTATCACCTGGAATCAGTCTGCCCATTCTCCTCTGACACCAACAAGGCATTTTCCTCCACACAACTGCCGCTCACTGGATATTTTCTCTTTTTCCCACCATTCTCTGTAAACCCCCGAGAGATGGTTGTGTGTGAAAATCCCAGATATCCTCAGACCAGCCCGTCTGCCACCAGCAACCATGCCACGTTCAAAGTCACTTCAATCCAATTTCTTCCCCATTCTGATGCTCAATTTGAACTGCAGCAAGTCGTCCTCACCACGTCTAGATGACTAAATGCATTGAGTTGCTGCCATGTGATTGGCTGATTAGCAATTTGTGTTACCAAGCAATTGTACAGGTGTACCTAATAAAGTGGCCGGTGAGTGGATATATCCCTTCTGCTTTTTTTTTTTGCATAGAGTTCCAGATTTGAGGGATGGCACCTCTGTTACTACAATTTCAGTATATGATTTAGTTTGGCATTCCACCAACATTTCTGTTTGGGATTTAGACGCAGTGTCTGGGCTTTACCTGAATTAACCACTTGCTGACCGTTCCCATAGCAGATCGAATGCTACAGGGCGGCCGTGCTGTGCAGAATCACATATATATACTTGATCCGGCACTTCCAGGTTTTGGGCACGAGTGCGCACCGCCGGCACCTAGCTCCTGCCAGGATTTTAAACAGCCTGCTGATCAGCTGATGTCCGCCGGCACCCGCTAATCATTCGGTACACTGACAGAATGGCAGCCTGCAGCATATGTAAACAAGGCAGATTGCTGTTCTGTCAGTTGGAAAGGCATGGATCCTGCGAAGCACAAACACTGATCAATGCCCCCCCCCCCCCCAGTAAAAACACCTCCCCCACTACACTTAGCTAGGCACACAGTTAACCCTTAGATCGCTCCTGATGTTAACCCCTCACCAGCCAGTGTCATTAGTACAGTGATTGTGCATATTTTTAGCATCGATCACTGTATCAACCACTTGCCGACCAGCCGCCACAGTTTTACTGTGACGTCGCTTTGCCCTGTGGCCACTAGGGGCACGCTGCTCGCCCCCAGAGCCGATGCGAGTGCCCGGCGGTCACGTTCACCGCCGGGCTTCCGCGAACGCTGGTAACGCACCAAGAACCGGGATCTATATGTTTAAACACACAGTTTCCGCTTCTCTGAGGGGGAAAGAGACTGATCGTCTGTTCATACAAAGTATGAACAGCGATCTGTCAAGTCCCCTACACAGTCCACTCCCCCCTTCATTTAGAACACAGAAAGGGAACACAGTTAACCCCTTGATCGCCCCCTAGTGTTTAACCCCTTCCCTGCCATTTTTACATTAATCAGTGCATTTTTATAGCACTGATCGCTGTATAAATGACAATGGTCCCAAAAATGTGTCAAAAGTGTCCGATGTGTCCGCCATAATGTCGCAGTCCCGATAAAAATCGCTGATCACCGCCATTACTAGTAAAAAGAAAATAATATAAATGCCATAAAACTATCCCCTATTTTGTAGACGCCATAACTTTTGCGCAAACCAATCAATATATGCTTATTGCGATTTTTTTTTACCAAAAATATGTAGAAGAATACATATCGGCCTAAACTGGGGAAAAAAATTTTTTTATATATTTTTGGGGGATATTTATTAGCAAAAAGTAAAAAATAATTTTTTTTACAAAATTGTCACTTTTGCTTTGTTTATAGCGCAAAAAAATAAAAACCGCAGAGGTGATAAAATACCACCAAAAGAAAGCTCTAATTGTGGGGAAAAAAGGACGTCAACTTTTTTTGGGAGCAGCGTCGCACGACCGCGCAATTGTCAGTTAAAGCGACGCAGTGCCGAATGGCAAAAAAATGGCCTGGTCATTCGGCAGCCAAATCTTCCGGGGCTGAAGCAGTTAATATCACTGGTCCCCAAAAAAAAGTGACAAAAGTATCAGTTAGGTGTCCGATTTTGTCCACCGCAAAAAGTCACTAAACGCTGCCATTACTAATAAAAAAAATAAATAATAAAAAAAATTACATAAGAATATCCTATAGTTTGTAGTTACATAGTTAGTCAGGTTGAAAAAAGACACAAGTCCATCTAGTTCAACTAAAAAAATAAATAAAAATACAAAATATCATACAATCCTATACCCACAGTTGATCCAGAGGAAGGCGAAAACCCCCAGCAAAGCATTCTCCAATCTGCTACAACAGGGGAAAAAATTCCTTCCTGATCCTCCGAGAGGCAGTCGGATTTTTCCTGGATCAACTTTACCTATAAATGTCAATATGCAGTTATATTCTGTACATTTAGGAAAGAATCCAGGACTTTCTTAAGCCCCGGGTTCACATTGCTGTGATCTCAGAGATCGCATGTGATTCGGACCAGCGCGGCAGGTGCCGATCACATGCGATCTCTGAGCAATGCGAGTTCAGCCATGCAGTTGTAATGGCTGAACTCGCATTAGGTTCGCACAGAAAATAGTGCAGGGACTTGTTTTTCCCCGCTCTAGAATCGGATCGCGCGGGTGTTCTCACCTATACAATCCGATTCCTGTGATCTGTGAACAAAACTGGGGGTGTCATTAACTTCATAAGGACACTCGCAGCGGCTCGCACGATGCAGTGTGAACTGCCTGCGGGAGAGCAGCGATGCGGGAATTGGCGCTGTAATCGCGCTGGTTCCCGCATCGTATCAGTGTGAACCCGGGGTAAAGCAATCTACCAGAACCACCTCTGGAGGGAGTCTATTCCACATTTTTACAGCTCTTACTGTGAAGAAACCTTTCCGTATTTGGAGATGAAATCTCTTTTCCTCTAGGTGGAAAGAGTGCCCCCTTGTCCTCTGTGATGACCTTAAAGTGAATAACTCAACACCAAGTTCACTATATGGACCCCTTATATATTTATACATGGTGATCATATCCCCCCTTAATCTCCTCTTCTCAAGAGGGAATAAATTCAGTTCCTCTAATCTTTCTTCATAGCTGAGCTCCTCCATGCCTCTTATCAGTTTGGTTGCCCTTCTCTGCACTTTCTCCAGTTCCCCGATATCCTTTCTGAGAACTGGAGCCCAAAACTGAACTGCATATTCCAGATGAGGTCTTACTAATGATTTGTACAGGGGGGCAAAATGATATCTCTCTCTCTGGAGTCCATACCTCTCCTTATACAAGAAAGGACTTTGCTCACTTTGGAAACCGCAGCTTGGCATTGAGCTTATGAGCTACCAGAACACCCAGATCCTTCTCCACCATAGATTCCCCCAGTTGTACTCCCCCTAGTATGTATGATGCATATTCTTATCCCCCAAGTGCAGAACTTTACATTTATCAACATTAAACCTAATTTGCCACATATTCGCCCAATTAGACAGAGCATTGAGGTCGGCTTGTATGTTGGAGATATCCTGTAAGAACGTTATTCCACTGCATAGTTTGGTGTCCTCTGTAAAGACAGAAATTATACTTTTAATCCCAATCCCAATATCATTTATAAAGATGTTAAAAAGTAAGGGTCCCAACACTGAACCTAGGGGTACACACCACTGATAACCTTAGACCAGTGGTTCTCAACTCCAGTCCTCAGGACCCACCAACAGGCCAGGTTTGAAAGATAGCTGAAATACATCACAGGTGAAATCACTTGCTGCTCAGTGATTGCAGTATTCTAGTCTGCAACTCCCCAAGGTAATACTTAAAATCTGGCCTGTTGGTGGGTCCCGAGGACTGGAGTTGAGAACCACTGCCTTAGACCATTCAGAGTAAGAATCCTTAACCACTACTCTCTGAATTTGGTCTTTTATCTGGTTTTCTATCCATTTACAAACTGATATTTCCAAGCCTGTAGACTTTACCTTACACATGAGCCGTGTGTGGGGAACTGTGTCAAACGCTTTTGCAAAATCCAAGTATACCACATCCACCGCTACCCCTCTGTCCAAGTATACCATGTCCAAAGCCACCCTTCTGTCCAAGTATACCACGTCCACCGCCACCCCTCTGTCCAAGTATATCATGTCCACAGCCACCCCTCTGTCCAAGTATACCACCTCCACAGCCAGCCCTCTGTCCAAGTATACCATGTCCACAGCCACCGTTCTGTCCAAGTATACCATGTCCACAGCCACCCCTCTGTCCAAGTATACCACGTCCACAGCCACCCCTCTGTCCAAGTATACCACGTCCACAGCCACCCCTCTGTCCAAGTATACCACCTCCACAGCCACCCCTCTGTCCAAGTATACCACGTCCACAGCCACCCCTCTGTCCAAGTATACCATGTCCACAGCCACCCCTCTGTCCAAGTATACCATGTCCACAGCCACCCCTCTGTCCAAGTATACCACGTCCACAGCCACCCCTCTGTCCAAGTATACCATGTCCACAGCCACCCCTCTGTCCAAGTATACCATGTCCACAGCCACCCCTCTGTCCAAGTATACTACGTCCACAGCCACCCCTCTGTCCAAGTATACCACGTCCACAGCAACCCCTCTGTCCAAGGTTTTACTTACCTCCTCATAAAAAGAAATCAGATTTGTTTGACAACTTCTGTCTTTCATGAATCCATGCTGTCTGCTTAAAATATTTTTTCCCAGCAAGAACTTGTCTATGTGGTCTTTTATTAAACTCTCCAGTATCTTCCCAACTATAGAAGTTAAACTAACAGGTCTTGGTAAAGACTTTGTTCCCTTTTTAAATATGGGCACCACATTGGCCCTACACCAATCCAGTGGTACCATCCCTGTCAATAACGAGTCCCTAAAAATTAGATACAATGGCCTTGAAATGACGGAGCTCAATTCTTTTAGGATCCGTGGGTGGATGCCATCAGGTACAGGTGCTTTATCCACCTTTATTCTGTCTAAATATTTCTGGACTATATCACTTTTGAGTCATTGTGGATCATTTGGGGCTGTGTCACTACCACCCCCCATAGTAGACGCTATAACTTTTGTGCAAACCAATCAATATACACTTATTTGAGATTTTCTTTTACCAAAAATATGTAGTTGAATACATATTGGCCTAAATTGATGAAGAAATTAGATTTTTTTTTTAATTACAGAAGATATGTTTCAAAGTAAAAAAAAAATATATATATATATATATATATATATATATATATATATATATATATATATATATATATATATATTTTTTTTTTTTTTTTTCTAAAATGATGAAGAAATTAGATTTTTTTTTTAAATTACAGAAGATATGTTATATATATATATATATATATATTTTTTTTTTTTTTTTTCAAAATTATCCGTCAGTCTTTGTTTCCAGTGCAAAAAATAAAAACCGCAGAGGTAATCAAATACCACCAAAAGACAGCTCTATTTGTGGGGGGAAAAAAGGACATAAACTTTATTTTTGGTACAGCATCGCACGACCGCGCAATTGTCCGTTAAAGTAACCCAGTGCCGTATCGCAAAAAAAAAAAATGGCCTGGTCATGAAGGGGGGTAAATCTTCCAGGGGTGAAGTGGTTAAATCAGCTGCCAAATCCATGTGGTTCATGTGTGTCAGCAATTTGGGGTTAGCTGATCAACCTGATCTTTACAGTAGTAAAGGCAACTGGAATGGTTTATATAAATATCTACATAAGCAAGCAAGGAGCTGCCATCAACTTTCCAAAAATCCTGGCAATGTGTATTAGATTGTGATTTTTTTTTGTTTTTTATTTATTTTTTTATTTTTTTATAATAAAATTGTCGTTCCACTTTAAGAGGCCTAACAGACAGCAGAGATAGAAAAAAGACGTTGCGTTTCCCTCTCATCTTTCAAGGGTATATTACTCGGCAGATGTTGTATCATGACATTTTTAATGTGTTTGGTAGTTCTGCCTCATTGCGCCTGCATCGCATCTAACCAGCCGGCTGTCTCATGGGCTTCAGGGATGAAAAATTAACCTTTTTTTTTTTTTTCCAAAGCTTTTTTCAGCTAAATATCAGACGTACAATGTACCCTGCCAAAAAAAAATGGCGTACATCATTTTATGCTTGTCAGGTGATTTAGGAGGTTTGATGGATATGACAAACAAATTGGACATCTAAACAATAGCTTTGACAAGGGAACCTGTTGTACGCAGCTGGCTGATCGTGACAATTACAAGCACATTCCGGTGGAACGGCGGTAAGTGACGCCATGGGTGCTGGAAAATGAGAATTTATCTGCTCAATGGTCTAAAATAAAAAAAGAAAAGAAAAAAATGTTTGTTTTTTTTGTTTTATTATTTACACCCTAATATACAGTATATTTCCAACCTTTCCTGGAGGAAAAAAAAATATGAAAATCTTAATTCTCAATTTAATTTTTTTAAATATTTCTGTAAAACCAATTTTGAGATGGACAACATTTTGCCAATGTAAAAGCTTTGTTTTTTCTACTTAGGTGGAACTTGCTTGAAAAAAAAAAGACTTTTTGATTTTTATTTAAAGGGAGTGTGTACAAAATTATTTTTTAGAAATGTAAACATTTTGGAAAATTTAGAATTGAAATAAGAAAATTTCAATCAAAGTATTTTCAATTGCCAATTTGAATCCAATTTTATGTTAGCCATTAGCTAAAATATTTATTTTGCTACTTAGGTGGAATTTGCTTGAAAAAAATGACATTTTGATTTTGATTTAAAGGGAGTGTTTTTTGATACATCATGAAGGAACAAGATCAGGAAAACACATTTTAGAATGGCATTAATACAATTTCAATCAAAGGCTTTTCAATTACTAATTTGTACCATTTTTTGGCTCTTAGTTTAAATATTTAAACCTAATGTACTGTATATAAAATATTACAGCAAGGCCAGTCCAACTAGTAGATGTAAGTGTCAATGTGTACAAATGTATTTTTAGCAAATGAAAAATTTGGGAAATTTTAGAAATTGAATTAAGAAAATTGCAATCAAAGGCTTTTCAATTACTAATTTGTATCAATTTTTTTGGCTATTAGATTAAATATGTAAACCTAAAGTACTGTATATAAAATATTACAGCAAGGCCAGTCCAACAAGCAAATGTAGGTGTCAATGTGTACAATTTTTTTTTTTTTCGAAACTGAAATATTTTGGAAATTTTAGAATTGAATTAAGTAAATTTTATTCAAAGGTTTTTCAGCTACCAATTTGTGCCATTTTTTTTCTGGCTATTAGTTTAAATATTTAATTCTAATGTACTGTATAGAAAATATTACAGCAAGGCCAGTCCAGCTAGTAAATGTAGGTGTCAATGTGTACAAAATTTATTTTTTGGAAATATAAACATTTTGGAAATTTTAGAATTGAAATAAGAAAATTTCAATTAAAGTATTTTCAATTGCCAATTTGAATCAAATTGTATGTTAGCCATTAGCTAAAATATTTATTTTGCTACTTAGGTGGAATTTGCTTGAAAAAAATGATATTTTGATTTTTATTTAAAGGGAGTGTTTTTTTGATACATCATGCAGGAATAAGATCAGGAAAACACATTTTAGAATTGCATGAATAACATTTCAATTAAAGGCTTTTCAATTACTAATTTGTACCTTTTTTGGCTACTAGTTTAAATATTTAAACCTAATGTACTGTATATAAAATATTACAGCAAGGCCGGTTCAACTAGTAAATGTAAGTGTCAATGTGTATAAATTTATTTTTAGAAAATGGAAAAATTTGGGAAATTTTAGAAATTGAAGAAAATTGCAATCAAAGGCTTTTCAATTACTAATTTGTATCATTATTTGGCTATTAGTTTAAATATGTAAACCTAAAATACTGTATATAAAATATTACAGCATGGCCAGTCCAACTAGTAAATGTAGGTGTCAATGTGCACAAAAATATTTTTATAAATGGAAACATTTTGGAAATTTTAGAATGGAATTAAGTAAATTTTAACCAAAGCCTTTTCAGCTACCAATTTGTACCATTTTTTTCTGGCTATTAGTTGAAATATTTAAACTTAATGTACTGTATATAAAATATTACAGCAAGGCCTGTCCAACTAGTAAATGTAAGTGTCAATGTGTACAAAACTATTTTTAAAATTTTAAAAATTTGGGAAATTTTAGAATTTAATTAATAAAATTTCAATCAAAGGCTTTTCAACTACCAATTTGTACCATCTTTTTCTGGCTATTCGTTTAAATATTTAAACCTAATGCACTGTATAAAAATAATTACAGCATGGCCCGTCCAACTAGTAAATGTAAGTGTCAATGTGTGCAAAATTATTTTTAGAAATTTAAAAATGTGGGAAATTTTAGAATTAAATTAAGAAAATTTCATTTAAAGCATTTTCAATTACCAATTTGAATCAAATTTTATGTTAGCCATTAGCTAAAATTTTTACGCGAAATTTATATAAAATATTACAGCAAGGCCAGTCCAGTTAGTAAATGTAACTGTCAACGTGTACAAAATGATTTGAAAAATAAAAAAATCTGGAAATTTTAGAACTGAATTAAGAAAATTTAAATCAAAGGCTTTTTAATTACCAATTTGAATCGTTTTTTTTAACCATTAGCTAAAATATTTAAGTGAAATGTATATAAAATATTACAGCACAGCCAATCAGTTAGTAAATGTAGGTGTCAATATGTGAACTGCAAAAACAAATATCCATAAAACTCATCTGATGTGTTGTCAATGAATATGAAATAGAATTTGCAGTGGAAAACTGATAAATTGTACATCAGTAGAAAAAAAAAGACGACAGGCGCACTGCTCACATCAGCAGTTACAAAATTACAAATTGTATTTATTTGATAAATGGAAGGGATAGAAACATTGTGAAAACATACTGTGCCTTCACTGCCTTATAAACATTTCATCCCACCTTTAACAATGTTTCTAACTCTGCTATTTATAAAATAAATAAGATGTGTATTTTTGTATCCTCTGATATTAGCAGTGCACTCACCTATCAACCTTTTTTTGTTTTATAGTTTTGTTTTGTTTTTTTACAGTTTTTTTTTTGCTAGGGATTCCTTGAGCAGATTCCACCTACACTGACCACCAATGCAATGTTGCAATTTCCCACTAACCACCAATGTAAGAGGTCACTTCTACACTGACCTTTAATGTTAGAGGACACCATTATTTTGACTGTCTTGAGTTTCTCTCCTGCTTTTATTGCTGGTTGTTTTAGGATTATTACGGAGAGTCGATTATTGTATAGAGTAGACTGTGGGGATGAGCTGAACGCACCTGAGTATGGTTCGAGGCCGTCTCGACAAGCATTACAGAACTTTGGGTGCCAAATCTGAACCCCACTGGAGTCATTAAGAGCCGAATGTTTAACCACTTGACGTCCGTACTGTAGCCCAAAGACGACTATGGCACGGACCTCAAATGCCGGGAGGGCGCACTCTGTGATCGCGGGTTCTTCGGACTTGGCGGATCACAGAGTAGGGAAAAGAGCCAATCATAGCAGGCCCTTTACCATGTGCTAAGCTGTCAGCCATTGATTGCTGATCACGAAAGTATACAGAAGTCGGTTACCGGCTTTTTTTTCTTCACGCTGTCCGCGTGAAGAACAGAATAAAGCTGGTAACTGGCTTCATCGGTCCCCTGAGTGCCAACTATTGCTGCTAATCAGTGCCCTCCAGTGCTGCAAATCCATGCCCACCAGTGCCATCTATCAGTGCACATCAGTACTGGTAATCAGTGCCTACCAGTGCCACATATCAGTGCCCATCAGTGCTGCCAATCAGTGCCTCATCAGTGCCTCCTGATCCATGCTCACCAGTGCCGCATATCAGTGCCCATCAGTGTCGCCTATCAGTGCCCATTATTGCCACCTATCCGTGCCACCTATCAGTACCCATCAGTGCCACCTATTAGTGCCTATCCGTGCCACCCATCAGTGCAGCCTCATCAGTGCCTCCTGATCAGTGCCCATCAGTGCCGTCTCATCAGTGCCCATCAGTGCTGCCTATCAGTGCCCATCAGTGCCGCCTATCAGTGCCACATCATCAGTGCCCCTCAGTGCAGCCAACAGTGCCCATTAGTGCTGCCTATCAGTGCCTCATCATCAGTGCCCATCAGTGCATCCAACAGTGCCCATCAGTGCCAGCTCATCAGTGCCCATCAGTGAAGGAGAAAAATTACCTGTTTGCAAACTTTTTGTCAGAAACAATGAATCAGAAGTACAGTTAAATCACACTTTTTTGACAATAAAAAAGGTAAACAGAGTAAACATAGTCAAAACATAGCCAGAGTTCAGGAACCGGAACGGATAGTCAGACAAGCCAAAACGTCAGGGAGCCAGAGATGAGCGTAGTAGAACAGCAAGCAGGATCTGAAGCCAGAAGGAATGTCAGCCAAGCAAATTTTTAACAGGTACACAGGAGAGCGTCTCTAGAGATATGACCAAGGCGAAGGCAGAAATCATCTGGGCTGGACGGCTTAAATAGGCAGGACTGACGAGCAGGATATCATCAACAGGTGAGTCACTGTGAAGAGATAGGAGCTGGCAATTAGCTGACAGCTGAGCGGCCATCTCAGAGAAGGAAGGGCTGAGCCCAGACCTGACACTTTTATAACAAAATATGAAAAAACGTTTATTGTTTTTGGTTTTGTTTTGGTCTTTTTTTATCAAAAAATAAAAAACCCAGTGGTGATAAAATACCACCAAAATAAAGCTCTATTTGTGTGAACAAACTGATAAAAAAGTCATATGAGTACAGTGTTGCATGACCGCGCAATTGTTATTCAAATTGTGACAGCGCTGAAAGCTGAAAAATGGCCTGGGCAGGAAAGGGGTGAAAGTGTCCAGTAAGCAAGTGGTTAATTGTCAGGTGTGGCCATTTCCTAGGATATTAGGCAACATGCCCTCAATATGGGTGATGGGGGGGGTACCTTGCCAGTCTGCATTGGTGTGGATTTTTGGGTGGAATTTCACTTTGTTTTCTTGATTTTTCTTTATACTCTTCATTAATATCTATTCCAGACCTGAATGGTCTGATATCGAATTTGGGCTCCAACACCATTTTTTTTTTTTTTGCCTTACAATCCAAACCAGACCAAAAAAAAACCTGGTATGGATTCTGAAAAGAAACTCACATTGTTATTTTTAATATTTTTTTAACTATCTTAAGTGCCCATTAGGTAAATGAATGGGGCCGGGTGACATCATTATTATTAGTAGTATTATTATTATTATTAGTTGCTAAGGACGCGGCGGGTGACAGCACTTACTGCTAGGTTTGTCACATTACTTTTTCTTATATTCAAATCTTTCTAAAAGGTATTGATCAGGCTATTGTACCACAAGCTGTAGGCACTGTATATTCATTCTAAGCAGGGGTTCCCTAAGACTTGAAAATGTATTATAGAGTTCCTTGTTTAGGATTGGGAAGGAAGAATTTATCTGGCCATTGGGGCACTTTTCCTCCTGCTAATATGAGGCACTGTTCCTCCCACTGACACCAACAGTGAGGCGCGGTTTCTCGCACTGACACCAACGATGGCACACTGTTTCTCCTTTTGACCCCATTAATGGGGCACTATTCTTTCTATTGACACCAAAAATGGGGCACTATTTCTTTCACTGACACCATTGGTGGGGCTCTATTCCCTCCACTGACACTAACGATAGCACACTGTTCCTCCTATTGACACTAAGAGTGGGGCATTTTTCCTCCTATTGACACCAATGATGGGGCACTAATCTTCCTATTGACACCAACAATGGGGCACTATTCCTCCCACTGACACCAACAATAGCAGACTTTTCCTCCTATTGACACTAATAATAATAATAATAATAATAATAATAATAAGGCACTAATCTTCCTATTGACACCAACAATGAGGCATGTTTTCTCACACTGACACCAACGATGGGACACTATTCCTCTGACACCAATGATGGGGCACTAATCCTCCCACTGACACCAACTATGGAGCACTATTCCTCTCCAAAATACCAATGATGGGACACTATTCCTCCCACTGACACCAATGATGGGGCACTATTCCTCCCACTGACACCAATGATGGGGTACTATTCCTCCCACTGACACCAACGATGGAGCACTATTCCTCTCCACCATACCAATGACAGGGCACCATTCCTCAGACTGACACCAATGATGGGACACTATTCCTCCCACTGACACCAATGATGGAACACTATTCCTCAGACTGACACCAATGATGGGACACTATTCCTCCCACTGACACCAATGATGGGACACTATTCCTCCCACTGACACCAATGATGGGACACTATTCCTCCCACTGACACCAATGATGGGACACTATTCATCCCACTGATACCAATGATGGGGCACTATTCCTCCCACTGATACCAATGATGGGGTACTATTCCTCCCACTGATACCAATGATGGGGCACTATTCCTCCCACTGACACCAATGATGGGGCACTATTCCTCCCACTGACACCAATGATGGGGCACTATTCCTCCCACTGACACCAATGATGGGACACTATATCTCCCACTGACACCAATGATGGGACACTATTCCTCAGACTGACACCAATGATGGGACACTATTCCTCCCACTGACACCAATGATGGGGCACTATTCCTCCCACTGACTACCATACCTGAGACACTGTTTACTCCCACTGATGATGGGGCATTTTCTACTCCCACTGGTCACAGTTCATCCTTCCTGAAGAAGTCTGAAGGACAATAAATTGTCCCTTTGTTTTGAAAGTTTGGGGACCCCTTCTCTCGGGGGTCTATGTTAGTATAAAACGTCTCGGGGTCGAGCTTTGACGATGTTTTCAGCAACACAAATCATGTTTTGCAAAGCGGAGCGGCTGACAGCGAGCAATCATGTTATAATTCTCCGGAGGTGGATTAGCAAAGATGAATTCTGATTGATTAAATAAGTCTTGTTTCTTGACCTTCTGTTCCCAATTTTAATTCCCTCAGTTTGTCTGAAATGAAAAACAAAGCTACTTATTCAAACACTAAAACGGACTTTGATAAATATTTTACAGTCCCCTGCGCAATTTGATGGGGGGGGAATGGCAACATCCATTTCCATCTACTCTTCGTATCCCGTACACCGCGTCCGCGCAATTTTCTTCTGTCACGTGGAAGACTGACACAAGTTGCTTGACTGCGCATTGTTAATGAAATATTTAGAGGATGTCAAAACCGCTAATGTGATGGACAGATTTGAATATGTTGCCCGCTGCGACCGCCGGACCTTCATTTATTATCATTTTTGTTATTCAAAGAGCATCTGTTATTGGTGCGCGTTCAAATCGCTACAGATGAGCAGAAATGGTTCAAAATAAAATGCTATTTGACTAAAAAAATCTTGTCTGCGTAGCTCCATTGTACCCGCTGGCCTCTTACAACTAAGTGTTATTAGATCTTATGGACTGAACTCTTCCTCCTGTTGCCCGAAATGTGGCCACTTAGACGCGGACTTGTTCCATGTTTTCTGGGTGCGCCGCAAGATTCAACATTTTCGACATTCAGTTGTGCGCTACCACACTGTAAAGCCTCGTTCACACGATCGGACTTTCTGACGGGAAATGTTCGATGACAGCCTGTTGGCGGTAAATCCGACCGTGTGCACGCTCCATCGGACAATTGTTGTTGGCTAGCAGGTTGTCCGTCGGACAAAAGTCCAAAGTACAAACACGCATGCTCGGAAGCAAGGACGAGCCGGAAGCGGTCGGTCTTGTAAACTCGCGTTCGGAATGGAGAATTAACATTCGTGACGCGTCAAATTATGAAATCTGGAAATGCAGCGCACAATTCTCTTCTTCTTTAACCACTTCCCGCCCGGCCCATAGCAGATGACGTCCGGGAAGTGGTTCAGTTATCCTGACTGGGCGTCATATGACGTCCAGCAGGATAACATGCCACCACGCGCCCGCGGGGGCGTGCATCGCGGCGATCGGTGGAGCGGTGTGTCAGCCTGACACACCGCTACACAGATCTTGGTAAAGAGCCTCCGGCAGAGGCTCTTTACCACGTGATCAGCCGTGTCCAATCACGGCTGATCACGATGTCAATAGGAAGAGCCGTTGATCGGCTTTTCCCCACTCGCGTCTGACAGACACGAGTAGAGGAGAGTCGATCGGCGGCTCTCCTGACAAGGGGGGGTCTGCGCTGATTGTTTATCAGCGCAGCCCCCCCTCAGATCACCACACTGGACCACCAGGGATCGCCACTAGGACCACCAGGGAAGGGGCAACATGTGGATGGCCAGGTATGTACCCCATGGCCATCCACATGTGCCCAATCTATGCCAATCAGTGCCCACAAATGGGCACTGATTGGCACCATTATGTTTCAGTTCTGCCCAGCAATGTCACCAATCAGTGTCATCAGTGCCACCTGTCATTGCCCATTGGTGCCACCTGTCAGTGCCCATCTGTGCCCATCAGTGCCCATCAGTGCCCACCTATCAGTGCCAATCAGTGCCACCTATCAGTGCCACCCATAAGTACCCATCAGTGCCACCCATATGTACCAATTAATGCCACCTACGAGTGCCCATCAGTGCCGCCTATGAGTGCCCATCGGTGCCACCTATGAGTGCCCATCAGTGCCACATACCAGTGCCGCCTATCAGTGCCGCCTATCAGTGTCTATCATCAGTGCCCGTCAGTGCCACCTCATCAGTGCCACCTCATTGGTGCCACCTCCTAGGTGCCCATCAGTGCCGCCGTATCAGTGCCCGTCAGTGCAGCCATATCAGTGCCCGTCATTGAAGAAGAAAACTTACTTATATACAAGTAAATTTAACAGAAACAAAGAAAAACTTTTTTTTTCAAAATTTTCGGTCTTTTTTTATTTGTTGCGCAAAAAATAAAAACCACAGAGGTGATCAAATACCACCAAAAGAAATCTCTATTTGTGGGAACAAAATGATAAAAAAATTTTTTGGGGTACAGTGTAGCATGACCGCGCAAATGTCATTCAAATTGCGACAGCGCTGAAAGCTGAAAATTGGCCTGGGCGGGAAGGTGTCTGGTATTGAAGTGGTTAATGGGATAATAATGAAGCTGCTTTGTTGGTGATACTGATGGAGTTTTTGCAAACTAATTTTCAAAGACTTTTTTTTTCGATATCGAGAATAATATTATTATGTTTTTTTGTTGGTGTCCCTTGTTAATTTTACATTGTATTTTTTAAATGTAACTGCCTACTCCCAAACTGTCATTTGAAGTAAAACACACAGCCAAGTATTCTTCTCCACAATTTTTTTATTGTTAGACATCAAAGAAATTCTGGACAGCCGCACTCCAAAAATATTTGCCTTTATTCAATAAGGTGTCATCCAAAATACAGGTCACAGCAAAGTGGAACAAAGCTTACGCGTTTCGCACTACAAGGAGTGCTTAGTCAAGTTATGACTAAGCACTCCTTGTAATGCGAAACGCGTAAGCTTTGTTCTACTTTGCTGTGACCTGTATTTTGGATGACACCTTATTGAATAAAGGCAAATATTTTTGAAATGCGGCTGTCCAGAATTTCTTTGATGTCTAACTGCCATAGCATTGCCAGCACCTGGACTTCTAGACTGAAGGAGATGCATTTTACCTTGATCTGACCCACCTGGAGCGGTGATACTCTCTCTCTAATTTTTTTATTGTGCTTTAAAAAAAGAAAACAAATAAAATTAGACATGCTATCTGCCAATAGAACTTAACCAAAAAGTGCATTCTATGCATCCAAAAATATAGAAAATATACAAAATCAAATCATTATTATTCAACCAAAAAAATAATGTCAAAGCAATAACTCCAAGGCCAATAATTAATAACACGTTATCTCCCCTGATTCCGCAACATGTCTGATTGACGAACGGCCGCTCAGAAATGAACCAAAAAGCATGAAATGAAAAGTGCGAAATAAAAAGTGCGAAATGAAAAGCGCAAATCAACACTCACCAAACTTCTACTAACACAAAATTAGCAGAAGGGGCCCCAAGGGTGGCGCTAAAGAGCTGAAAAACAACGTAGTACGTCTTGTTGGCCAACAATTGTGTGACCGTGTGTGTGCAAGACAAGTTTGGGCCAACGCCCTTCGGACAAAATTCCACGGTTTTGTTGGCCAACAATCCGATCCTGTGTACGAGGCATAAGGAGCGTGCAGCATTCCTAATCCTTGATAGCTCCTGGTCTCATTCCCAGAGGCGCATCTACTGTGAGGCAATCAAGGCTCTTGCTTTGGGTGGCATTTTGCCCCCAGGTGACCACGCTGCAGCTGAATGACAGCTACAGTGTGGTCGTCCAGTGCTTGGAGGACATCTATTGGCATCCTCCCAGAAATGAGCCTACACCCCCCCCCCATGTGCCCACTTCGGCATGCACCCAGTGCGCTCTGTAATCGGGGTAAAGAGACAATCACAGCAGCTCTTTACCCATGTGATCAGCTGTGTCCAATGACAGCTGATCATGATGTAAAAACACTTGCGAGTTATCGCATTCCTTTCCTCACGTTGTCACAGCGCAAGGAGAGTACAGAGCCAGTAACCGGCCAGTGTGAAAGGGCACATCTATGCTGATAATCAGGGCATTAATCATCATTGTCCTGATTATCGGTGCAGCCCCAATAGTGCCCATCAGTAAGAATGAGCCAAACACTACCCCCACCCTGGTCGGTTTGCACCAGAACTTGCGAACAGGCAAAAAATTTGAACAAACACACGAACCCCGTTAAAGTCTATGGGACACGAACATGAAAAAAAAGTGCTAATTTTAAAGGTTTTTTTTGAAAGTTTTTTCATGAGCAGTGATTTTAATAATGCTTAAAGTGAAACAATAAAAGTGAAATATTCCTTTAAATTTCGTACCTGGGGGGTGTCTATAGTATGCCTGTAAAGTAGCGCAGAGCAAAATGACATTTCTACAGGAAAAAAAGTCTTTAAAACTGATCGCGGCTGTAATGAATTGTCGGGTCTCGGCAATATAGATAAAACTCATTGAAAAAAACGGCATGGGTTTCCCCACCTAGTCCATTACCAGGCCCTTTGGGTCTGGTATGTATATTAAGGTGAACCCCGGACCAAAAATGTTTAAAAAAATTGCATGGGGGTCCCCCCAAAATCCATACCAGGCCCTTCAGGTCTGGTATGGATATTAAGGGGAACCCTGCGCCAAATTTAAAAAAATGGCAAAGGGGTCCCCCCAAAATCCCTACCAGACCCTTATCCGAGCACGCAACCTGGCAGGTCACAGGAAAAGAGGGGAAGACGAGAAAGCGCCCCCCCCCCCTGAACCGTACCAGGCCACATGCCCTCAACATGGGGATGGTGCTTTGGAGTAGCCCCCCAAAGCACCTTGTCCCCATGTTGATGGGGACAAGGGCCTCATCCCCACAACCCTTGCTCAGTGGTTGTGGGGGTCTGTGGGCGGGGGGCTTATCGGAATCTGGAAGCCCCCTTTAAGAAGGGGGCCCCCAGATCCTGGTCTCCCTCCCTGTGTGAATTGGTAACGGGTACATTGTACTCCTACCATTTCACAAATAAAGTGTCAAAAATAGTAAAAAAGACAGAAGACACTTTGGGACAAGTCATTTATTACAAAATAAAAAATGTGGAGGCGGGGCTGTTGCGTTTTTTTTTTTTCTTTTTTGGTCCGTCGGGCGGCGTGAGATGGATCTACATCGCGGGACATTTTTATTTTTTAATAAAGGACCCAAAGGCGTCACACAACGGAACGGCTGTGATGTCAATGCGTTTCACTAAACAAGGTAATGTAGCTTCATCTGGATGATCCAGATGAAGCTACGTTACCTTGTGTAGAGAAACGTGTTGACGTCACAGCCGTTACGTCACGTGACGCTGCTTTCGTGATGCTCCAGGAAAGAGGGCGTGTGATGTATACAGTAGACTCCCGATAGCGATCGGCTCCTTGCTGAACATCCATCTATTGGGGACCCCGGACCACAATCCCATCAACACCAACAGGCACTAAAACGTAGGTGACAAGACCACGCCTAAATCCCTGAACTGGGACGCTGAAGGATGGAGACATGCAGACATCCATGACATAGGACGGTAAAGTACCTCCATTACAAGGCGAGTTGTGAGCCCGGATGTTCTGTTGTATATGAATTCATTACATGAAAGATGTCTTTCCTCCTACTTTGTTACCTTGCTACACTGTGATGAATATAATTGTGCCGTTTATGTGAATACAGGACAGATGGCTGACTAAGTTCACTTACTACCCGGGCCTGTCAGTTTACAATCCAAAGACCTATTTCAGATAATTACCCACCATTAAGGATGTGTCTGATACTGATGTCGGGACTTATATGAGATAAATCTCCTCATACAACTAGGATTTGCTTCCGGAAGAAAAGATAATCTTCTTTTTCCATTCTGAACTCATTATAAGCTGGTCATGATTATTTCTTAGATGGACCAATCAGGATTAAATCTCCAAACATCATGATATTTTGAGCAAGTTAAAGCTCCTTGTAATATTAGTAATATTTACTACCCCCCCCCCCCTCCCACCCCCTTTCCTTTCTCCATTGAGATCTTCCCTGGGGCCACACACAGCTGAGCTATCAGTTTATGTCATAGCCGTGTTAGACTTTGCGGTTTCCCACTTAGGAATCGCCTCAATGATGAATTTATTCATTTGATTGATTGTCTGCGTGTTGTCACACGGCGTCCGGACATGTTCCTTTAATTGTTGTTTGTACTGTCTTGTGTCTATGTGTGTTTTTTGTGTGGTGATTATTTCATTATAGTGACTTCTTATAGTCCAGTTTTTGGTGAAGCTGTACTTTTTAATACTTTTTTCTATATTTGGGCCTGAGACTATGCCAACTTTTCTATAGTAATAAAACTTAAGATTTTTATGATAACTCTAATATGATGATTTTTGCTGTCATTAGTGACCCGTTCCTGGTGCCTCTTGCTGGGCTGCCTTTTGTGATATATGCTCTGAGCCCCTCAGTCTGTGCCAAAAAAAATGCTGACTCTGAGCCCCTCAGTCTGTGCCCATCAATTCCAAGCCCCTCAGTGTGTGCCCATCAATGCTGACTCTGAGCCCCTCAGTCTGTGCCCATCAATGCTGACTCTGAGCCCCACAGTCTGTGCCCATCAATCCCGAGCCCCTCAGTGTGTGCCCATCAATGCTGACTCTGAGCCCCTCAGTCTGTGCCCATCAATGCTGACTCTGAGCCCCACAGTCTGTGCCCATCAATCCCGAGCCCCTCAGTGTGTGCCCATCAATGCTGACTCTGAGCCCCTCAGTCTGTGCCCATCAATGCTGACTCTGAGCCCCTCAGTCTGTGCCCGTCAATGCTGACTCTGAGCCCCTCAGTCTGTGCCCATAAATCCTGAGCCCCTCAGTGTGTGCCCATCAATGCTGACTCTGAGCCCCTCAGTGTGTGCCCATCAATGCTGACTCTGAGCCCCTCAGTCTGTGCCCGTCAATGCTGACTCTGAGCCCCTCAGTCTGTGCCCGTCAATGCTGACTCTGAGCCCCTCAGTCTGTGCCCATCAATGCTGACTCTGAGCCCCTCAGTCTGTGCCCATAAATCCTGAGCCCCTCAGTCCATGCTCATCAATTCTGACTCTGAGCCCCTCCAGTCTGTGCTCATCAATTCTGACTCTGAGCCCCTCAGTCTGTGCCCATCAATCCCGAGCCCCTCAGTCCGTGCCCATCAATTCTGACTCTGAGCCCCTCAGTCTGTGCCCATCAATCCCGAGCCCCTCAGTCCGTGCCCATCAATTCTGACTCTGAGCCCCTCAGTCTGTGCCCATCAATCCCGAGCCCCTCAGTCCGTGCCCATCAATTCTGACTCTGAGCCCCTCAGTCTGTGCCCATCAATCCCGAGCCCCTCAGTCCGTGCCCATCAATTCTGACTCTGAGCCCCTCAGTCTGTGCCCATCAATTCTGACTCTGAGCCCCTCAGTCTGTGCCCAATGCAGACTCACCAGTGCCTGGTTCACACAGCGGGTATCTCCCGCTGTGTCACGGAGCTTGCGTCTGAATTCTTCAGCAGTGCTGTAACAGAGTCCCGCCTCCTACACCAGCTCCTCCTGTGATAGACGGAACTTCAGTCTAAAACAGGAGGAGTCGGTGTAGGAGGCGGGACATGTCTGTGTCATACACAAGAAGAGGAGGGAGGGGACTCAGGTAGGACTCTGCACCTTGCCAATCCCTGGCAGTGCTCAAATTTATGGCTGCATGAGTCGCGCAGCCATCACTTTGAAAATTATATATGTATAAAAAATATAAATGTATTAATACAATTTTTTTGTATTAATAAATATATATATATATATATATATATATATATATATATATATATATATATATATATATATATAGATATATATAGATATATATATATATATATATATATAGATCTATATATATATATATATATATAGAGATCTATATATATATATATATATATATATATTCCCCTTTTTTGTCCAAAATCGCCTTAGAAAGCCTCAGAAACGGGATTTTAAAGGCAATTTTGGACAAAAAAAGGGGAAAATTATATATATATATATATATATATATATATATATATATATAATATAAATGTATTAATACATTTTTTTGTATTAATAAATTTATATTTTTATATATAAATAATTTTCCCCTTTTTTTGTCCAAAGTTGCTTTAAAATCCAATTTCTGAGGTTTTCTATCTTCAAAGACAACTTTACAATATCCTTCAAATTTCAATCCCCATAACAATGGTCACTAAAATCAATAGAGGAGGCGAATCCCCCTAACAAGGACAATAAAAACCCGACAGAGGCCCTAATCCTTCCCCACCCTCTCCAAAAAAAAAAAAAAAAAAAGGCTTTACAATTTAAATACACTTTAACCACTTGCCGACCACCTAACTGGGAGTTTTACGTCATGACTTTGCGGTTAAATACCGGGATTATGGCTGCAGCCAGATGCCAAAATCCAGTATTTTATTTTCCCTTAGGAGGTCGGCTTTCAGATAAATATGGCCCCTGCGGATTCGCCATGGAATCACTTTTAATAGGGCCGGGAAAGGTGCCCCTCACCCCTTCCGCCGCTTCCCGGAGGTTCCAGGGCTTACATTACCGATTGCTGATCCCGGGAACCATCCGGCGTGTGCAGTGTTCTCTCATAGAGATAAGTGATGGCAAGATGGCCACCGCTCATCTCTATGCCCTTGGAGGACCGGAGCGATGTCATGATGTCACTTCCAGTTCTTGGGCCATGTAAACATGTTTGTTTTGTTTTTTTCTTAAAGCAAAAGATATTTTTTTGTATTTGATCTTTTTTGTATTTGATCTTTTGCTTTTAAGGGTAGAGGAGAGATTTGGGGTCTTCTAGACCTCAGATCTCTCCATAAAGTGGACCTGTATTGTTATCGCGAGGGATGTTTACATTCCTTGTGATAGCAAAAAATTTGATTTATTTTTAAAGGGACAGTGTAAAAATGAAAAAATACATTTTGTAAAATACAATTTTTTTAAAGCACCCCCATCCCCGTGTGCTCATGCACAGTAGTGAACACATGCGTAGGTCACGCCCGCATATGTAAACGGTGTTCGCACCACACATGTGAGGTATCGCCACGAACGTCTGAGTGAGAGTAATAATTCTAGCCCTAGAACTCCTCTGTAACTCTAAACTGGTAACCTGCAGAATTTTTTAAAACGTCACCTATGGAGATTTTTAAGCACCGCAGTTTGGCACCATTCCAGGAGCGCACGCCATTTCAAAGCATGGCATGTTAGGTATCTATTTACTCGGCGTAACATCACCTTTCATATTATATCAAAAAAATTGGGTATATAGTATTTTTTTTTTTTTTTATAAATCATTAGAGTGCATTTTCCCCCCCAAAAAAACGCGTTTGAAAAAACACTGCACAAAAAAAAAATATATATCTATATATCTATAGATACATATATATGAAATCACAGAGGAGAACCACGCCCAGCCTTAGATTTAGTGCTAGCAATTAGGTCTTCCCACCGACCTTATATATTCCCCAAAAAAAACGCGTTTGAAAAACCGCCGCGCAAAAAAAAAAAAAAAAAATTATATATATATATATATTATTTTTTTGATTTTTTACTTGTAAACAATATATGTCATAAAAAGGCTGGGTCGTTAAGCTGATCTCTGGGCTTTTTTTTTTAGGGCGGACGGGTCTACTGTCTATTTTAAATCCCCAGAGTGTGGGAAACCAAAAGGTCAATAGCAACAGCGCCAATATGGCGGTAAGGAGACCCGGCGGGGTTCACTGAGATTCTAGAAGCCAAACTGGGACTCCATTCACCAGACTACACCTCCAATTAAAATGTCACTTTTGGGCAAACTGATCCTTTAATAGCGGTTTTATTGCATCAGCTGCATTGTATCATTTGCATATCAGGACGGATTATCTCCCCGGCACCACCAGGCATCATTTTCTCTGCGTTTAACCTTTGCACAGCAGCATTAAATCTCTGACAGTCGCACATCTGCTGCCTTTTGGCTAAACCCCCCCCCCTCCTTTCCCCACCGCATGCGTTGATCTCTCTCCAAATCAGCTTATATGAATCACGCCGAATCCAACCATCATATATCACAGCGCATTTCTATATATCCTCTACTCTGCCAGACAGCGGGGTTTCCCCTGTCTGCACTTCAGCGTGCCGCCTGTTCTCAGATCAGGAATCATTCATCTGTCTGCTTCTAAGCAGACATTTAATGGGGGACTCTAGTTGGAGAACACTAGTTACTATCTATAACATGCAGCGTATGCTAATGTAGAGAACTGGTACAATGTTTGCAAGATTAACCACTTCAGCCCCGGAAGGATTTGCCCCCCTTAACCACTTCAATACCGGGCCTATTCTGGCACTTCTCATCCTACATGTAAAAATAATCACTTTTTTGCTAGAAAATTGCTCAGAACCCCCAAACATTATATAGGTTTTTTTTTAGCAGACACCCTAGGGAATAAAATGGCGGTCATTGCAACTTTTTATCTTGCATGGTATTTGCGCAATAATTTTTCAAACGCATTTTTTTTTTGGTAAAAAAAAACAGTTTCATGTATTCAAAACTAACAAAACAGTAAAGTTAGCCCAAACTGTACATAGTACGCCCTAAACCCAGCACTCTGTACATAGTGCACCCCTGAATTTTGTACATAGTGCACTCCTGAACTCTGCATTCTCTACATAGTGCACTCCTGAACTCTGCACTCTGTACATAGCACACTCCTGAACTCTGCAGTCTGTACATAGCACACTCCTGAACTCTGCAGTCTGTACATAGCACACTCCTGATATTGCACTATGTATGTAGTGTAATCCTGACCGCTGCACTCTGTACATATCGCACTCCTGAACTCTGCACTCTGTACGTAGCGCACTCCTGAACTCTGCACTCTGTACATAGCACACTCTTGAACTCTGCACTCTGTACATATCGCACTCCTGAACTCTGCACTCTGTACATAGAGCACTCCTGAACTCTGCACTCTGTACAAAGCACACTTTTGAACTCTGCACTCTGTACATGACACACTCCTGATATTGCACTCTGTATGTAGCGTAATCCTGAATTCTGCACTCTGTACATATCGCACTCCTGAACTCTGCACTCTGTACATAGCACACTTTTGAACTCTGCACTCTGTACGTAGCGCACTCCTGAATTCTGCACTCTGTACATAGCACACTCTTGAACTCTGCACTCTGTACATAGCACACTCCTGAACTCTACACTCTGTACATAGCGCACTCCTGAACTCTGCACTATGTACATATCGCACTCCTGAACTCTGCACTATGTACATATCGCACTCCTGAACTCTGCACTATGTACGTAGCGCACTCCTGAACTCTGCACTCTGTACGTAGCGCACTCCTGAACTCTGCACTCTGTGTGTAGTGTAGTCCTGAACTCTGCACTCTGTACAAAGCACACTCTTGAATTCTGCGCTCTGTACGTAGTGCACTCCTGAACCCTACTCTTAGAGATGAACATACACCATGTATATTTACACTGTAATTGTTTCCAGTTAAGTCTCAGTTCCCGTGACCGTGTACACTTTTTCTATAGTCTGCATTTAGGAGGGACACGCTGAGCCAAGTCCACATCCACCTGTCTAGTGTTTTCCACTACTAGTCCAAAATTGTGGAGTGGGCTCCCCCGTCAACCGTGTATGGTTTCCACACATGCACTTAAGTCTTGAACCTCCATATCTCTGTACCTCTGTACAGGATGGGAACCTCTGCAGTGCAAATCAGTTCCCTTTGCTCAGGGAGACTGCTGGCGGAAGGAATTCCGACAACATCTCCCATCTCCTTCTCTGCTAGAGGCTGCTCCACCCATAACAGGTACACGCTACCGACAGGCTGCTTGTTAAACTTCCATTACCTTAAGAAACCATTGTGTCTTCACACTACTCCATTCCACATGAATACATTCACGTGTGTGTGTCGGTTACTTGTGATACACCTCTTTAATAACTTCAGACCAGGCAAGGACCACGTTTCAATACTTTATTTGAGAAAAGAGGGCAAAATGAACATTTTAAAGTCCAACATACAAATGCAAAGTTATTCCTGCATCCCTACTCCTAACTACAGGCTTGTGCTGCCCCGGCATACCTGGAAAGGTGAAGTTCAGCAATTATAGTCCTTCAGAGGCAATCTCATATAGATGCAAGCCCTGCGGAGGCATGTTCAAATGCTGGTGTCTTAGAGTGAACCCTTAGTTTCAGATGACTTCACATGGTGTTAGATGGCCTCTCTCTACTCCTGCCCCATGCCACTGTCTCTTTTATATCATACAGGACCAGTGGGCCAGACCCAGAGAAGAACTCGTAAAAAAAACCCCAAAGAACCAGGAGAGGCTTTAACTCTTACCCTCCCGGCCGGGACAGCGCGTATCTAACTATTTCACTATGCTTACAACTATTTGACCACTTTCCTATAGACGCAACAAGCAGTAGGAGCAAAACTCTAAAAAATGAGGGCAATGCCCTATGAGACACTTGTCAGCTGAACAGATGACCTTATTGGAAGATGTACCCTCTACTGATCTTCTGGGGACAACACAAACTTTAGATTTTTAGTTGCTACAGGAATGCAGGATTTATGTAATGTGCCACTAAAGAATACTGTGGTCTGGGCGGGGTCCAACTGTTAAGGAAATGAGACCTGAGAATGTTTATGGGCTGGAATCAGAAATAAATGTGAAACATAGAAGATGGATTTGTTGTAAAAAACAATACAAATTAAGACAGATAAGATAATGAATGGTAGTAATAGGTGCCAATGCCCTTGGAGTTGGGAAAAAAATTTCCATTTCCATTTTTTACTTATAGTCAAGGGAACTGGTAAAGGGGTCAGAAGAAAAGAAGAACATGAAAAAAAAATATTTTTTTTAAAATAAAGAATAATAATAATAATAATAATAATAATAATAATAATAAAGAAAAATTAAAAAGAAAAAAATGAAGAGGGACCAGATGGACATATGGCGGGGGATTTACTAACGGTGTCAGTAGGGCAGAGGTTGGTGTCAGTAGTTTATTTGTATTTTTTTATTATTATTATTATTATTACTTACTATTTTATTGTTATTATTTTATACAATTTTTTTACAATAATTTTTTATCTTTTATTTTTATTTTATTTTTTTTTACAATTTATTAGGAGCCCCATTGGGGTGCTTTGGTGAAATATGAAGGCTCTAAATAGACCTGATGTCTCACTTTTCGGCCAGAGAAAGGGACTGAGGATTCCCCAGTCCCTTTCTCTGCAGCCAAGCAGCAGAGGTAATCCGTGCAGCACAGGGTGATTAGGGTGTGCCCAAGCACACCTGGCACTAGACATGTGCGATTCGTTTCGTATGAATCGGAAATTTGTACAAATTTTCGGAAAATTCATACATTCGTGAGGATCCGAAATATGAATTTTTATGCATACGAATTTTGTACGAAATTTCGTTTACGAACTTGGGATCCAAGGTCCATTACAAAAAAATCGGACAAAATAAGAATGTTCCTTAATTACGATTATTCGTTATGATGAAGTTTAAAACCCCAGGAAGTCAGCACAGCATCAGGATGGTGGGAGCCCCTCATAATAATAAATTCATCATAACGAACATTCGTCATTGTTAGGAAAAGTTAACGAAAATTCGTATTTTGTACGAATCCAAATTGGATTTCGGACACGAATTACGAAATACAAATTAATTCTAATACGAAACGGAACAAAACAAATTTATTGACGGCGCACATGTCTACCTGGCACACCCTGTGCACACGCCTATGAAATCAACCCCATGGGGTCACTTAAAAAAGAAGGCCAGATCTCCTCCATTTTTTGTAAAGGTGAACTTGCACTTTTGTAGCATTGCGGTGTCACACTTTGCCCGCACGCTCCAGAGCCCAGAAGTCATTGTTCGACCATGGTGTGGGTTTCTGTTTCATCTTTGTCACTATTATCTGCACCTCAGGCAGAGTTAAGTTAATTCCTTTGAAGCAATATTATCTAGTAAATTAGGTGTAATGAAACACGGATATTGGGACAACACGGTCTATCCTATTAGATTGCGAAAGTACAAAAGCTCTTTAATGAGAATTCTTGATAATTTAATCAATGTTTAAGAAGAAAATGTAATTACGCTATGGGTTTCCTGTTGCTCGCTCGTTAGCAGCGATTTGCATAATTCAACTTTACTTTTTGCCTGGGAAAATTTAGTAATATTAGTATTACTGATTTATCCCATATGTGCAAGCTGTTATGAAGAAAAGCCCTTCCAGGGAATAGTAGACAATAAAAATATATTATTGGGTTGTGTGATACCTGGAACGTGAAGCTGATCATTTCAAGGGGGCACTTTTATGATTACATAACGTTTAATGAGGGAAAGGGAACACGTTGCTGCCTAACTCTAGAAGCCTTTGTTATTGTATGGCTATTACTGTTAACTCTTCCCCAATCACTAAATTAAACTACTTCCCTACCGGGCCAATTCTAGCATTCCTCTCCTAGAAAATTACTCAGTACCCACAAACATACATACATACATACATACATACATATATATATATATATATATATATATATATATATGTATATAAAGCAGAGGCGCTAGAGCAGGGGTGTCAAACTCGATTTCATTGCGGGCCACAGTACATACAGAGAGCAGGGTTCAGGAGTATTGTCAAGGGTGCAGAGTTCAGAACTACGCTATGTACAGAGTGCAGAGTTCAGAAGTGTGCTATGTATAGAGTGCAGAGTTCAGGAGTGTGCTGTGTATAGCGTGCAGAGTTCAGGAGTGTGCTATGTATAGAGTGCAGAGTTCAGGAGTGTGCTGTGTATAGCGTGCAGAGTTCAGGAGTGTGCTATGTATAGAGTGTAGAGTTCAGAACTATGCTCTGTACAGTGTGCAAAGTTCAGGAGTGTGCTATGTATAGCGATCTGATGTTCCTAGTGATCAGGAACAGCGATCTCTCTCCTCCTCTAGTCAGTACACTCCCTGCACAGTTAGAAACACCCCCTTAGGGAATGCTTAATCCCTTGATCGCCCCCTAGTGTTAACCCCTTCCCTGCCAGTATCCTTTATACAGTAAGCAGTGCCTTTAATAGCTCTGATGTCGCAGTCCCGCTAAAAATCGCAGATTGCTGCCATTACCAGTAAAAAATAAATAAATAAATAATAAAAATGCTATAAATATATCCCCTATTTTGTAGACGCTATAACTTTGCGCAAACCAATCAATATACACTTATTGCGATTTTTTTAAACAAAAATATGTAGAAGATACATATTGGCCTAAACTGATGAAGATTTTTTTTTTTTTTTTTTTTTAATCTTGGGTTATTTAATATAGCAAAAAGTAAAAAATATATTTTTTTTCCAAAATTGTCGCTTTTTTTGTTTATAGCGCAAAAAATAAAAACGCAGAGGTGATCAAATACCACCAAAGAAAGCTCTATATGGGGGAAACAAAGGACACAAATGTTGTTTGGGTACAACGTTGCACGACCGCGCAATTGTCAGTTAAAGCGACGCACTTCCGTATCGCAAAAAACGGCCCGGTCATTAAGGGGGCAAATCCGGACCTTAAGTGGTTAAGATACATACAGAGTGCAGAGTCCAGGAGTGTGATATGTACAGAGTGCAGAGTTCTGGAGTGTGAAGAGTGCAGAGTTCAAGAGTGTGCTACATACAGAGTGCAGAATTCAGAAGTGCACTACATACAAAATGCAGAATTCAGGATTACACTACATACAGAGTGCAGAGTTCAGAGTTCAGAAGTATGTTATGTACAGAGTGCAGGGTTCAGGGGTGCACTATGTACAGAGTTTAGGGGCACACTACGTACAGAATGCAGGGTTTAGGAGTGTGTTACGTACGGAATGGTATGAATTTGAATGTAAAAAAACCCACAATATATAAGCCAATTTTTTTTGTAAAATATACAAGATGATGTTAAATAGTAAATAGATACCCAACATGTCACGCTTTAAAATTGTGTACACTCTCGGAACAGTGCTAAACTACAGCACTTAATAATCTCCAAAGGCAAGGCTTTAAAAATGTTAACAGGTTACCAGTTTAGAGTTACAGAGGAGGTCTAATGCTAGAGTTATAACGTTTGCGGCGATACCTCACATGTGTGGTGCGAACACATATTGCCAACGTTTACATATGAGGGCGCAACCTACGTATGCGTTTGCTTCTGTGTGTGAGAACGAGGGGACGGGAGCGCTTTAAAAAATATTTTCCTAATTATTTTTTTATTTTATTTATTTACACCGTCCCTTTATTTATTTATTTTATTACTTTTATTCCTATCACAAGAAATATAAGCATCCCTTGTGATAGAAATAAGACATGACGGGTCCTCTTTATGGAGACATCTGGGGTCCACAAGACCCCAAATCTCTCCTCTACACTGGAAAGCATGAGATTAAAAATATAATATAAAAATCAATCTCTGCTCTCCAGAAAAAAAAAATGTCAGTGCTTACATCTGTGAGAACTGGAAGTGACGCCATGACGTCGCTTCTGGACTTCCAGGGCCATAGAGATGGCTGGGGACCATCTGATTACATGGGAGAGCCCGGAGTGACGCCGGCGGGGGGGCGTCGGGAGGGGGTACCACCCCTCCTGCTGCCTGTAAAAGCCCTCCAGACAGATATATTTGTCCTATTCTGTTCTACGCTATTCTATTGTAATCTATTCTATTTATTTTTTATTCCATTATTTTCTTTTCTTATAATTTTTTTTTCACGTATATACCTTACTGTATTTATTGCAATATTTTTCCATTTTAAATTCTTCTTCAAATTTAAATTCATTTTTGAATTTTTCAAATAAAAATTCATTCTTTCGTTTTTTGTTAGAATTTTTTTTACTTAATTTGTTGAAATCAGTTACCATTGTGATTTAGAGATTGGGATACATTTGAATGTTTGAAAATGAAATTTTTGTCTGAAAAAAAGAATTGAAACTAGACGCATTTGTCGAGTGATTATGCTGCGGTGGTCATGCCTCTGTCAGATGTCGGCGTATTCCTTTCTCTGTGTACTCGGTGCGCACAGGAAAAGAGATACCTTGTTTTTTTTTTTTTATAAAGCTTCAAAAAAGTATCACAGAAGCATCAATAACAAAAATAAAAATAATAATAATAAAAAAAAAAAAAGCATGTTGAAGCGGTCGGCACTTTAATGTGCGTTAAACTCGAAGCAATTGTAAATGAGCCCTAACTGTGAAAATAACCCACAAGAAATGCAGAGGGGACCTTTTCTACATTATTCATCTGTATATTATATATTCTCTTCCCTTCATACCTGTCTGGGTCAATAATTCTATTCCTGGAAGGGAACACATCAAATTTATATGTAAGCCGGCGGAATGCTTTATGTTTTGCACTTCATGCTGCGGAAGTGAAAATTCATATCTGAGATCCACACAATGAATTCCAGCCAAACAGAAGACAAATCTCATTTCTCGGAGATCAGGTCAGTGGAAGCGCCCGGCGCCCGTACAATCCCAACTCACCGGACGCCGATATTGTACAGGACTGTAAAATGTGTAAACAGCTCACTTAAAGCGGAGTTCCGACGATTTTTATTTCTTTTTTCTTTTTAAAGTCAGCAGCTACAAATACTGCAGCTGCAGACTTTTAAAATAAGGACACTTACCTGTCCAGGGCGCCCGCGATGTCGGCACCCGAAGCCGATCTGTCCCTCGGCTCTCGGGTGCTGCCGCCACCGTCTTCGGGTGCTGCCACCGCTACCTTGCGGCTTCACTTCCTGGTTCTCTACTGCGCACGCGCGACTCGCGCCGCACATTCCCACTGGTCCCCGCCGTCTCCTGGGACCCCCCGTGTGTCTCCCAGAATACAGCGAGGGGGGGGAGAAGTGGCGTAGATACCCGCGGATGGTGCAGTTATCTATGCCCTGGAAATGGGAGCAAAATACCTGTATTAGACAGGTATCTGCTCCCCCCCTGAAAGGTGCCAAATGTGACACCGGAGGGGGGGGGAGGATTCCGAGAAGTGGAAGTTCCATATTTGGCTGGAACTCCGCTTTAACTTTCAGGAGGAATTAGGAATTAAAAGATTAAATCGGAATTAAAAGGTAAACCTAAAGCTGAACTGCAGGCACAAAACTGTCATTAAAATATAATAAAATATTTAAAAGTCTCATGCGCTGCTAAAGGCCACCAGGTGTACAGGAAGCCACTGCGCACACCTAAATATCTTCCCATAAAAAAAATGAAAATATGCATATAAAAATATGTTGATAGAAAACAAGTTGCTAATCAGCCAATCACATGACAGCAACTAAATGTAATAAGGCATCTAGACGTGGTGAAGACGACTTGCTGACGTGCAAACCGAATGGGGAAGAAAGGGGATTGAAGTGACTTTGAACGTGGCATGGTAGTTGGTGGAAGACGGGCCGGTCCGAGTATTTCTGGGTTTTTCACAAGAACCATCTATCGCTCGTCCTGCCCCCTCCCTGTCCCCTCTAGGCTGCAGATGGGCATCGATCAGGCTGCATTGAAGGCAAAGGTGAGGCTGCTGCATTGATGGCAATGGTGAGGCTGCTGCATTGATGGCAATAGTGAGGCTGCTGCATTGAAGGCAATGGTGAGGCTGCTGCATTGATGGCAGTGGTGAGGCTGCTGCATTGATGGCACTTGTAAGCTGCATTGATGTGGACTGATGAGGCTGCATTAATGGCCCTTGTGGAGATGTAGTTGAGCACTGACCCTTATTTTGCTTCAAATTTCCTTATTTAATCACTTCCCGCCCGGCCTATAGCGGATTGACATCCGGGAAGTGGTTCCGTTATCCTGACTGGGCGTCATATGACGTCCAGCAGGATAACATGCCGCCGCGCGCACCGCGGCGATCGGTGGAGCGGTGTGTCAGCCTGACACACCGCTCCACCGATCCTGGTAAAGAACCTCTGGCATGTCCAATCACGGCTGATCACGATGTCAATAGGAAGAGCCGTTGATCGGCTTTTCCTCACTCACGTCTGACAGACACGAGTAGAGGAGAGCCGATTGGCGGCTCTCCTGACAGGGGGGGTCTGCGCTGATTGTTTATCAGCACAGCCCCCCCTCAGATCACCACACTGGACCATCAGGGAAGCCGCAAGGACCACCAGGGAAGGGGCAACATGTGGATGGCCAGGTATGTACCCCATGGCTATCCACATGTGCCCAATCTGTGCCAATCAGTGCCCACAAATGGGCACTGATTGGCACCATTATGTTTCAGTTATGCCCAGCAATGCCACCAATAAATTTTATCAGTGCCACCTGTCATTGCCCATCGGTGCCACCTGTCAGTGTCCATCTGTGCCCATCTGTGCCCACCTATCAGTGCCCATCAGTGCCACCTAACAGTGCCACCCATAAGTACCCATCAGTGCCACCCATATGTACCAATCAATGCCACCTACGAGTGCCCATCAGTGCCGCATACCAGTGCCGCCTATCAGTGCCCATCAGTGCCACCTATCAGTGCCCATCAGTGCCGCCTATCAGTGCCCATCATCAGTGCCCATCAGTGCCACCTCATCAGTGCCACCTCATTGGTGCCACCTCATCGGTGCCCATCAGTGCCGCGGTATCAGTGCCCGTCATTGAAGAAGAAAATGTACTTATTTACAAAAAATTTTAACAGAAACAAAAAAAAACGTGTTTTTTTTCAAAATTTTCGGTCTTTTTTTATTTGTTGTGCAAAAAATAAAAACCGCAGAGGTGATCAAATACCACCAAAAGAAAGCTCTATTTGTGGGAACAAAATGATAAAAAAATTTGTTTGGGTGCAGTGTTGTATGACCGCGCAATTGTCATTCAAATTGCGACAGCGCTGAAAGCTGAAAATTGGCTTGGGCGAGAAGGTGTTTAAGTGCCTGGTATTGAAGTGGTTAAAATTATTTTTTTTTCCCTGAAACTTCCCTCTTAAAATTAATGTGTGTGTTATACACCGATAAATACGGTAATTTGGTTGGTCAGCAGACTGGTTGGTGAGTTGAGCTATGGAATGTTCTGTTTTTGTCTTTCCAGATGATGGAAAGGTAACAGTACCTCAAATAATCACTTGTTACACCCAAAGTATGCAGAATACCGTCTCTGAACGCACAACACATCCAACCTACAGCAGCAGAAGACCACACCGGGTGCCACTCCTGTCAGCTAAGAACAGGAAACTGAGGCTACAATTGGCACAGGATCACCAAAATTGGACAATAGAAGATTGGAAGATTGGAAAAAACGTTGCCTGGTCTGAGGAGTCTGGATTTCAGCTGCGACATTCAGATGGTGGGGTCAGAATTTGGCGCATGGATCCATCCTGCCTTGTATCACCGGTTCAGGCTGGTGGTGGGGGTGTAATGGTGTGGGGGATGGGATATCACCGGTTCAGGCTGGTGGTGAGGGTGTAATGGTGGGGGGGATGGGATATCACCGGTTCAGGCTGGTGGTGGGGGTGTAATGGTGTGGGGGGAATATTTTCTTGGCACACTTTGAGCCCCTTAGTACCAATTGAGCATCGTATAAACACCACGGCCTACCTGAGCATTGTTGCTGACCATGTCCATCCCTTTATGACTACAGTGTCCCCATCTTCTGATGGCTCCTTCCAGCAGGATAATGCACCATGTCACAAAGTTCCAATCATCTCACCACTGGACAATGAGGTCCCTGTACTCCAATGGCCCAAATGGAGATTGGCATCATGGATGTGCAGCAGATAAATCTGCAGCAACTGTGTGATGTTATCATGTCACTTTGGAGCAAAATCTCTGAGGAACTTTTCCAACACCTTGTTGTATCTATGCCACCAAGAATGAAGGCAAAAGGGGGTCCAACCCGCTACTAGCAAGGGGGACCTAAAAAAAGTGTCCGGTGAGTGTAGAATTATCAGCCTCAATGTTTTTACAAGATTTTCTTTTATTCATGTATCAATACGAGTGAAGAATTATTAACATTTTTGTGTTTTGGTGCCTTAAAAATCCCATTCCATGTTTAATCATTTTTGGTAATGGCTCCACATTCCGTGACAAAACAGCCTCTTCTTTAAATATCGGCGTATTATGCATGAAGACTTTTGTCCTATTCTCCATTGTTCGGAGAGGACTTGTTGCACCTGGAACTTTGTCATAGCAGAACGAGCAGACAGCAAGGAACACAAATTGCACTCGGTAACATTTCAAGCTGCCAAAAAAAAAAAAAAAATGATTTTCATTTGCATTGTAAATGTTCTTCTTCTGCATATCATTACAAACAGGAGCCGGTTGCTGCATAGGTTGGACTTTCTTTTTCTAGCTGTCCAAAAATGAATCACGCTTGCTTTGAATATATTCAACGCTCCTGGTTGTGTTTTTTTAACATTATGTGTTTTTTTTTTTGTAGCATTCATGTAGAGTTAAAACTCGGTCACATTTGCTGAAGACCTTGTAGGGGGGTTAGTGGGGGGGGGACAAAATGTGTATTTCCCTCCCATCCCGCCTCGCTGTTTTTATATTTCTCTGTAATTACAAGGCAGCAAAATGCGGTTTACTAGCCCGAGCTGACAGATTCTGTAAGCAGTCTGACCTTGCCGAATCTATTGACCTATAATAGATATCTACGCCAATTTTTTTTTTTTCAATGATGCATCTGTGCTGTTACACAAGATAGAGCTTATGTACAAAGGCATTGCATTCAAATGCTGGCTTATATATTGCAATGTAGAGCATTTTAAATGCCTGTATGTGAAGGGACCGCTTGATTTTCCCTGAGTTTTTTTACCTGTTCAATACAGAGGCAGCCAGGCACGCAGTGACCGTTCACTCTCTCTGGCTCATAAAATAGTCCAGGGCTATAAGCAACAATTATCAAACAAATGGCATGGGAGGCTGAGCACTGCCATAGGAAACATGTACCGCAGTAGAGCACCCTCCTAGTTTGCTTGCTAGGATTTTAGGTAAATTTAGTTCTTTTTGATTCTTCTGTAATCAGTGAAGAATTTGTTGATTGCTTTTGCCTGTTTTGAATCTCACAGGCTGCAGGTTTGATTGCTCTTCCCTGTCTTCCAGAGGTTTCTGGAACTTTTGCCGCGTACACACGGGCGGATTTTTCGACCGGACTGGTCCGACAGACCTTCCGACGGACTTTCAACAGACTTTTGACATACTTCCGACGGACTTTTTAATGAACGGACTTGCCTACACACGGTCACACCAAAGTCCGACGGATTCGTACGTGATGACGTACACCGGACTAAAATAAGGAAGTTGATAGCCAGTAGCCAATAGCTGCCTTAGCTTCAGTTTTAGTCCGCTAGACTAGCATACAGACGAGTGGATTTCTGGGTCCGGCGGAGTTACGATGTAAAGATTTGAAGCAAGTTCCAAATCTAAGGTCCGTCAGATTTTCGACTGGAAAAGTCCACTGAAGGTCCGATGAAGCCCACACACGATCAGGTTGTCCGCCGGCCCAGTCCGGTCGAAAAGTCTGACCGTGTGTACACTGCATTAGAGCACGTTGTCTCCCCTGTCTCCCATGTCTTCCATTGCTTTCTGAAACGAATGCCGCGTACACACGACCGGTTTTGCCGTCGGAATAAACCCTGAAGGTTTCTCCGACGGAACTCCGCTCAAGCGGTCTTGCATACACACGGTCACACCAAAGTCCGAGCGTCCAGAAGGAGGCAACAAACAACACGTACGACGGGACTGGAAAAAGGAAGTTCAGTACAGTAGCCAATAGCTTCCGTCTCGTACTTGCTTCAGAGCATGCGTTGTTTTTGGCCTGTTGGAACGGCATACAGACGAGCGGTTTTCCCGATAGGAATTGGTTCCGTCGGAAATATTTAGAACATGTTCCATTTCTAGGTCCATCAGAATTTTTGAAAAAAAGATGAGGCCTACACACGATCGGAATAGATGATGAAAAGCTTCCGTCTGACTTTTTCTGTCGGACATTCCGTTTGTGTGTAGGCGGCTTTAGAGTACGTTGTCTCCCTGTCTTCCAGAGGCTTCTGGAAGTTAGAGCAAATTTTCTCCCCTGTCTTCCAGAGGCTTCTAGAACTTAGAGCACATTGTCTGCCCTGTCTTCCAAAGGTTTCTGGAGCTTAGAGCATGTTGTCTTCCCTGTCTTCCATTGCTTTCTGAAACTAATGCCCTGTACACAAGGTCGGATTGTCCAACGGAAAATGTTCGATGGGAGCTTGTTGTCGGTAATTCCGACCTAACAAAATCGGTTGTTGGAAATTCCGATCGCGTGTACACAATTCCGACCCATAAAGTTCTACGCATGCTCGGAATCAAGCAGAAGAGCCGCACTGGCTATTGAACTTCCTTTTTCTCGACTCGTCGTACGTGTTGTATGTCACTGCGTTCTTGACGTTCTGAATTTCCGACAAGATTTGTGTGACCGTGTGTATACAAGACAAGTTTGAGCCAACATCCGTCGGAAAAAATCCATGGATTTTGTTGTCAGAATGTCCGATCGTGTGTACGGGGCATTAGAGTACGTGGTCTCCCTGTCTTCCAGAGGTTTCTGGAACTTAGAGCACATTGTCTCCCCTGTCTTCCCGAGATTTCTGATACTTAGCGCACGTGGTCTCCCCTGTCTTCCAGAGATTTCTGATACTTAGAGCACGTGGTCTCCCCTGTCTTCCAGAGCTTTTTAGAACTTAGAGCACCTTGTCTGCCCGGTCTTCCAGAGGTTTATGGAACTTAGAGCATGTTGAGCAAGGCAAATAGTCTGCCTGAATATTTATGGTGCTTCAGCCAATCCCTGGGGAGGTGTACCCAGAAGGTGGTTGGAGAGGCGTATAAATAGTCTGAGATTTACAACAACAAGGTCTTCCTCTTCTCCTTGTTGAACGGAATCCATCTGCCTATGTGGGGGTGGCTACTCTCACCTGCAGCAGGTATCCTGATTTCAAAACCCGTTCACCGAGGTCCAAGCTGTGGCAGAGCTGGGGGGCCTATTTAAAAACAGTTTTGCAGAGAGCAGGAATTTTAATAATGCTTGAAATGAAGAAAAAAGTCAGTTTAAATTGCTGACAATTGACAGCTTCAGAATCCCTCCAAAATTCAACGTCAAACTCTTCAGCCAGGAAACAGAGGGAAATGGGCATGCATCCCATTTACCATCCTAGGCCACATGCCTTCAACATCGTTTTTAAAGGGAACAAAAAAAAAAAACACAAAATGCAAAATGCATGAAAATGCATGCAAAAATGCTGGTTTAAAAGTGGAAAACATGCCCGAAAAGCTGTGGTGTCACGGCCAAGGAAAATCTGGGACCGCTGAGACACTCGTGGACATCGCTAGATAGAGGGGGACCTCAGGTAAGTGTTAGGGGGGACGGCTGCACACAGAAGGCTTTTAATCTTAATGCATAGAATGAACCTTCTGCCTTTACAACTCCTTTACAGAAGAACCGCGGTCTGCTCACATAATTTGTAATAAAAACATCTTTGCTATTCTGAAGCTTCCCTCCAACCACTTTGCATATTATTTTTCTATATACTGTGATTCTGTACTTGCCAAATATGCTGCAGAAATCTCCCTCCACTGAGTCTGGCTGTAGCCATTTTAACTGTGGGCAGCTGCAGCTGCTGCCTGTTCACTTCCTGGATTTACACAGACACACAGAAGCACACCTCCAACTCTGCAGCTCTCATTGGCCCTCTTATGATCCCCCCCCCCCCCTTCCTGGCAAACTCTTACAAGAGTGAGGGAGAGAGCTGTGCATGATGTCATAAGCCTAGGCTAATGACCAGACAAGAAACAAGAAGTGGGCTGTATAAGGGATTTACTGGCAGAAAAAAAAATGATTTACTATCCAAAGTTAAAACAACAACAACAAGGGCAGAAGATTTAATAAATGGAAAGATGAAATAATTACTGTAGTTCCGCTTTAAGCATACCTTCCAACTTTTTGAAATGGGAGCGAGGGACGCTTATTAGAAAGAGTTTGTGGGCATAGGACACACCCCCCTGTCACGCCCCCTTAACCGCTTCCCGACCAGCAGTGCAGTGCAGGTTGGCTCCACTGCATGAGCCGTCGTAGCTATACGTCGGCTCGTGGGGTCGGCATGGCAGGCGCGCGCGCACTCCACCAGAGCGGGGATACCGATGCTCATGGCCGACGGTCGCGATGACCGCCGGCCATGAGCGATCGTGAGCAGGAGACACAGAACAGGGACGAGTGTATGTAAACACACACTTCCCTGTTCTGTTCTGAGAGGAGTTACAGATCGTGTGTTCCTATTAGCTAGGAACCACGATCCGTCACTTCCTCTAGACAGTCCCCTCCCCCTTCAGTTAGAACACACACAGGGAACACAGTTAACCCCTCGATCGCCCCCTAGTGTTAACCCCCTTCCCTGCCAGTGACAGGCTTACAGTAATCAATGCATTTGTATAGCATTGATCGGTGTATTAATGCCAATGGTCCCAAAAATGTGTCAGAATTGTCCGATCTGTCTGATATAATGTCGCATTCATGATAAAAATCCCAAATAGTAAAAAAAAAATAATAATAATAAAAATGCTATAAATCTATCCCCTATTTTGTAGACGCTATAACTTTTGCGCAAACCAATCAATAAACGCTTATTGCGATTTTTTTTTCTAAACCAAAAATATGTAGAAGAATACATATCGGCCTAAACTGAGGAAAAAATATGTTTTTGGGGAATATTTATTATAGCAAAAAGTAAAAAATATTGCGTTTTTTTCAAAATTGACGCTCTTTTTTATGTTTATAGCGCAAAAAAAAAAAATCTCAGAGGTGATCAAATACCACCAAAAGAAACCTCTATTTGTGGGGGAAAAAGGACGTCAATTTTGTTCGGGTACAGCGTCGCACGACCGCGCAATTGTCAGTTAAAGCGACGCAGTGCCGAATCGCAAAAAGTGCTCTGGTCTTTGGGCAACCAAATGGTCCGGGGCTGAAGTGGTTAAGCAAACCTCCCAAATTTTTGAAATGGGAACGAGGGAGGCTTATTAGAAAGAGTATGTAGGCATAGGACACGCCCCCTTAAAGGAGAACTATATAAAAAAAAAATGATTAGTTAAACCCGCAAGTGTTTATTTTTTTTTTTTTTTACTCCTTTTATATTGACTTCTGAAATTTACAAATGCAGCAATTTAGAATTTGGATGAAAGGCACTGGGAAACACTTTTTGAAAGATAAAAAAGTGCATTTTATACACTTCTATATGGATCAGACCAAAATGCGGGACAAATGAGGAGGAAAGAGGGACAGAGGGACTTTGTTCTGATTAAGGGACAGTCCCTCGAAATCAGGGACAGTCCATTCAAATCAGGGAGAGCTGGGATCTATGATTTATGTCCTGGTTATACTTTGCATTCTCTGGCTGCTTAAAGGAACAACAAAAGCAGTTCTCCAGCAACTTCGGCAAAGGAGGCCGGTAAGTTTTTCTCTCATCCCTCCGATGCTTCAGATGCATTATGGGTCCATTCGCTGCGCGGATAAGAGGATCTGACATTTGACGCCGGTGATTCCAGAGCTCTCACTTCCAGTCTGGGATCCGGCTATTTCAATCACGGTATTTTTTTTTTTTTTTTTTTGCAGCATGTATTATCCGGTAAATAGAATTATGCCATTTACAGCCTTGAGCCTCTCCGGCTGACATACTTCTGTATAACTGCGGCCGGTACGTCGGGGTTCAGGCGCCGCTCCGCCGTCGAATTTCGTTTTTTTGAATTATGCCGTGGAGCATATGGCAAATAATCTCAGGCTTATTTTACTTTAAGGACATCCCAATTTTTTTTGCTTTTAGCCTTTGCTGTCAAGTGAAAAAATAGGTTTTTGCAAGGAGATGTTTCGGGCACATTATTTTTCTCGCATTTTGGCGTCGCGGCTACCTGACGGCAATCGATTTATCCTGCTAGGTGCGGAATGAGGGCGAGCTACTTTTCACCGGAGCTTGGTGCCGGTAACATCGCTGCCTGCCGATACTGACCACCAAATAAAATTTGCTGATTAAATCATAGTTTTCATTGCTACATTTAAAAGGGTACATGGCGCTGATTTTACTTGCCGACCGCCCACAGTATATATATATATATATATATATATATATATATATATATATATATATATATATACGTCATTACTTTGACATTTAATCCCTTCACGCCAAAGTGTAAAACAAATTAAAAACAAAACAAAAAAACAAAAACAAAACAAGTTAATGCCTAAACACAATTTTGCAACTTTGACATGTGTTAGTAAAACCGTACAAATCATCACAACTACTTTGTGCATCCCGGTGGATTATACCGCGTTTTTTTTTTTCAAGACAAATCGGGCTTTCATTTGGCGGGAAATGGTAATGGATATCCCCTGATTTTTTTATTTTTTTTTATTATTAAAGGAAAACGGGCCCAAAATAGGGCCCATTCGTTTTTTTGGTTTTTTTATTTAGCTGTATATTTCTTGTTACTTCCATAACCTTTCACCGAAGAACAACGCAAAATAAATTCATTTATTTTTTCAGCATATAGTGAAAAAAAAAAAGCTGTTCGAGCCAAACGTTCTGTTTTAAAAAAAAAATGTTTGTTATTTTCTTTTATTATATCACAAATTTTTTACTATCATAAAAAAAGAAGGATATGCTTTTGTTATTATTTTTTTTATTATTGGAAAATTGGCCCAAAATAGTAAAAAAAAAAAATTTTTTTAGATCCCGGCTTGCCTTTGGACTTCCCTTGCTTTCTGCCTGCAGCTGACCCCGGCTCACCTCTGACCTTGATCTTGCCTGCTACTTTGAATACCACGCTGTGACCCGACCTGCTAGCCTTTTGCACCTGCTTGCTCTACCAGGGGCCACGAGTCAGATACGTAAGGGAGGCCTTCCTCTACACTATCAAGCTCATCCGCCAGGTTCGTAGGAACGTGACACCTATGGTGGTTTGCACAGCCGTGCCAACCTGCCACAGTATAATGGCGGCAGCTGGTGGGCAAGCGGTGAAGGAGTAAAGTCTCAAAGGTTTTTCTATGCATTAAGGTGAAAAACCTTCTGTGCTGCAGCAGCCTCCCAGAGCCCCCCTTTTTTCTTACCTGAACTCGATCGTTCCAGTGTTCAAGGCGAGACCAGCAGTTCCGGCCGCTGTCTCGTGTCTTCACTGGACAGGTTGATAGCAGCAGCAAGACTCGGGAGCTCGCCCGCAATAGTGCCCCCCTTGGAATGCCACTCTCCGAGGGGGCACCCAAAGAAGAGGAGGAGCCAGGAGCGCCACCGGGGACCCAAGAAAAGGAGGATCAGGGCCGCTCTGTGCAAAACCCTTCCACGGAGGAGGTAAGTATGACATATTTGTTATTTAAAAAAAGTGAACCTTTACAATCACTTTAATACTTGGGTTATGGCTGCAGCTAGCTGCCATAACCCCAGTATAATTTATTTTTTTCTTCTGCGGGCGATTTGGCATCTGCTAAAAATAATCCTGGCAGTAGATTCGCCAAAGGATCACTTTTAGGGGTGGAGGGGAAAGGGTGCCCCCTCCCTCCCGCCACTTCCTGGGTCGTTTCCGCTGCTTACCGGAGCCAATCCGATGCGGCCGACGGCTGGGCAGGAAGTCGAGTAAGGGCAAAGGCTCCCCCGCTCTCTCACTCACTCTATGCCCCCGGAGGACCGGAGCGTCCTCCAACATCACTTCCGGTCCTCCGGCAGATAGATAGGATTTTTTTTCCTTAAGAGTCAAAATGTATTTTTATTTTTGCTTTTAAAGGTACATTAGATATTTGGGGTGTTTTTGACCCCAGATCTCTCAATAAAGAGGACTGGCCATCCTTATTTTTATTACAAGGGATGTTTACAATCCTTGTAATAGGAATAAAAGTGATAAAAAAATAAATAAATAAAGGCACAGTGTAAAAAATAAAAATAAAAAGTAAAATAAATAAGTAAGAAAAAAAATTTTAAGCGCCCCATCCCTCTGTGCTCATGTGCAGCAGCGCAACGCATGCGTACGCACCCGCATATGTAAATGTTGTTCAAACCACACATGTGAGGTATCTCTGGGATCGTTAGAGTGAGAGCAATAATTCTAGCACTATTCCTCCTCTGTAACACTAAACAGCTATCCTGTAAAAAAAAATTTTAAAGCGTCGCCTGCGGAGATATTTAAGTACCATAGTTTGTCGCCAGTCCACGAGCGTGCGCAATTTAAAAGCGTGACATGTTTGGTATCTATTTACTCGGCATAACAGCATCTTTCACATTATAGAAATAAGTTGGGCTAACTTTAGTGTTTTTTTTTTTTTAATTAGCATATTTTTTTTGTATGAGTAAATTGTATTTATGCTCCTATCATGTTTTGGCTATTATATGAGAAGCCACTTTAATACGAGAGGTGCAAGATTTGTTTGGTTTATGTTTCTTTTTTTCTTCTTTTTTTGTTGTTTTTTGTTTTGTTTTTATAAACTGTTTGAAAATTTTTGATATTTAGTAATTTATTTGATATAGTTTTTGTTTGTATAACTATAAAAATAAAAATAATTTCATTAAAAAAAAAAAGTGTATTTTTTCCCAAAATATTGCGTTTGAAAGATCGCTGCACAAATACGGTGTTACATACAATTTTGCAATGACCGCCATTTTATTCTCTAGGGTCTCTGCTTATATATATATATATATATATATATATATATATATATATATATATATATAGAATATAGGAAGGACAGAGATAGTCAACTGTAAGCACCACATCCCATAATTAGGTAATGAACAAAAAACTAAAGGCTGTTGGGCCTAGAGAGAAATGGGGAGGGGAGGGATCTTCCCCAGGGACTTTTAAGGTGCTATTTAATAAACAGTATATTCAAAAAATTCTGTACAGTCATATTGAATAAAATTAATATTTATTGGTATTGAATCACATTAAAATATTCATGTCAAACTTGAAGAGTAAGACATGTTGATAAGAACACTATAGCATAAACAATGCTGGCATCAAAAGCAAGTGAAAAACTGATGAAAAAATGCTTTTTTTTCTGATAGCTGCAAGGAGGAGCGATCGCCAGCAGAAATATTTTTTCACAGGTAGTGGTCCGGCATACAGACTGAGAAGAGCATCACGGTTCTGTCACCGGTGCAATCCTACAGAGGCAGCGTGATGCTCTTCTCAGTCTGTATGCCGGACCACTACCTGTGAAAAAGCATTTTTTCATCAGTTTTTCACTTGCTTTTGATGCCATCTTCACCTATATGACATCATTTGCCGATATACTTTTATGTTTCAGGGCCGCTTCGTAAACTTTATATTCCCCTGTGGTCATTATATGGCATTGATATCCCTCATATATGAGAACTTTCCGGTTTGAAAACAGCAGCAGTATTGTCGATCTATTGAAAGATTTATGTCAGATCAATGTGCTACAGCCTGAGTCCGTCACAATCATTGCCTTTAAACTCCTGAAGAAGCTCACATTTAGAGCGAAACATGTCGAGAACGGCAGATTGTTTTGGCATCTTTAAATAGTTGCTTCATGTTGCACGGTCTAATTGTGATTTAACCGAAAAATTCTTTTGGGTGACATTGTTTATGCTATAGTGTTCTTATCAACATGTCTTACTCTTCAAGTTTGACATGAATATTTTAATGTGATTCAATACCAATAAATATTAATTTTATTCAATATGACTGTACAGAATTTTTTGAATATACTGTTTATTAAATAGCACCTTAAAAGTCCCTGGGGAAGATCCCTCCCCTCCCCATTTCTCTCTAGGCCCAACAGCCTTTAGTTTTTTGTTCATATATATATATATATATATATAATGTTTGGGGGTTCTAATTAATTTTCTAGCAGAAAATACAGATTTTTCTTGTAAACAAATGTCAGAAAAAAAGACCTGGTCTTCCATTTATCCTAACATGCTACACTTAGCCTGGCGCCCCCCTTGTGTTCCCACAGGAAAAGATCACCCACCATATCTCCGGATCTACCCGACGTTACATCTAACCTCCATTCTGTGCCAGGTCGAGGTCACCTAGAGGCCAGGGCAAACAAGCCAAACTGCCCCCCCCCCAAAGATATATGACCATTATGTCTTAGCAAAAATCCCCCCCACAAAAACACTGATTACTAACCTGCATGCTTACCCCCCAAGCATAAATTCCCCCTCCTCCTAGTACAAATCTGCCCCCCTGCTGAAATCCCCCCCCTCTCAGCACAAATATTTGCCCCCCCCCCAAAAAAAATGTAATCTTCCAAAGACAAATCCTCTAAACCTAAAATCCCCCCCCCCCCATTTCAATTTTCCCCCTCAAAAGCACAAATTCCCCCCAAGTTCCACAGATCTTCCTCCCATCACCCCTCTCAACACAAATCCCCCTAAATCACCACTCTTAACACTCCCCCTCCCAAATTTCCTCTCCTAGAACAATACGCACCCCTTAGCGCCCCCCCAACACAATACAAATCCCTCCCCTAATCTCCCTGTGGCGCCCTCCTACCTCACATGATACCACAGTGCCCAGGGCAGCCGCCCCTCCTGCCCACCCCTTGTCCCCGGGCCCTGCCTCCATCTATTTTCAGCTTGAACTTCCCGGGTGTTTATTTTAAATACAGAAATGACTGTTGTATAATCATCTAATCGTCCAGCATTCACTCGCATGGGGAACAAAAAGTGAATTGCGTCAACTCAAAGGGCGAACACTCTATAGGTCCTCATCGATCGTGTGAACTATAGTGTGACCCTTCTAATTGGCGTGACGACTGTCAGTGAGAAAACAATGCTTCCCCATCGAGCGACTCGCTAACTCGTCCCCCGCTCCTTCACTAAACAAATTGACATTTTAATGCTTTCATTAAGGACCCCAATTCCAGCGGCCGGGATTTGCGTATCAGAAAATGTCCTTTCCGTAAATCAATTTTTGTAATCATAAAAACAGGTGTCTGATGCCCCCCCCCCCCCCCCGGGACTTTGGAAAACTCATTTCCCCTCCATTTCCAATGTAACTGTCCCTTCCCCAGGGAAGACGGTCAATGTCACTGCTCTGACCTCTGGGAGATTAATGGTATTTTATTTGGATGAAAGAAGTCCAAAGTAGAGGAAAGGAGCTTCTGAAACCCCTGAGGAGCCACCTAAATCTGACCTCTGGCCAGGGGCGTAGCTAGAACCTTTAGGGCCCTGGTGCAAGAAACCATGAAGCCCCCCCCCCCCGGCCCCTGACTGGGGCTCTTCCAACTGATCCAGGGGCCCTTTACTACCATCATGGGACCCTTTATTTCGGTCCTGCAAAGGGCCACCTTCCTGCTGTCTTGGAGTCCCCCCACTATGGCGGAACGTCATAGCCCCACCTTTGCATCCCTGGTTGTTCCGCCACTGGTGTCACTAGTTTTTTATTTTTGTTGTTTTATTTATTTTTTTACTTTTTTACCATGTTATTTTATTTTTTTACAATTTTATTTTTTTATTATTTTTTTACATATTTTTTTATTTTATTTTTTTGTACATATAGGAGCCCCGTTACATTTTTACATATAGGAGCCCCGTTACATTTTTAGGAGCCCCATTGGGGGGCTTTAGTGAAATAATAGGGGTCTAAACAGACCCCTGATGTCTCACTTTTGAGACAGAGAAAGGGACCGAGGGCAGAGAGTCCTCAGTCCCTTTCTCTGCAGCCTGAATGGACAGGAATAGCTTCGTACAGAGGCTTCCTGTTCATTCATAAATTGAAGTAGTGCCGGGACAAGGTCATCCAGTGCCCAGGGCAAAAATGCCAAACTGCACCCCCCTCCCCCCTTAGGGGTAGCAGTGATGTCCCTATTACTACTCCTGTCAGCCTTGTACCAGAAGCGACTGGCACAGGGTGCCCCCATCCCTGCAATAAACCATTGTGCCCAGGGCAGCCGTCCCTCCTGCCCACCCCTTGTCCCAGTCCTGAACTGAAGCATAGGAAACAGTTTACTATGTCTCAGCTGTGAATGAATTGAAAAAAAAAAGAGTCAGTGATCAGTATGGATCACTGACTCTATTCATTTAGACAAGGAAGGGGTCGGTAAACGACCCATTTACTGGCTCCTTCCCTGCTCTCTATCCTGACAGATCCCCTGCAGAACCCAGCGGGAAGTGGGAGGGGGAGACCTGGCAGTGCTGCAAGGGGGCAAGGGGGGGGGGGCAGGGAAGGCAAAATGTAAGCAAGTAAAAGCCAACTGCAGCCTTAAGAGCACCAGAAACATCCTTAAAGGACAACTACACTCAAGAACATTATTGTAATTTATTGTAACCACTTGCTTACTGCAATACATACATATATAGATTATATACTGGTATTATGGGTGAAGCTGTCAGCCATAACCCTGGTATTTTCTTTTTGAACCGGTGACTGGCTTTCTCATGAAAGCGGGCCGAGCGGCTAATTAGCCGCCGGATCGCTTTCGGGAGCAGCGGGAGGGCTTAACGTTTTTTACCAACAGGTTACGATCCGACAGGTCGCACTGCTGGCCATAGAGGTGACCAGAGACCAGATCATCTCTGATTACCTCTATGGTCTTGGAGGAGCGGAGCGACGTCATGACGTCACTTCTGGTCTAGGAGCAAAGTAAACTTAATTTTTTTTTTTTTTTTTATCATTTGCTTTTAAAGGTAGAGGAGAGATTTGGGGTCTTTTTGACTCCAGATCACTCCATAAAGAGGACCTGTCATCCTTATTTCTATTACAAGGGTTGTTTACATTCCTTGTAATAGGAATAAAAGTGATAAAAAAGATATAAATGGACAGTGTAAAAAAAAAATTAAAGTGCCCCCCCCCCCCATCCCGCCATGCTGGCACGCAGAAGTCAACGCATACGTAAGTCGCGCAGGTAAAGGGTGTTCGCACCACACATGTGAGGTATCGCCACGATTGTTATAGTGAGTACAATCATTCTAGTACTAGAACTCCTCTGTAACTCTAAACTGGTAACCTGTAAAAAATGTTAAAGTGTCCCCTGTGGAGATTTTTAAGTATCGAAGTTCGGTGCTATTCCACGAGCGTGCGCAATTTTAAAGCGTGACATGTTGGGTATCTATTTACTCGGCATAACATCATCTTTTATATTTTACAAAAAAAAAAGGAGGTTATTTATTGTCTTTCTTTGCATTCAAATTCAAAAAAGTCTTTTTTCCCCCCAAAAATTGTTTGAAAAACCGCTGCCAAAATACAGCGTGATTAAAAAAATTGCAATGATCGCCATTTTATTCTCTAGGGTCTCTGCTAAAAAATAGATATATAATGTTTTGGGTTTGTACGTCATTTTCTAGCACAAAAAATACTGATTTAAATTTAGTTACTTACCAACTTACTATACCTTGGATGCGGTGACTGCATTCGTTTTCATTTTTCAGCCAAAGCATATGTTCAACAAGTACAGAAAATACCTGTTGATCCTGCCAAAGGTGGTGTGTCCTTGCCACCTCCTGTGAGCTGACATGGAAGCTAAAAACAATCTTATCTTTCTTGTGTAAACTACTAATCCCATTGACCCTTATGTAAGGAAGCAGTAGACCTGCATCTCCTGGGGGGTGCCCCAGATTCGTAGCACCCCGACCCCCCCCCCCCCCTGCAGCAGTCGGCATTCCTCCCCACCAGCTGTCTGTAACAATGATACACATCAAAGCCGAGGGAAGCTTGGCTCCTCCTCAGGAGGAGGAGTCTGGAAGAGGAACCTCCCCCTGTATTGAGTCACACCGATCTGGGGTCTGCTTCAGGGTTTGGTAAGAAGATTTGTGTTGGGGGTGATTTGGGAGGGGAGAAGATTTGCGCTCGAAGTGGGGAGTATGATTGAAGGGGGGAGGATTTGTGCTAGAAGAGTCACGAATGGATGAAAGGGGAAGATTTATGCTAAAAGGGGGGAGTATTGTAAGGGGGTGGATTTGTACTAGAAGGTGAGATTGGAGGGGGGAGAATATGTGCTAGAAGGGGGGGTGGGGTTTTTGTGCTGGGAGGGGGAATTTGTGCTAGAAGGGGGAAGGATGGTTGAAGGGGAAAGATTGGTGCTAGTAGGGAGGTATTGTGGGGGGGAGTTGTGCTAGAGGGGGGAGAGGCTTGTGCTGGTAGGAGGGATTTGTGCAAGAAGTGGGAAGGATGGTTGGAGGGGGAAGATTTGTGCTAAAGGGGGGATATTGTAGGGGGGAGGATTAGTGCTAGAAGGGGGGGGTTGTGCTGGGAAAGGGGATTTGTGCTACAAGGGGGAGGATTTGTGCTAGGAGGTGATGATTGGCAGGGGGAAGATTTGTGCGAGAAGGGGGGATCGAAGGGGGAGGATTCGTGCTGGGTGGGGTATTTGTGCTAGAAGGGGGGTTGCAGGGGGAAGAATTTGTGCTAGGAGGGGGGATTGGAGGGGGAGGATTTGTGCTAGAAGGGGGATTGGAGGGGAGAGGATTTGTGTTAGAAGGGGATATTGGAAGAGGGAAGATTTGTGCTAGAAGGGGGGATTGGAGGAGGATTTTTGCTAGATGGGGGGGTTGGAGCGGGGAAGATTTGTGCTAGAAGGGGGGATTGGAAGGGGGAAGATTTGTGTTAGAAGTGGGGATTGGGGGTGGGGCGAATTTGTGTTAGAAGGGGGGATTGGAAGAGGGAAGATTTGTGCTAGAAGGGGGGATTGGAGGAGGGTTTGTGCTAGAAGGGGGAGATTGGAATGGGGAAGATTTGTGTTAAAAGGGGGGATTGGAATGGGAGGATTTGTGCTAGAAGGAGGGATCGGAGGATGATTTTTGCTAGAAGGGGGGATTGGACGGGGAGGATTTGCACTAGAAGGGGGATAGGAAGGGGGAAGATTTGTGCTAGAAGGGAGATTTGAGGGGAGAGGATTTGTGTTAGAAGGGGGGATTGGGGGTGGGGCGAATTTGTGTTAGAAGGGGGGATTGGAAGAGGGAAGATTTGTGCTAGAAGGGGGATTGGAGGAGGGTTTGTGCTAGAAGGGGGAGATTGGAATGGGGAAGATTTGTGTTAAAAGGGGGACTGGAAGGGGGGAAGATTTGTGCTAGAAGGGGGGATTGGACAGGGAGGATTTGCACTAGAAGGGGGGATTGGAAGGGGGAAGATTTGTGCTAGAAGGGAGATTGGAGGGGAGAGGATTTGTGTTAGAAGGGGCGATTGGAAGGGGGAAGATTTGATCTAGAAGGGGGGATTGGAGGAGGATTTGTGCTAGAAGGGGGGATTGGAATGGGGAAGATTTGCGTTAAAAGAGGGGATTGGAAGGGGGAAGATTTGTGCTAGAAGGGGAGATTGGAGGAGGATTTGTGCAAGAAGGGGGGTTGGAGGGGGAGGATTTGAACTTTTTGTGTTTGCTGTAATACATTTTAAATCTCAGAACTGTATGCAGAACTTTTACTACATATAACTTTTTCCGAGGAGCCCTGGATTCGGTTCCCACCATGGAGTTGGTATAATCTTCCCTTGTGTGTGGGGGGTTTTCATCACACAATCCGAAAACACAATTAACCCAAAATTAGGCGCACCGGGTATAGACGGCGATGGCGGTGACAGGGATATTAAATAGGCTCCTTTGGGAAAAGAGATTGATGCCAAATGTTCTGAGTACGATCGGTGTCAGCACTATATACACAAGTGGAGGAGATGGAAGAAATTGCATAGAGCTGCACATGCCAATCATCTCATTCCTCTCATTTCAGAAGCCGGGATGGGCATTCTTGCTGAGAATTAATATAAAATGGATCGGAGATAAGTCAGCGAGCGCAGATTAAAAATAACTTTAGCGGTCGATCGGCAGATATACAGGGGGACTAAACTGCAGTTTGCTAAAAGTTCCCCCTGTACCGAGAATCAGATGTACTTCATATTAAGTGCAGCGTGCTAAATCATGTGTCAGGGCAACATGTCCGGGTATTTATTACTTCTTACACAGAAAGAGGGTTCACACCATAGAAACGCAGTCCGGATGCGATACAGATGCTTTTCTGAAAGTGTGTTTTTGGTGCAGTCCAGTGCATTTTTCCATCAGAGTACCCGAGACTCGGGTACTCTGATGGGCTACAGATAGGTACTCGGGTCCCGAGTACCTGTCTGTAGCCCATCAGAGTACCTAAGTACCTGTCACCAGGCCATCAGAGTACCCGAGTACCTGTCACAGTCCATCTGAGTACATGAGTACCTGTCACAGTCCATATGAGTACCTGAGTACCTGTCACAGTCCATATGAGTACCGAGTACCTGTCATCGCCCTTCAGAGTACCCGAATACCAGTTACCAGCCCATCAGAGTACCCGAGTATCTATCTGTAGTCCATCAGATTACCCGAGTACCTATCTGTAGTCCATCAGATTACCCGAGTACCTATCACCAGGCCATCAGAGTACCTGAGTACCTGTCACCAGGCCATCAGAGTACCCGAGTACCTGTCACAGTCCATCAGAGTACCCGAGTACCTGTCACAGTCCATCTGAGTACATGAGTACCTGCCACAGTCCATATGAGTACCTGAGTACCTGTCACAGTCCATATGAGTACCGAGTACCTGTCACCGCCCTTCAGAGTACCCGAATACCAGTTACCAGCCCATCAGAGTACCCGAGTACCTATCTGTAGTCCATCAGATTACCCGAGTACCTGCCACCAGGCCATCAGAGTACCCAAGTACCTGTCACCAGCCCATCAGAGTAACCGAGTACCTGTCACCAGCCCATCAGAGTACCCGAGTACCTGTCACCAGGCCATCAGAGTTCCCAAGTACCTATCTGCAGCCCATCAGAGTACCCGAGTACCTATTTGCAGCCCATGCCTCATAGTATATACGTTGGGGTGTTTGCTTTCCAAAATGGGGTCATTTTGTGGGCGTTTCCATTGTTCTGGTGCTCCAGGGCCTTCAAAAGTGTAATAGGTGGTTGAGAAATGAGATGTGTCATTTACAGTCAGGTCCTTAAATATTGTGGGTAATTCCACTGGGCTGGTGCTCAAGGACCTTCAAAAGTGTTATGGAAGGAATTAAATTAGATGTGTTATTTATGCTCCTAGAATGCCTGAAGGTACTACTTCAGTGTTGGGCCTCTGTATGTGGCCAGGCTGTGTAAAAGTCTCACACATGTGGTATCACCATATTTTGGAAGAGTAGCAGAATGTATTTTGGGGTGCAATTTTTGCTATATACATGTTATGCGATAGAAATATTTTATAAATTGACAACTTTGTGTAAAAAAAAATGCGTTTTCATTTTTTTTCCACATTTTCCAAAAACTTCTGGAAAGAAATGAACCGTTCAAAAGACTCACTATGCCTCATAGATTATACATTGGGCTGTTTGCTTTTCAAAATGGGGTCATTTTGTGGGCGTTTCCAATGTCCTGGTGCTCCAGGGCCTTCAAAAGTGTATTAGGTGGTTGAGAAATGAGATGTGTCATTTATGCTTGTAGAACGCCTGAAGGTGCTACTTCAATGTTGGTCCTTTGTATGTGGCCAGGGTGTGTAAAAGTCTCACACATGTGGTATCGCCATACTCAGGAAGAGTAGCAGAATGTATTTTGGGGTGTAATTTGTTGTATGCATATGCTGTGTGAGAGAAATAAACTGATAATATGACAATTTTGTAAAAAAAAACACAAAATCTTAATTCTGCAAAGAATTGTGGGGAAAAAAAACTCACCATGCTACTTACTTAATACCTTGGAATGTCTACTTTCTAAAAAGGGGTCATTTGGGGGGTATTTGTACTTTCCTGACTTGTTAGTGTCTCAAGAAATGAGATTCACCTGATGTACTAAAGGCCTAATCAGATGTGATGAATTTTCAGTGATTGGCACCATAGTTTGTACTCTATAACTTTCACAAAGACCAAATAATATACATTAATTTGGGATATTTTTACCAAAGATATGTGGCAGTATAAATTTTGGACAAAATTTATGAAGAAAAATTAGTAGTTAGCAAAATTTTATGATAGAAACAAAGAAAAAGGCATTTTTTCACAAAATTTACATTTTTTTTATTTATAGCACAAAAAATAAAAAACCCACTAGTGATTAAATACCACCAAAAGAAAGCTCTGTTTGTGTGAAAAAAAGGACACAAGTTTCATATGGGTACAGTGTTACATGACTGAGTAATTGTCATTCAAACTGTGAGAGTGCTGAAAGCTGAAATTTGGTCTGGTCAGGAAGGGGGTGTAAGTGTCCTGTATTGAGGTGGTTAAACCTGAACACATATTGATTACACGGGTTCTGTGGCTGATTAAGCTGGTAATTAAACTCACCTGGTGCCTTATCTGCATTAAATCAGCCTCAGAACCTGAGTAATTCATATGTGTTCAGGTTTAAAGGGATGAGGTGGCAACTCTAAACATAGCAAATTGTTTCAAAAACGCACTGGAACTGCGTGTGGTGTGAACCGTAAGCAAAAACTGATCAACGTATCCGGAGTGCATTTTGTGGTGTGAACTGGCCCTAAAAATGCATGCACAGTGTTTTCCATGTATTTCAATGGCTCCGACACCAGAGAAAAAAGTAGAACCTGTTGCATTTTACCTGCACTGGACTGTAGTGGAATGCTGTAAAAAGCATCACAAATGTACCGGAACGCATCGAGACACACCAAAAATGCACTGGAACACACATGTCATTATATAACCTATTTTCCATGCGTTTTTGATGCAGAAAAAAAATGCACTGGACTGCATGTAGTGTGTACTGGCCCTCAAACTGCAACATAATAACACTGAAATATTGAAACTGCAACATAACAACATTGAAACATTTAGGCCGGGTTCACATCTAAGCCGCATGCGGCTCACAGCAGGGGGTCGGGTGCGTCCTCGTTCATCATTTCAGTGCCAATTTCAGCCCAAATTTTTGGTTAAATTCGGACCTGAAATGGACCAAAAGGCGCACAGGATTTCTGTTCAAATTCGCACCAGAGCCGCATCAGAGATGTGTGAACCGGCTCCATAGAGAGCTCCATAGAGAGCCAGTCACAATCTCCTGCTATTGGGAATTGGATGCAGGGAACCTTCATTCAATTCACAGTAGTGTGAACCCGGCCTGAAACTGCGACATTGAAACTGCAAGATAACAACATTGAAACATTGAAACTGCAACATAACAATATTGAAACACTGAAACTGTAACATAACATTGAAACTGTAACATAACAACATTGAAACACTGAAACTGCAACATAACAACATTGAAACTGCAACATAACAACATTGAAACTGCAACATAACGACATTGAAACATTGAAACTGCAAGATAACAACATTGAAACAACAACATAACAAAATTGAAACAGCAACATTGAAACAGCAACATAACATTGAAACTGCAACATAACAACATTGAAACAATGAAACTGCAACATAACAACATTGAAACTGCAACATAACAACATTGAAACAGCAACATTAAGTGCCGGTTCACACTGATGCGAGTTCATAACGAATGTGATGCATCAAAAACATTCTAAGTTCGCATGTCATCCATAAAGTCCTTGTTTTCAATGACCGTCGTTCACATATATGCCTTGCTATTCCCCTACGAATGCGATGCGACAAAAAAAAAGGGTCTTGTGCGAGTTTACAGCGTCGCGTTGCGTTGCAAATTTAGCCTCCATAGACATCAATGTAAATCGTCCTGGAATCGCATTGTTGGTTCAGATATGTGCGAATTCCACCACACTACTCTACACAAAAAACAGGAAATACACAGGAAGTTAACACCTTTTTTTTTTCCATTATGATTCCATTGGCTAGAACATCAATCGCAGCTATGACCAACTCCTGAAATTCGAGGTAAAATCGCTGTAAATTCACGATAAAATCGCACCTCACACAGGACAAAAAAACGGAACAAATTCACAGCGCAGCAGTGTGAACCGGCACTAAAACTGCAAGATAACATTGAAACTGCAACCTAACAACATTGAAACATTGAAACTGCAACATAACAACACTGAAACACTGAAACTGCAACATAACAACATTGAAACTGCAACATAACAACATTGAAACATTGAAACTGCTACATAAGGCTATGTTTCCACTACTGCGTCCCCAAAGTTGCGCGATCTTGCCGCAATTTTTTGCTGCAATTTTACCGCGACTTTTTACCGCGACTTGATGCAATGCCTGTGTCTATGGACCTCAAGTCGCATCAAAGTGGGACCAAAGTAGTGCAGGGACTACTTTGAAGTCGCTGCGACTTGAAGTCGCACAGATATGAACTGTAATCATTGGAAATCATGGGGTAAGACTTGTCATGCGACTTTTCGGTCCCAAGTCGCATGAAAAGTCGCACTAGTGGAAACATAGCCTAACAGCTTTGAAACTGCAACATAACAACATTGAAACTGCAACATAACAACATTAAATCACTGAAACTGCAACATAACAACATTAAAACACTTAAACTACAACATAACAACATTGAACACATGAAGGGGGTCTGAATACTTTATGAATGCCCCGTTATAGCCTATTTACATTAACTTTTTGCCGCATGTAAAATTTTTGCCCCGGATGTAAATAAACACTCACTGGGCAAATGGCTATGGGAATGCTTATATAAATCAAGCACTAATGAGCCAGTTCACACAACATGCAGTCCAGTGCGTTTTGTTTTCCTGCATGAAAAATGCATGGAAAGTAGGTTATATGGTTTCCAATGGCATAGTTCACACCAGTGCAGTCAGTTCCAGGGCTTTCCAGTTCCAGAAAAAAAAGTAGAACATGCTGCATTTTTCGTGCACTGGGCTGTACTGGAACGCAGTAAAGCAAATCAAAAACCTACTGGAATGCACTGGAACGCATCAAAAACACACTGGACCCTAGTATAGTGGGAAAAAAAACATGAAAAAAGATGAAACAAAGTACCTGGAATGCATCTGTAACCACATAAAAAACGCACTGGAACACATCAAAACTTGTTAAAAACGCAAAATTCAATAATCATTGTAATGAATGTGAATGTAATAATCTATCAAAACATGGTGTTTATGTGTTGCCATCATTTTCCCCGTCTTTTTTTTTGGTAAGCTTGTATAATGTATTCGATGATGATATGATTATGCCAGTAACGTATGAATATTTGTCTATTTGTATAATCATTTTCTAATAAAATTAAGATTGAGAATAAAAACGCAAAATGCAGAAACGCATCCAGAACGGATCTGTAGTGCATTTTTGTGGTGTGAACCGGCCCTAAGTGTATTTATCTTTTTCTCAATGCTACGCCCTATACAAAAACTGTACGCTGTTTATTTTATTTATTTATTTTTTTACTAATATTATTGATATTTATTTTTATTTTTTTCTTCCTGCAGAGATCCGCCTGTTCCAACCGTGACAGAAAAAAAAAAAATAACTAACAAAAATTGATCTCATCACTATGTACAGCGAGTTTGATTTACAGCTCCTGGAACACTTATGTCCCTCTCGAGATTAGCGTTACATTTCAAAATCCTATTTCCACCGCAATATACATAAATATATTTTTAACACTTCGCCGAGCCAGCCGGCGCAGGTGACTTCTAATTGCCGCAAGGTACCGCTGATGAATTTAACGGTTAACAAACTACTTTCCTTTTTTTATTTTTATTTTTATTATTTATTTATTTTATTTGCATAATATAACACGCTATAAATTTATATTGGGAGAAACTACCAACGCCCGGCACTGCCTGACAGCTTACCGGATAACGATATATAAATGCGCGGTTATGGCCGCGTCAGAATACCCTTGGCGGTCATGTATGAGATTTTTGTTATGCGTGTAGCAATTTATTAGATCGATGTAATATGTTTATTTTTTTTATTTTTTTTCCTGAATGTGTCAGTTTCTATCCACTTCCCCAGCCAGGCCTTTTCTGGCACTTGTTGCTTACAAGTTTAACCCCTTGCCTACCGGGCACTTACACCCCCCTTCCTGCCCAGGCCATTTTTCAGCTTTCAGCGCTGTCGCATTTTGAATGACAATTGCGACAAATGACAAGTGTCGTGCTACACTGTACACAAACATATTTTTTTTATCATTTTCTTCACACAAATAGAGCTTTCTTTTGATGGCATTTAATCACCACTGGGGTTTTTATTTCTTACAAAAAAAAAAAAAAAAGACCAAAAATTTTGAAAATGATTTTTTTTTTACTTAGTTTCTGTCAGTAAATTTTGTAACTAAGTAATTTCTCTCCTTCACTGATATGCGCTGATGGGCACTGATAGGCTGAACTAGTGGGCATTGATGAGGTGGCACTTATGGGCACTGATTAGGTGGCACTGATGAGGAGGCACTAATATGCCGCACTTATGAGCACTGATAGGTGGCACTGATGGGCACTGTTAGGTGGCACTGATGGGCAGTAATAGGAAGCACTGGTGGACACTGATAGGCGGCACTGGTGGGCACTGATAGGCGACACTGGTGGGCACTGATAGGCGGCACGGATAGGCGCTACTGATGGGCACTGATGGGCATTGGGTAGCACTGATGGGCGACACTGATGGGCATTGATCTACAGCAGTGATGGGCATTGATGGGCATCATTGATAGGCGGTACTGATAGCCAGCACTGACTGGCATCACTAATGCGCACTTATTGGTGGCACTTGTGGACAGTGGTGGGCACTAATTTCTAGAACTGTTGGGCAATGGTGAGCACTGATTGGTGACACTGTTGGCACTATATTATAATCAGGGCACTTAAGCAGTTAATTACCACCTTAACCACTTCCAGCCCAAGGACGTCATATGACGTCATTGGCTTTGAATGGGGATATCTGAATGATGGGTGCAGCTGTAGGCATCCTTCAGATATCAATTTTTTCGGCTGGTGATTCTCTGTACCATAAGAGCAATCATAGCGGCAGTTCGGCTGCTTGATCATTCTTCCAGGCGGCGGGAGGGGAAGCCCCTCCCGCCCTCCCGCCCTCCCGCCACCCTCCGGTGTGTCTACCGGCTCGCATTTGTGCGATCAGCGAGCCGGAGAATGAATCGGTCGCCCACCAGAAGTTGAGCATAGAGATATCCCCAGCCATCTCTTTGACCCTCAGAGGCCCAGGTGTGAGGTTACGACGTCACGTCCAGGACGGCGAAAGTAAACAATGCCGGGGACATGGCTGGAAAGGCAAAGACAGTTTTGTTTTTGTTTTTATCTCGGTCTTTCCAGCTTGAAGGAGAGATGTGGGGTCCTTTTGACCCCACATCTATCCATAAAGAGGACCTGTCACGCACTATTCCTATTACAAGTGACATTTACATACCTTGTAATAGGAATAAAAGTGATCAATAAAAAAAATGTAAAGAGAAAGTGTAAAAGTAAAAAAAATAAAAGTAAAATAAACAATGAACAAAAAAAAAATAATTTTAAGCACCCCCGCCCCCGCGTGCTCGCGCACAGAAGCAAACGCATACGTAAGTCGCGCCCACATTTGTAAACAGTGTTCAAATCACACATGTGAGGTGTCACCGCGTGTGTTAGAGAAAGAGCAACAATTGTAGTACTGGACCTCCTCTGTAACTCTAAACTGGTAACCTGTAAAAAAAAATTAAAGCGTCGCCTATGGAGATTTTTAGGTACCAAAGTTTGGCGCCGTTCCACAAGTGTGCGCAATTTTAAAGCGTGTTATGTTAGGTATCTATTTACTCGGCGTAACTTCATCTTTCACATTATACAGAAAAATGGGGCTAACTTTACTGTTTTGTTATTTTTAATTCATGAAATTAGGGACTAGGGACATCCAGCAAAGCCCCTCTTATATGCATATCAAAGAATGTGGGAGGGGCACTTCCCTTGGGGGGGGCTATGATGCTGCTTGGTCACACTGCGATTTCCAAAGGTCCCTGCAGATATCCAGCTGCCAGTGGAAGACACCCTGAAAGGAGACATCTACTTATTCCCTCCTTGACAAATACCTCTTCCTAATACCATGCTTAGCCACCCCCTAACCAAAAGGACACTGTCCCTGTCTTACTCTCAGACTGTGGGCACCTCAAATCTCTTATTTTTTGCAATTTGGAGTCAAGATTGATACCCAAATCTCGTAGGGTTTCGGTATCCCTGCCTTCCCTTATGACATCTGTGGTTGGACGAAACATGTTGGGCGGGTCTTGGTGACATCACATTCACCGATGGTCATCTTAGTTTTTTTTTAAGCTTTTTCTTTAGGTACAGTAGCAAAGAAATAGTTTTTTATCCAATAGGATTGCCATCCTCCTCTAAATGACTGCCGGGAGCCCAAAGCGGGGGATATTTAGTCCTCAAGGGTCTGCAGGCTTGAAGAAATGGCACAGTGTCACCTTCAGGTTGGTGGAAATACTGCAGCCCACACTTGTCTACATGAGAAAAATGGCAGAGTGCATTTATTTTCTACACTAGTGCTAATGTGGGCTTATGTCAGGTCAAGTCCACTGTAAGTGGCCATTTAAATACCTCATAAAATGGTATCTATTGTCTTGCCAGAACGTGCTCTGTGCTACCGAGACACAATAGGGACCATAATGACAAATGCCGCCCTGCAATTAAATCCAGCCCACCGTTCTAATCTTTTAGCGAAGTAATCAACATCATTTGAGTATCGCCGCCGCAATCTACAATATTGATTCTCTTCCATTTTTGATTTATTACATTCTCCAGACACATCTGCTTTTTCTTTATACCATCAGACAGAGGAGAAGAAATGAAAGTTCCTTGATGCATACAGTGACGGTCTCTGGGGACAGAGATACCATCTGCAATAATTTACATCTGTTATAGGCTGTTTCTATAGACTTTCTTCCTCCTCGCTAACTTATTCACCCGTGATAACTTTGGATTGAGGTTCTTCGAATTCATTTCAAACCAGCCTCGTATTTCAGGAGATTTATTTGTGGCCAACTTCAGAGACTCAACAGGTGAGGGCGCAATTTATAGCATGCATCTGTCCTAAGTGAAGCGATAGTCTTCCAAGTAAATTGAACTTTCGTTGCCCACTGACTGTCCAAATCTAGGGGCCAGATCCTGATTGGTAATGGGTGCGGCAGTAACTGTCCAAATCTGGGGCCCAGATCCTGATCCCGGTGATGGATGTGGCAGTGACTGTCCAAATCTGGGGCCCAGATCCTGATCTCGGTAATGGGTGCGGCGGTGACTGTCCAAATCTGGGGCCCAGATCCTGATCCCGGTAATGGGTGTGGCAGTGACTATCCAAATCTGGGGACCAGATCCTGATCTCAGTAAAGGGTGTGGCAGTGACTGTCCAAATCTGGGGCCCAGATCCTGATCTCGGTAATGGGTGCGGCAGTGACTGTCCAAATCTGGGGCCCAGATCCTGATCCCGGTAATGGGTGTGGCAGTGACTATCCAAATCTGGGGCCCAGATCCTGATCCCCGTAATGGGTGCGGCAGTGACTATCCAAATCTGGGGCCCAGATCCTGATCTCGGTAATGGGTGTGGCAGTGACTGTCCAAATCTGGGGCCCAGATCCTGATCCCGGTAATGGGTGTGGCAGTGACTGTCCAAATTTGGGGCCCAGATCCTGATCCCGGTAATGGGTGTGGGAGTGACTGTCCAAATCTGAGGCCCAGATCCTGATCCCGGTAATGGGTGTGGCAGTGACTTCCAAATCTGGGGCCCAGATCCTGATCCCGGTAATGGATGTGGCAGTGACTGTCCAAATCTGAGACCCAGATCCTGGTCTGTAATGGGAGCGGCAGTGACTGTCCAAATCTTGGGTCCAGATCCTGATCCTGGTAATGGGTATGGCAGTGACTGTGCAAATCTGGGGCCCAGATCCTGATCCTGGTAATGGGAGCGGCAGTGACTGTCCATATCTGGGGCCCAGATCCTGATCTCAGAAATGGGAGCGGCAGTGACTGTCCATATCTGGGGCCCAGATCCTGATCTCGGTAATGGGTGTGGCATTTACTCTCCTGAACTGGGGCCCTGATCCCAGTAATTGATGTGGCAGTGACTGTCCAAATCTGGGACCCAGATCCTGATGTGTAATGGGAGCGGCAATGACTGTCCAAATCTGGGGCCCAGATCCTGATCCCAGTAATGGGTGTGGCAGTGACTGTCCAAATCTGGGGCCCAGATCCTGATCTCGGTAATGGGTGTGGCAGTGACTGTCCAAATATGGGGCCCAGATCCTGATCAGTAATAGGTGTGGCAGTGGCTGTCCAAATCTGGGACCATATTCCAATCCCGGTAAGGGGTGTGGCAGTGACTGTCCAAATCTGGGGCCCAGATCCTGAATCCCGGTAATTACATAGTTAGTCAGGTTGAAGAAAGACACAAGTCCATCTGGTTCAACCAAAAAAAAAATCATCCAATCCCATATACACAATCCTTCACCAACAGTTGATGCAAGGAAGGCAAAAAACCCCAGCAAAGCATGATCCAATTTGCTACACCAGGGAAAAAAAATCCTTCTTTATCCCCCGAGAGGCAATCAGATTTTCCCCGGATCAACTTTACCTATAGATGTTAGTACCCAGTTATATTCTGTATATTTAGGAAAGAATCTGGGACTTTTTTAAAGCAATCTGCTGAGCTGGCCAGAACCACCTCTGGAAGGAGTCTATTCCACATTTTCACAGCTCTTACTGTGAAGAAACCTTTCCGTATTTGGAGATGAAATCTCTTTTCCTCCATACGTAAAGAGTGCCCCCTTCTCCTCTGTGATGACCTTAAAGTGAAAAACTCAACACCAAGATCACTATATGGACCCCTTATGTATAGTATTTGTACATGGTGATCATATCCCCCTTAATCTCCTCTTCTCAAGAGAGAATAAATTCAGTTCCTCTAATCTTTCCTCATAGCTGAGCTCCTCCATGCCTCTTATCAGTTTGGTTGCCCTTCTCTGCACTTTCTCCAGTTCCCTGATATCCTTTTTGAGAACTAGTGCCCAAAACTGAACTGCATAATCCAGATGAGGTCTTACTAATGATTTGTACAGGGGCGCAAAATGATATCTGTCTCTCTGGAGTCCATACCTCTCCTAATACAAGAAAGGACTTTGCTCGCTTTGGAAACCGCAGCTTGGTATTGAGCTTATGATCTACCAGAACACCCAGATCCTTCTCCACTATGGATTCCCCCAGTTGTACCCCCCTAGTATGTATGATGCGTATTCTTAGACCCCAAGTGCAGAACTTTACATTTATCAACAATAAACCTCAACCACTTAGTTGCCCAATTAGACAGAGCATTGAGGGCGGCTTGTAAATTGGAGACATCCTGTAAGGATGTTATTCCACTGCATAGCTTGGTGTCCTCTGCAAAGACTGAAATGGTACTTTTAATCCCAGAGCCAATATCATTTATAAAGATATTAAAAAGAAAGGGTCCCAACACTAAACCTTGGGGTACACCACTGATTACCTTAGACCATTCAGAGTAAGAGCCATTAACTACGACTCTCTGAATTCTGTCTTTTATCCGGTTTTCTATCCATTTACAAACTGATATTTCCAAACCTGTAGACTTTACCTTACACATGAGCCGTGTGTGGGGAACTTTGTCAAACGCTTTTGCAAAATCCAAGTATACCACGTCCACAGCCACCCCTCTGTCCAAGTATACCATGTCCAAAGCCACCCTTCTGTCCAAGTATACCACGTCCACAGCCACCCCTCTGTCCAAGTATATCATGTCCACAGCCACCCCTATGTCCAAGCATACCACGTCCACAGCCACCCCTCTGTCCAAGTATACCACATCCACAGCCACCCCTCTGTCCAAGTATACCACATCCACAGCCACCCCTCTGTCCAAGTATACCACGTCCACTGCCACCCCTCTGTACAAGTATACCACGTTTACAGCCACCCCTCTGTCCATGTATACCACATCCACAGCCACCCCTCTGTCCAAGTATACCACATCCACAGCCACCCCTCTGTCCAAGTATACCACGTCCACTGCCACCCCTCTGTACAAGTATACCACGTTTACAGCCACCCCTCTGTCCAAGTATACCACATCCACAGCCACCCCTCTGTCCAAGTATACCACATCCACAGCCACCCCTCTGTCCAAATATACCACATCCACACCCACCCCTCTGTACAAGTATACCACGTCCACAGCCACCCCTCTGTCCAAGGTTTTACTTACCTTCTCATAAAAAGAAATCAGATTTGTTTGACAACTTCTGTCTTTCATGATTCCATGCTGTCTGTTGCTTAAAATATTTTTTTCCAGCCAGAACTCGTCTATGTGGTCTCTTATTAAACCCTCCAGTATCTTCCCGACTATAAAAGTTACACTAACAGATCTATAGTTACTTGGTAAAGACTTTGGTAATGGGTGCGGCAGTGACTGTCCAATTCTGGGGCCCAGATCCTGATCCTGGTAATGGGAGTGGCAATGACTGTCCAAATCTGTGACCCCGGATCCCAATCCCAGTAAAGGAAGCGGCAGTGACCGTTCAAATCTGGGGCCCAGATCCTGATCCTGGTAATGGGTGTGGCAGTGACTGTCCAAATCTGGGGCCCAGATCCTGATCCTGGTAATGGGTGCGGCAGTGACTGTCCAATTCTGGGGCCCAGATCCTGATCCTGGTAATGGGTGTGGCAGTGACTGTCCAAATCTGGGGCTGGGACTCCAGTCCTGGTAATGGGTTGTGGAAGTGACTGTCCAAAACTGGGTATCCAGATCCTGATCCCGGTAATGGGTGCGGCGGTGACTGTTCAAATCTGGGGCCTGGATTCCAGTCCTGGTAATTGGTTGCGGAAGTGACTGTCCAAATCTGGGGGTCCAGATTCCAATCCTGGTTCACAGATCTCTGTGAATGAATGACACGGCTGTGTGGGCAGAGCCCCGCTTTTTTAAATTGTGACGGTGGGTGTGGAGAGAGGATCCCCTGCCCGATTGCACAGGGGGAAATCGGCTTTTAAGCCAGGCTAGGTTGAATGTGGGTCAGAGTGAGTGACTCAGGGAGGCTAGATGACTCATCAGGTAGCACCTCTGGTACCTCCCCCCCTTCCTGCTGGAAACATGGAGAAGCTTTTCAGAAGAATGGAAGGGAGGCTAGGAGTAGCTGGCTGGTATTAAGGAGTGCCCCAGTTAATCCCCAGCAAATGGGCTGGCAGGGTGTAGGCCAGTGGCGCCCGTCCATAGAGGCCGCACCGGCGCCGCCCCCCCCATCCATGCGTCCGGCCCCCTGATCTACATACAGAGACGCCGGACCATGGATTCCAATGGGGGGTGGGTGTTTTTTTGAAGCACGTGATTAGAGCCAGAGGCTGAAGGCAAAAGGGGGTCCAACCCGCTACTAGCAAGGTGTACCTAATAAAGGTGAGTGTATATTACTGGAATGATCATCTACTAAAAGTAAAGCAAAGGGAAAACTGAAAAAAGAAAATCAATGCAGCCACCAAAATGAAGGACTTATAAGCTGCACTATGTTAAATTTTTTCGGGGTTTAAACACTTTAAAATGATTAACACACAAATGCAATTTTTATTATAAGTGAGTCTATATTAGCATTTGCCCCCGGCCTAGATACGTTTCTCATTCACTGGTTTCACATTCCGACTTGCTGAGGTGTCTTCATTATTCTGAGCACTTTGCTCTCGAGTGGGGCGAGGAAACGCGCTGGCTGTGAGTCTGTGATTAAAGAGAGAGAAGGTCAGAGCCGCCTGGCTGGGGGGGTCAGGCTCCCATTGATGCCAGTCTGCTTGAACTCCACAGCAAAAGCCTCAGCGGAATCCCATGAAGCCGCAGTTCTAACATTAAACACACCAGAAGCCACAGATTTGCCCTCATGAGGCAAGCAGAACAGTTTGTGAGGACCATCTCCATTCCTGGACTGTGATGATTTTTTTTTTTTTTGTAAATGAAAAATTTGCAAAACAATTTTTGGGGTTTGTTGCAAATCCAATCACTTTTTAGTTCCTTGTATCTGCGGGTTCCACCGTATTGCCTTTAAGTGTCATTCTAATATTTCTTGTACCCTTTTCTTTTTTACATAAAGAAAGCACAGAGGGGCGCCAGACTAAGTGCAGGTATTTTTCTTCTGTGTTTTTTCTGTAATAAAGACATTTATATATATATTTTTTATATATATTTTCTCTCTGCCTCAATGTTGTGCCCACAATGTCCCTTTTTTCTTTGAGAAAGTTTTTACTATCTCAATCCTTTATATATATAATTATGGATGTTGGCATGGTGGGGGTCCTCCCTTCTAAGTGCAGCATTAGTGGTAATCCAATTTATTTAAAAAAAAACAAGACAAAGGGGAACTCACATTTTGAGAGATCAAGCAGGCATGTATAGAATGTTTGTCAGCCCTTGGGCTCTCCTGGTTAGCGGGCAGAACCGAGGCACTGGAGCTGTGGAGATGGTAGCCTTCGTGAAGCGGCGCCCGCTTCCTTCTGTCTACCATCTCATAGCTCCAGTGCTTTGGTTCTGCCCGCTAACCAGGAGAGCCCAAGGGCTGACAAACATTCTATACATGCCTGCTTGATCTCTCAACATGTGAGTTCCCCTTTGTCTTGTTTTTTTTTTTTTTTTAATACGTTGGATTACCACTAATGGTGCAATTAGTTTGGCGCCCCTCTGTGCTTTCTTTTTGCATACCCACAGAGTTGCCTGCTTCACGCTAAAGGGTGCTCCCGCTGATGTTGCTTTAGGTTACCTCCATACTATACGTCACTACATCAGTACTGGGATGTCCATCTTGTGTCATGGACTTGCGATTTATAGACTTTTATTCATGGCCTTGTGACTCTTTGCATGTTATCCCTCTGGCGCCACTTTTTTCCTTTTTTTCCCTTTTACATACACCTGGCCAGTGCCAGGACAGGGTCTTCTAGAGCCCAGGGCCAGCATACCAACCTGCACCCCCCCCCCCCCAAAGATGTATGAGCATTATGTGTCAGGAAACTGCCCTTGTTGAAATCCCCCAGCACAAATGTCGTCGCCCCCCAGAAAATCCCTCAAACTACACAACCTCCCCCCCCCCACTACTAATTCCCAATCCCAGCACAAATCCCCCCCCCCCCCCCCATATCCCCTTCTAGCACAAATTTCCTCCCCCAACAAATTTCCATGCTACCACAAATCCCCCCCCTTCATTTCTACTACCACAAATCCCCCCCCCCCAAAAAAAAATCCCCTCCTAGCACAATTTCTCTCCCCCCTCTACCATACTACCATATCACCTCTTCTAGCACAAATCCCCTAAATCCCCCCTCCTAGCACATATCCTCTTCCCCCATTCCCCCTCCCAACACGAATCCCCCTAAAACACCACTCCTAGAATATCCACCTTAAATTCCCCCTCCTTGCCCCCCAAGTTCCCTCTCCCAACACAAATCCCCTCCCCCAATCTCCTTATGGCACCCCCCTCCCCCACCTTACATGATACCACAGTGCGCAGGGCAGTCGCCCCTCCTGCCCACCCCTTGCCCCCCGGCCCTGCACCTGGCTGTGCCACTGCCATGACTGGAACGCGCTGCTATGTGAGACAATACATATTTGCCCATAGTCCTTGCTAGTCACAAGTCCCTCTAGACCAGCCTACTTCAACCTTTTAACATAGAGGAATCCTTGAAGTGACTTTCTGGTCCCAGAGTCTCTGGTAATAATTATTATATTTACAGCTCATGGTACATTAGTGCAATGGTCACTAGGAAAGATGCTTCTTAAATTTGAGGTGAATAGGAAGAATACCCCCTCTACAGACAGCTAAAAAGATCATTGGTGTCAGTGGGCAAGGCAGAAATTGCTTATTGCTCAAGGGACCCCTAGCAAACTTCTGGAGAAGCCTTTCTCAACTTTTTCAACACAGAGGAACCCTTGAAATGATTTTCTGGTCTCAGGGAACCCCTGCTAAAAATGAATATATCTAAAACCTTAGACTGGTGGTCATTGAGGATGTAGAGTGCTATAAAAAAAAAGAAATAGAGGTAGCCTCTATAGCAATAAAATAATAAAGAAAAAGTAAACCATTTGTACCATCATCCAGGAACTTAGAGATAAATCGATCGGATGCTTGGTCCCTAACCAAGCCTCCTTAGAGAACAGGGGCAATTGGACTATCTCAGTACAGTATAGGAGGGAAAATTCAGGTATAGACAAATATGTGAAAAATGTATTGATATAAAAGTTTATTAATACAAAATTAATAACACACAATGAGAAAATCAAAGACAAATTAAAAGCATGGTAACAATCCATGTGTATCACCAAGATAATGATCCTCAATTGGGGGAGATCACAGTGGGATCACAGTGGGATAGTTTATCACAGGTAGCATCTCAACTAGTTTCATGATCTAATGCCGCTTCGTCAGGAGGCTATCTGTAATTTGATTGACAGGTAATCAATAACAATACGCTTGCGCTTGACCAAAATGGTAACAACATTAAATACAGTAGTATCAATGACAATTTTAGATAAAAAGGGGGGGGGGGGCTGAGCTGCTTACCCAGAACACTGGCATGCACAAGGCGCAGAACGTCACCAGAGAGGTCCCCCATGGCGATTTACAAGGGGGGGGGGGGGGGAATTTACAAGACACTGGACTGGTATCTAAAAAATGGGGTAAACCAGATGGTATAGGTGAACTATGTATTTGGGGGGAAGAACTGGGAGTGGAATGGGTCTGTTGGGAAGGGGATAAATAAGTGAGGAGATGTGAGTTAAAATGTGAAGATTTGAGTGAAAGTGTGCTGTAGAAGTAGAAAGTTAGCCAAAAGCCTTTGTCACCTGGTTGCAGCTCGTTATTATAAAATGAAAATGTCAATCAGCTTGAAGAACCTATAGGGGGCAGCATGTAGGTGGGGTGGCGTGTAGTGCAACAGCAGTAGGTAGGTAACATAGAAAACTTGTATTGAAGTAATGCAGCAACAGTTTACCACAACCTGAAAGGACGCCTGCCCAACCGTGTACACTCACGGACGGTTTCCAACAATGTGAAGGTGACAGGTATCAGCCGGGTTGACCGCACCTGTTAAGCGAGCGTAATGCGGCCTGACCATGTTGTGCCCAAGTGGGAAGATGTCCAAAGGGTTTGCGATCCTACGCTTTTCCTCTTTGTCAGGAACCATCCCCTACTGCTATTACTGTCCCTAACAGACGAGGTACCTATCCCTACTCTACCAACTTGCAAAAAGCATGCTAATCATGGGTGTCGGGGCCTTAAATAGGGTCTCTCTGACCAAAGATTGCTGGCGGAGTCACATGGAGCGGCGGAAGCCATTCAGGTGCTTCCCCAGTCACATAGGAAACCATGGAGGAACCAACTGTGTCTTCTTCTCCAGTTGCGGGGGAGCACCATCTGCAGTGGAAAGAGTAGACTGAACCTGCTGCCTACAAGCAAGAGGCAGGAGAGGGTGGTTCAGGCATTGACTTGCTGGCAAAAAAAGTTAAAGTTTGCATTTTGGAATTCTCTCAAGGTATCAGAGCTCCCAGGGTGCCTAAGCAGCTATATGAAGGTGACTAAATGTCATTTATTCTCACAATTTGGGGACTTTTAGGTAACAAACCATCTATTTAGCTCCTCAAGGGTACAATGAGATGATTGATTGTTATGTGTCAGGCGTTGGGTTGCGTGTTTACATTTCATTTATATTTATTATATAACACAAAGTATTCCCCTTGACGTATTGTAGGAATAAAAAAAAAAAATGTTTCCCAAACGGACATGCTTAACAAATGATTAAATTAAAGTACCAAATGTCCCTTAGCCATATTAGAAATGGTCTCCAGTGCTATATTTTTCCAACCCGTGAATCGATATTAAAAACTCGTCTTCTCAGTTTGACTCCATAACTTCAAACAAGCTGTAATCGCCGGCTAAAATATGGCCTTTTATGTTACCTTTTTCCTTTATTAGATTCATAATTTGTCACCCGGATTGTGATTTACTGCCTCTTAACCTTTCATGTCCACTCGGAACCGTGTGCACAGTGATTAGGTGCGTTTTCTCACAGGGGGGGGGCAGCTGGCCAAGATAGTTATCTGTATTTGCTCGCCCTTTTTGATGGATTTTTAGAGGCTTTTAATCTCGGAGTTTTGTACCGTCTCGGTCGGACGTGTAATTTTACCCAAGGGGCCAAAAGCCTTGTGTCAACCTCTAATGGCTGTTTTCTGCCAATTACCTGGCATGTTCTTGATGTAGGTGTCCTTCAAAAGTTACGCTTGTGATGGGAACATGCGGCTAAAATTCGGCAGCTCAGTTTTTGTTTTTAAGAAACTGAAAGACGGGTCACAATGGAGGGCCGCAAGGAGCTGGTGATTTGTTGTGTATTTACTTTAATGAATGTTTTTAAGAGCCAAATACACGGTAATCACCAAGAAACGTGACATCTCCACGTCATTTAAAGCCAAATCAAGGTGAGGTGAAAAGAGTACTCAAACAATTTCCTCTGGGGCTTTATGATACAGTTCAGGTCATCATAATTCAATATAGAAAATATTATATTGGGTTCCAGAGACACTTATACTACAAAGTCTGGAAGAAGCATGCTCATTTTTAAGGTAGTAAATTTAATTCCCCCACATTGTCCTAGAACAATGAAACCATGGTTCTGGTGTCCAAGAACATACAGTACTATGTACCCCATACTCTTTCACGTGGGGAAGGGTGGGATCTGGAGGCTCCCCTTATTGTTTTAGGGGGCCTCCAGATTCTGATAAACCCCCCACCTGCAGACCCCCTCAATCATAGCTCCACACTGTCCCTGACTTCAAGGGATTGTCCCTCATTTTGGTACAGAAGTCCCTCAGTCCCTCTTTCCTCCTCATTTGACCCTCATTTTGGTCTGATTTATAGACCTCAAAGAATTCTTTCAAAAAGTGTTTCCCAGCATTAAATCTTTCATCCAATTTCTAAATTGCTACATGTGTAAATATCAAAAGCCAATGTAAAGGAATAGTAGTGGTAAAAAAGTAACTGGTGGGATCAACTGATCAATTTCTTTTGTAACTACTTCCCGCCTATAGGACGTCCATGGACGTTCTCGGATTTCAGTGGTTATACCGGGATGGTGGGTGCACCTATGGGCATCATCCTGGTATGTATCTTTTTTAGGCCGGCAATTCTCTTTCAGGCTGAAGTGATCCAAGTGGCTAATTAGCCTCTCGATCACTTCTGCACGTGGCAGAAGGGGGTCCCACCAACGCCCGATTGCAGAGCCCCGGGAGCAATGCGGCTGGCAGCGACGGCTGCCCTGAACAAAGAGAGAGGAACTGACTACGTTCCTCTCTCTGTAAGCCCGGAAACCAGGAGCTACAAGTAGTTTCGTCACTTCTGGTTCCGCCTCTTTGCTTACCTGGCTGCCAGCGGCCAGGAAAACAGCCAATCGGACCGATCTGTGTGTGATCGGCTGCATGGGAGGCTAGAGGAGGGATCTGAGGTCTAATAGACCGCAGATCTCTCCATAAAGAGGACCTGTCACAGCCCATGCTGTCACAAGGGATGTTATTCATCCCTTGTGATAGCAATAGTTAATACAAAAATAAAAATAAAAAACAAGCGTAAAAAAAAAAATTATATAAAATAAATAATGATTTAAAAAAATTACAGCGCCCCCTCCCCCGTCCCACTGTGCTTATGCGCAAATGCGAACACATACGTTACTCCCGCACGCATGTGTAAACTTCAATCTCACCACACATGTGAGGTATTGTTGTGAACGTCAGAGCGAGAGCAATAATTCTACCCCCAGACCTCCTGTGTAACTCTAAACTGGTGACCTGTAAAGGTGTATAAAGCGTCACCTATGGAGATTTTTAACCACTTCTGGACAGCCGCATGCCAATGTACATCCTAACTTTGAAGTGGAATATCGTTGTTATGGCAGCAGCTAGCTGCCATAACCCCGGTATCCTGTTCTTGGGCCTGGCGGTCCAGTTTCCGATAATAGTGGTCTCTGAGGCGGATTCGCCGCGAGATCACTTTTATCGGTGTCGGGAGAGGGCTGTGCTAAACCCACCTGTGCTAAACTAACAAATGCTAGGGGGGGGGGGGGGGGGGTTAAGACTACTTTAACCACTTCAGCCCCAGAAGATTTTACCCCCTTCCTGACCAGAGCACTTTTTACAATTTGGCATTGCGTTGCACTGGTAATTACATGGTCATGCAATGCTGTATCATCAATGCCTATCGGTGCCGTCTCATTGGTGCAATCTCATAGGTGCCCATCAGTGCTGCCTTATCAGTGCCCATCAGTGCCACCTATGTGTACCCATCAGTGCTGCATATCAGTGCCACCTATTAGTGCTCATCAGTGCCGTCTATCAGTGCCCCATCAGTACCGCATATTAATGCCCATCATCAATGCCCATCAGTGCCACCTCATTGGTGCAATATCATAGGTGCCCATCAGTGCAGCCCCATCAGTGCCCATCAGTGAAGGAGAAAACTTACTTATTTACAGTTAGGTTTTGTAACGGAAAAAAAATTTTTTTTCTTTTTTTTTAAATTTTCGGTCTTTTTTTATTTGTTTAGCAAAAAATAAAAACCCCAGAGGTGATGAAATACCACCAAAAGAAAGATCTATTTGTGGGAACAAAATGATAAACATTTAGTTTGGGTACAGTGTAGCATGACCGCGCAATTGTCATTCAAAGTGCGACAGCGCTGAAAGCTGAAAATTGGTCTGGGCAGGAGGGGTATAAGTGCCCAGTAAGCAAAGTGGTTAAATATGTCTAAAAACGTAAGTAAAATAAAGAGGAAGTCATTTTTTACATTTTGTAAAGTTCAGACTTCCAGCCGCTCGTTATTTCTGCTGCAACATTTCGCTTCTGTTGAAAATGCAAAACAAGGTTCCCTTTATACGCGTCTCTGATTAAAAAAAAAAAAAAATATTTGCAATTGTTGTACCAGCTAGCAGCTCTAATTTGCCGTCTAAAAGGACATTTCTATGCGCACATATCTGGTCTATACCATCCAATTTAGCTGCTCTTCTCCCGAAGCATCTGCCTAAACCGAAGCGTATGAGATATTGATTTAAATAAGAGTACAAGTGATGCTTCCTAACAGCCGGCTTAATTGACATTACAAGAGGAGGAAAGCAATCTATTTGAACTGCTGACCTTCTGAAATATCATTTACTCCCAGCAAAACAGCTAAATTGCACTGAGATCCCAAAATGCGTTCAGAACGGGGAGGTGGAATGTCTCTTACAGAAGCAGCTAATCCAATTCTGTATCTAGAAACTTCCATCGTTAAAGAGGCGGGCGGGAACAAGCAGAAGGCATTAAAGTGTATGTTACTTCTAAATCAGTGGCGGCCCGTCCATACGGGGCGCAGGGGGCGCCGCCCCCCTAATCCATGCGCCCGGCCCCTAATTTACATGCAGGGCGCCGGTTGCATGGATTCCAATGGGGGCTTCTTTTTTTTTTTTTAGAAGCACGTGATTAGAGCCGGAGTCTTAAATTAGCTTCAAAAAAGGATGGGCTCGGGGCGCAACACCATGCACCCCAAGCCAACCCAGTTGTGTGACAATAGCGAATTAATATTCACTATTGTCTTCCTGATTCTCCTCCCGGTAAATCAGGACGTGGGTCACCTGAATGGCCGAGAGGAGAAGTGATCCTATCGGCCGCCGAGGAGGAGACACAGGGTGAAGTCGCCGCCCGGAGGAAGCGCTGCCCACAACCTAAATGGGGTAAGTGCGGGGCTGGTTTCTGACCGGGGGGGTTCCTTTGACCCGACCAAAAAATATACCAGGGGCGGCCCATCCATTAGGGGCGCCCGGTCGCCGACTCCGCTTATCCATACGTCCGGCCCCTATGCAGGACACCGAATGCATGAATTCCATTGGGGGAGCCATAGGCTCTAATAGGCTTCAAAATAGGGTGGACTCGGGGGCGCAGAGTACTACGCTACGTGCCCTCCCAGGTGTGTTACAATAGCAAATAAATATTCACTATTGAAACACTGATCCTCCTCCCGGCCAATCAGGAAGTGGGTCTGAGACCCATTTCCCGATTGGCCAAAGGGAGAAGCATTTCGATTGGCCGCCAAGGAGGGGGGAGGAAATGGAAGCCGCCGGAAGCTGTCGTAAGCCGCCGTGATGCCCGTGGAGAGTAGGGGAAGGGGAAGCCGCCATGATGCCCGTGGAGAGCAGGGGAAGAGGAAGCCACCTGTGATGCCCGCAGTCTGTTTAGCCAGGTGAAGCTCTGCCCGCCGTAGATGGGGTAAGTGCTCCGGACCCGACCGACTGGACTGGGGGGTGTCTGTGGGTACACTGTTTGCCGCCTCCCCCCCAAAATAAAATTACCACCAGCCGCCACTGAAATATACTACCAGCCGCCACTGCTCTAAATATTTTCCTTTATTCCAATGCGTGGGCGGGTATTAGGGCACCCCAGTGGGGACACTGTGGCACTGCACTCGCTAATGACTAAACCATAGGCAGGAGCTGTGGTTATGTGAAGTCAGCATTATGACAGTACTGCGGACTTAGAAGCAAGCCCTACAGTTGCACAGTTAACTCTTTGTAATCAGTGGCCATACAGTACTTCTTACACCATTGGCACCAAAGCACTTTAGACACAACTTCTGTTAGAGGACACCTCTCCCTCTCGGTGTGAAGCACCGTGGAACTTGTACCACCCTCCACCAACCCAGCACAGTCCCGTCACCTTACTCCCTGAGACAATGTTCCGTATGTTACTATTGGATACAGGAAACACACTGTCACGTACCTGGTAGGAGACTGAAATGACAAGGATGGCCTCTCTGTGTGTCCAGCCCAGGTCCCACTGAAGGTGAAACAGATGGTGCCAATGGACAGGAGGAATGCGAGTGCCAGCAGGTGTTGATAGCAGAACTTGCAGCAGGAGATGCAGGCTTGAGAAGTCAGGCAGGACATCAGGCCAGGGGCAGATGTGATACACGCTGGACCATCCGGGGTTAAAGGGGCACTCCGCATGTACTGCAGGTTCTGGAAACGTGGCTTGTAGAAGCTCTCAGCAGGCTTAAGGCAGGAACACACTGCGATGACAGGAGCGGTTATGAAGGACAGCTGAAGCAGGCACTCAGAAGTTGTATAAAGCCAAGTCCAAAGCAGGAGCGAGGTCACAGAGGTAGCCGAGGTCAGTAGTAGGCGGGCAACGAGGTACAGAAGCATAGGCAGAAGTGTGGTCAGGAACGGAGCCAAAGTCAGAAACAGGTGGGCAGAGGTACAAGCAGAATCCAGAATCAGGTCAGTAACATGCCGGGTCATCAACAGAAATCAGATACAGAATACACACAGGACACCGGGAAAGCTGAAGACCATACAGCACTGACAGAGAGCAATGTCATTCCTTAAATAGCCCATTTGGTAAGAGACTGAAATTACGAGGTTGGCCTCTCTTCTATCTCCAGCCCCACTGAAGGCCCCACTGAAGGTGGAACATATGGTGCCAAGGGACAGGAGGAACACAAGTGCCGGCAGGTGTTGATAGCAGAACTTGCAGCAGGAGATGCAGGCTTGAGTTGTCAGGCAAGACATCAGGCCAGGGGCAGATGTGATACACGCTGGACCAGCCGGGGTTAAAGGGGCACTCCGCATGTACTGCAGGTTCTGGAAATGTGGCTTGTAGAAGCTCTCAACAGGCTTAAGGCAGGAACACACTACGATGACAGGAGCGGTTATGAAGGACAGCTGAAGCAGGCACTCAGAAGTGGTATGAAGCCAAGTCGAAAGCAGGAGAGAGGTCAGTAGTAGGTGGGCAACGAGGTACAGAAGCATAGGCAGAAGTGTGGTCAGGAACGGAGCCAAAGTCAGAAACAGGTGGGCAGAGGAACAAACAGAATCCAGAATCAGGTCAGTAACATGCCGGGTCATCAACAGAAATCAGATACAGGATACACTTAGGACACCGGGAAAGCTGAAGACCAGACAGCACTGACAGTGAGCAAGGTCATTCCTTAAATAGCCCATTTGATAAGAGACTGAAATTACGAGGTTGGCCTCTCTTCTATCTCCAGCCCCACTGAAGGCCCCACTGAAGGTGGAACAGATGGTGCCAATGGACAGGAGGAATGCGAGTGCCAGCAGGTGTTGATAGCAGAACTTGCAGCAGGAGATGCAGGCTTGAGAAGTCAGGCAGGACATCAGGCCAGGGACAGATGTGATACACGCTGGACCATCCGGGGTTAAAAGGGCACTCCGCATGTACTGCAGGTTCTGGAAACGTGGCTTGTAGAAGCTCTCAGCAGGCTTAAGGCAGGAACACACTGCGATGACAGGAGCGGTTATGAAGGACAGCTGAAGCAGGCACTCAGAAGTTGTATAAAGCCAAGTCCAAAGCAGGAGCGAGGTCACAGAGGTAGCCGAGGTCAGTAGTAGGCGGGCAACGAGGTACAGAAGCATAGGCAGAAGTGTGGTCAGGAACGGAGCCAAAGTCAGAAACAGGTGGGCAGAGGTACAAGCAGAATCCAGAATCAGGTCAGTAACATGCCGGGTCATCAACAGAAATCAGATACAGGATACACACAGGACACCGGGAAAGCTGAAGACCATACAGCACTGACAGAGAGCAAGGTCATTCCTTAAATAGCCCATTTGGTAAGAGACTGAAATTACGAGGTTGGCCTCTCTTCTATCTCCAGCCCCACTGAAGGCCCCACTGAAGGTGGAACAGATGGTGCCAAGGGACAGGAGGAACACAAGTGCCGGCACGTGTTGATAGCAGAACTTGCAGCAGGAGATTCAGGCTTGAGTTGTCAGGCAGGACATCAGGCCAGGGGCAGATGTGATACACGCTGGACCAGCCGGGGTTAAAGGGGCACTCCGCATGTACTGCAGGTTCTGGAAATGTGGCTTGTAGAAGCTCTCAGCAGGCTTAAGGCAGGAACACACTGCGATGACAGGAGCGGTTATGAAGGACAGCTGAAGCAGGCACTCAGAAGTGGTATGAAGCCAAGTCGAAAGCAGGAGAGAGGTCAGTAGTAGGTGGGCAACGAGGGTACAGAAGCATAGGCAGAAGTGTGGTCAGGAACGGAGCCAGAGTCAGGAACAGGTGGGCAGAGGTACAAGCAAAATACAGGGTCAGGTCAGTAACATGCTGGGTCATCAACAGAAATCGGATACAGGATACACTCAGGACACCGGAAAAGCTGAAGAACAGACGGCGACACTGACAGTGAGCAAGGTCATTCCTAAATAGCCCGTCTGGCACCAGAAACTGTGGGCAAAGGTCAGCACCCGTCTGAACAAAGCTTTAGCCAGCAGATGAACACTGCCTCCTTCAGGCTTCAGTTCTCACCTGCAGTTTCATCTATTATGCTAATAGTGTAACTGTCAGATACAATTGCATTATTAAAAATTATAATACATTTAAAGACAAGTCGATTTTATAAAATGCTTAGTGATTCGGTCACTTTTACTGCAACCCGAAATGCAAATCATGGAAAGATGAATCAAGCCTACCTGTGTTTAAGGATAAAGCACAATTTCATTAATGGATTTGGTTTAACGAGAGCGGGTGGTGGGAAAAACTCCGATGAAGTGAGGGATGACTAATCCCCTTGTTATAGCCCTAAATTACTTATTTAGAATCCATGTTGTAATGGTGTTTTAATGACTTTTCGTCTTTCAGCGAGTAATAAAGTGCGCGGCCGGCGCAGGCCAGTAAATGCCACTTGCAGATGACATAAAGCACACCAAATATTTTTATTACCTTCCAGATGTTGCTGAGTCTGTTTCTCTGTTTATGATTTTACGTCGGCAGTAAAGATGAAAGTGAACTCAGGGGCATTACAGCTCTCCGCACCGTATTTTATGGTTGATTTACCTAAAGGAAAACTCCGTATAGAAGAATCCTCTCTTCACAAATGGTTGCCTTCAACAATCACGAATTTGAAGTTAGCCATTGAGATTAACTACTTGCCGACCGGCTCACGCCGATATACGTCGGCAAAGTGGCGCGGGTGCGCAAAACGACATACCCGTACGTCACTCCGTCATCAGCAGCTAGCGGGCGCCCGAACGCCGGGGGAGCGTGCCCGCGTGTCCCGTTGACTCAATGTCCACCGGTGGCCCGCGATCGTGGCACGGAGAGGCAGAACGTGGAGATGCCTACATAAACAAGGCATTTCCCTGTTCTGCCTAGCAACATGACAGGGATCTACTGCTCCCAGTGATCTCTGCCATGTTCTAGTGAGCCCATCCCCCCCTACAGTTAGAACACGCTGAGGGAACACACTTAACCCCTTGATCGCCCCCTTAGTGTCTAACCGCTTCCCTGCCAGTGACATTTACGCAGTGATCAGTGCATTTTTATAGCACTGATCGCTGTATAAATGCCAATGGTCCCAAAATAGTGTCGTGGAGATGCCTACATAAACAAGGCATTTCCCTGTTCTGTCTACCAACATGACAGGGATCTACTGCTCCCAGTGATCTCTGCCATGTCCTAGTGAGCCCACCCCCCCCTACAGTTAGAACACGCTGAGGGAACACACTTAACCCCTTGATCGCCCCCCTAGTGTCTAACCGCTTCCCTGCCAGTGACATTTACGCAGTGATCAGTGCATTTTTATAGCACTGATCATTGTATAAATGCCAATGGTCCCAAAATAGTGTCAAAAGTGTCCGATCTGCCTGCCGCAATGTCGCAGTCACAATAAAAATCGCAGATCGCCGCCATTACTAATAAAAAATACATAATAAAAATGCTATAAATTTAACCCTCATTTTGTAGACGCAATAACTTTTGCGCAAACCAATCAATACACGCTTATTGCGATTTATTTATTAGCAAAAATATGTAGAAGAATACGCATTGGGCTAAACTGAGGAAGAAATTTGTTTTTTTATATATTTTTGGGGGATATTTATTATAGCAAAAAAAAACAAAATATTGCTTTTTTTTTCTAAATTGTCGCTCCTTTTTTGTTTATAGCGCAAAAAATTAAATCTGCAGAGGTGATCAAATACCACCAAAAGAAAGCTCTATTTGTGGGACAAAAAGGACGTCAGTTTTGTTTGGGTAAAACTTCGCACGAACGCGCAATTGTCCGTTAAAGCGACGCAGTGCCTGAATCGCAAAAAAGGGCTTGGTCAGGAAGGGGGTAAAATCTTCCGGGGCTGAAGTGGTTAACACCCTAATCAACCCATGCAGTGCAGATTCCCCCTGCTGCCCGGGCCCCTTCACAGTGCTGACGGCTTCCCTCCTCTACCCTCCCACCAGCTGCTGCAGGGGAAGTTTCAAGATGAAGAGCGGGTGGAAGGAGATGGTAAATATGTAATTTACCGCCCCCTTTCTTTTCTGAATGAATCAGGGGTCTGTTCAGATCCCTGATTTTACACCAAAACCCCCCAACAAGACTTCTACAGAATTGTGAAAAGAGATAATAAAAAAACAAAATAAAAAAAAACTGACACCATTCTCTGCCCTACTAACATCATTCTCTGCCCTACTGACACCGTCCTCTGCTCTACTGACACCGTCCTCTGCTCTACTGACACCGTCCTCTGCTCTACTGACACCGTCCTCTGCTCTACTGACACCATCCACTGCCCTACTGACACCATCCACTGCTCTACTGACACTGTCCACTGCTCTACTGACACCATCCACTGCTCTACTGACACCATCCACTGCCCTACTGACACCATCCACTGCTCTACTGACACCATCCACTGCTCTACTGACACCGTCCTCTGCTCTACTGACACCATCCACTGCCCTACTGACACCATCCACTGCTCTACTGACACTGTCCACTGCTCTACTGACACTGTCCACTGCTCTACTGACACCATCCACTGCTCTACTGACACCATCCACTGCCCTACTGACACCATCCACTGCTCTACTGACACCATCCACTGCTCTACTGACACCGTCCACTGCTCTACTGACACCATTCTCTGCTCTACTGACACCATCCACTGCTCTACTGACACCATCCACTGCCCTTCTGACACCATCCACTGCTCTACTGACACCGTCCACTGCTCTACTGACACCATCCACTGCTCTACTGACACCATCCACTGCTCTACTGACACTGTCCACTGCCCTACTGACACCATCCACTGCTCTACTGACACCATCCACTGCTCTACTGACACCGTCCACTGCTCTACTGACACCATTCTCTGCTCTACTGACACCATCCACTGCTCTACTGACACCATCCACTGCCCTTCTGACACCGTCCACTGCTCTACTGACACCATCCACTGCTCTACTGACACCATCCACTGCTCTACTGACACCGTCCACTGCTCTACTGACACCATCCACTGCTCTACTGACACCATCCACTGCTCTACTGACACCGTCCACTGCTCTACTGACACCATTCTCTGCTCTACTGACACCATCCACTGCTCTACTGACACCATCCACTGCCCTTCTGACACCATCCACTGCTCTACTGACACCGTCCACTGCTCTACTGACACCATCCACTGCTCTACTGACACCATCCACTGCTCTACTGACACCGTCCACTGCCCTACTGACACCATCCACTGCTCTACTGACACTGTCCACTGCTCTACTGACACTGTCCACTGCTCTACTGACACCATCCACTGCTCTACTGACACCATCCACTGCCCTACTGACACCATCCACTGCTCTACTGACACCATCCACTGCTCTACTGACACCGTCCACTGCTCTACTGACACCATTCTCTGCTCTACTGACACCATCCACTGCTCTACTGACACCATCCACTGCCCTTCTGACACCATCCACTGCTCTACTGACACCGTCCACTGCTCTACTGACACCATCCTCTGCTCTACTGACACCATCCACTGCTCTACTGACACCATCCACTGCTCTACTGACACCGTCCACTGCTCTACTGACACCATTCTCTGCTCTACTGACACCATCCACTGCTCTACTGACACCATCCACTGCCCTTCTGACACCATCCACTGCTCTACTGACACCGTCCACTGCTCTACTGACACCATCCACTGCTCTACTGACACCATCCACTGCTCTACTGACACCATCCACTGCTCTACTGACACTGTCCACTGCCCTACTGACACCATTCTCTGCCCTACTGACAACCTTTGCCCTGCTAACACCGTCCTCTGCCCTACTGACACCATTTACTGCCCTAATGATACCGTCCTCTGCTCTACTGGACAACCTTTGCCCTACTGATACCAATCCCTGCCCCATTCGCAGCTGGTGGTATATTTTTTTGAGGGGGCAAGCAAACAATCCACCCACGGCCCCCCACCCCTCGGTCGGTCGGGTCACCCGCACAACCCTCCCCCGGTTTGTCGGTCGGTTATCATTCCTGCATTTACCCCATCTATGGCACGGGCAGCGCTTCCCTCCAGGCGACAGGTGGCAGCTTCCCCTGTGTCTCCTTCTCGACATCACGGCGGCCGTCCATCTCCTCCCTCCTTCTAGGCCAATAGGATCACTTCTCCTTTCGTCCAGTCAGGAGACGGGTCTCAGGATGCGCTTCGTGATTGGCCATAAGGAGAGTCAGTTTGACAACAGCGAATATAAATTCGCTTTTGTCACACAACTGGGTGGGGTTAGGGCGCAGTGCGCCCACCCTTTTTTGAAACATATTAGAGCCTCTGGCTCTAATCACGTGCTTATAAAAAAAAAAAAAACCCTGATTGGAATCCATGTGTCTAACGCCTTGCATGTAGCTTAGGGGGCCGGACGCATGGATAGGGGGTTGGCGCCCCTGCACCCTGCATTACAGGCCACCACTGCTTTGCTCTACTGACACCATCTATGTTTGGAGGGGTGCTTTGGGAGGGAGATGTCTAGTGCTAGTGGGGGGGTCATATATGTGTGTAGCAGTGCCCCAGTAGAAGCTGCTGAGTATTGTGGTCCACCTGTCACCCTGCCAAGCCCGGCATTCAACTCTCAGACACTCCAAGACATAGAATAGTCCATATGCTTTGTTTTTGTGTTTTGTTTTTTTTATTAAACACTTACAGACCGGAAGATTTGACTGCTTATTGACCAGGACATTTTTTGTGATACGGCACTGCGTCACTTTAACTGACAATTGCGCGGTCGTGTGACGTTGTACCCAAACAAAATTTATGTCCTTTTTTTCCCACAAATAGAGCTTTCTTTTGGTGGTATTTGATCACCTCTGCGTTTTTTATTTTTTGCGCTATAAACAAAAAAAGAGCGACAATTTTGAAAAAATACAATATTTTTTACTTTTTGCTATAATAAATATCCCCAAAAAATGTTTTTAAAGAACAAATTTCTTCCTCAGTTTGGGCCGATATGTATTCTTCCACATATTTTTGTTAAAAAAAAATCACAATAAGCATTTATTGATTGGTTTGCTCAAAAGTTATAGCGTCTACAAACTATAAAAAAGATTTATGGCATTTTTATTATTATTATTTTTTTTACTAGTAATGGCGGTGATCTGCGGTATCTTTAGCGGTACTGCGACATTGCGGCAGACAGATCGGACACTTTTCACACATTTTTGGTACCATTGACATTTATACAGCAATCAGAGCTATAAAAATGCACTGATTACTGTGTAAATGTCACTGACAGGGAAGGGGTTAACACTAGGGGGGGTGATCAAGGGGTTAAATGTGTTCCCTAGTTAGTGTTTCTAACTGTATGGGGATAGGGCTGACTGGGGGAGGAGACATATCGTTGTTCCTACTTAGTAGGAACAAACAATGTGTCTCCTCTCCCCTAACAGAACAGGGATTTGTGTGTTTACACGCACAAATTCCCGTTCTATCTCTCGTTCCTGCAATCGCGCCCGCCTGCCACGCGCATCGGGTCCCCCACCGGAGGCGGCTCTTAAAGGGGAAGACGTACCCGTGCGGCGATTCGCGGGAAAGTGCCACTTTGTCAACGTATATCGGCGTGAGCCGGTCGGCAAGTGGTTAAGGGGATTGTGCATGTCACTCGCCAGCCCTCTTGGCTGCGACTAGTTGTTCCCCTCTCTGGAGACTTGCCCGGCAGTGCTCTCCTGCTGTCCTCTCTTGCTCTACCTATGCCTCCTGTCCAGGATACCCCTTGTGGTTTGTACGAGGGTCCCGTCCGCACCCGAGCCCAGGCCTAAGGTCACTCCTCCTAGACTGCGGAGCTCCCTCAAAGGCCCCCCGACAGTCTAGCACCCCATCTCCAGCGGATACACGCCGATATACGTCGGCAAAGTGGCGCGGTGCGCAGAACGGCGTACCCGTACGTCACTCCGTCGCTAGCGGGCAGATTCCAGGAAGTAAATGTCACATGAAACATCTGCCCTTACTCAAGATGGCCGTGGCCGGAGATACCAGAGGGGGTATCTCTGGCCACGCTTTTCAAAGCGATTTCTCCACAGCGTGGAGACATGGATGGATGGGGGGATTTGCTTTGAGTATTAAAAATGAATTAATAGCATTTTCAGTTTGTGGAGCTCAGATGCTGTTGAGTTCCCCTTTAAGGAAATGTAAAAAAAATAAAAAAAGGGAGGATTTCTTTTATTTTTTTTTTTGTAACAGAGATCTGCTTTAATGTAATATTGATCTGAAAATGAGTAGATATCTCGATTAGGCAGAAACAGATCTTACGTGCTGCAATGCCTCTGCACAGCTTGTGCCCAAAGCCATAGTTTAATTAGCGCAATTATGGTGATACCTTGAAGGATCAAACCTCGGCTCTTGGCATCAGCTTAGTGGAGTGAGTCTGTGATTGATCTAAACTTCTCCCCCCCCCCCTCCCCCCACTCCCTGCTCATTTATTGCTCTGCTCACCAGGGCCGAGCCGCGCGTTCCGCGCCACACGTGAGATTAAAGGTGTTTGACTGGATTTTTATTGATGGAACTCAGACACTTTTCCAACCTGCTCTTTGGAAGTCCTCCAATTTTCACTTTAATTCCCAGAGGCTGCAGATGTAACTTGTAACAATTAGCAGTATAAAAAAAAGGAATAAAAAAAAAAAAAAAAGTTTTAGCTCGACCAACAGCTCTGCGTATTTCATTCAGTCAGAGGAAACTTTACCTTTAACCCTTTTGAAACCCATATTGAATGACTTTAAAGTTTTACTACTCTTTCCTATTTTGGGTCTGAATTATTATTGATGTACTACAGTCAAAATTGATGAATAACTATCAATGCCGAAACAGGGCCGATGCTACCACTAGGCGAACTAGGCAGCCGCCTAGGGCGCACTGATGCTTAGGGCGCCCGGCCACTGGTGTTCCTAATCTCTTCTCCAGCCGCCGCTCCGTTCGCACATAGTGTCAGAGGCGTAGCGGCGGTGGAGGACTGTGTCTGAGTCCCGACTCCCAAATGAATGGAAGCAAACAAACATTCATTGATGGGCACTGGTACGCTGCCTTGATGGGCGCTGGTAGGCTGCATTGATGGGCGCTGGTGAGGCTGCATTTGATGGGCGCTTGTAAGGCTGCAATGATGGGCCCTGATGGGCTGCATTTGATGGGCGTTTCATTAAAAAGGTGGAGTATACATGGGCAGGGCAAAGGGGGTGGAGTAAGGGGTGGAGCCAATGGGAGGGCGGCAAAATGAGGTTTCGTCTAGGGTGTCAAAAATCCTTGCACCAGCCCTGTGCCGAAAAAACAAACAGTTTATAGATCAGTGTTTCTCAAACAGGGTGCCATTTGGGTTCCCCTGGAGTACCGCAAGCATGAAACCCAGCTTGCTCTGATTCAGTGTCTTCAGAGATGGATGAGAGAATTCTGTGATGGTGGTGACTCTGTGGTGATGAGGAGAGTCTAATATGATGGGTTGGACTCATGGGAGGTGCACTGATGTGAAGGGAGCTCTCAAGTATAGAGGTGACTTTGATGTAACACTTTGTGATAGGGGGATGCTATGGTGAGGGGGACCTCTAAAGTATAGGGGAGACTTTGATAAGATGGGAAATTCTGACGTGAAGGAAGGACTTTTGACATGATGGGAGCCTCTGACGTATAGCAGGGACTCTGATTTGAAGGGAGGACTCCAATGTGATGGGGAGACCACTGATGTGAAGGGGGGCTTCTGATGTAATGAGGGACCTTTGAGATGAAAGGGTCTTCTGATGTGACGAGGAACCTCTGAGATGAAGAGGTCTTCTGATGTGATGAGGGACCTTTGAGATGATGGGGACTTCTGATGTGATGAGGAACCTCTGAGATGATGGGGTCTTCTGATGTGATGAGGAACCTCTGAGATATAGAGGTCTTCTGATGTGACGAGGAACCTCTGAGATGAAGAGGTCTTCTGATGTGATGAGGGACCTCCGAGGTGAAGGGGAGCTTCTGATGTAATAAGAGTCATCTGAGGTGAAGGGGAGCTTCTAATGTAATATTATTATTATTTTACAGGATTTATCTAGCGCCAACAGTTTACGTAGTGCTTTATAACTTGAGGGTAGACAGTACAAATACAATACACTTTAATACAGTAGGAATCAGAGGGCCCTGCTCCTACAATCTAAGTAATAGGGGACATCTGAGATGAAGGGGGCTAATGATGTGGCAAAGGGACCTCTGAGATGAAGGGGGCTTCTGAGGTGATGAGGGACCCCTAAAGTGAAGGGGTACTTCTGATGTCATGAGGGACCTCTGAGGCGAAAGGGGGGGCTTCTGATGTGATGATGGACCTCTGAGATGAAGGGGAGCTTCTAATGTGATGAGGGAACTCTGAAGTGAAGGGGGCTTCTGATGTGATGAGGGACCTCTGACATGAAGGGGGCTTCTGATGTGATTGGGGACCTCTGAGACAAAAGGGGCCTTCTCATGTGAAGTTATATTCATTAAGGTAATTGTGTTCATTGCCTATGTAATAAGGGGCCTCTGAGATGAAGGGGGACTTCTGATGTAATGAGGGATCTCTGAGATGAAGAGGGGCTTCTGATGAAATGAGGGATGTCTGAGATTAAGGGGGCTTGTGATGTACTGAGGGGCCTCTGAGATGAAGGGTGGCTTCTGATGTGGTGAGGGACCCCTGAAGTGACAGGGTACTTCTGATGTGATGAGGGAACTCTGAAGTGAAGGAGGGGGGGTTATGATGTGATGAGGAACCTATGAAGTGAAGGGGGGGCTTCTGATGTGATGAAGGACCTCTGAGGTGAAGGGGGCTTCTGATGTGATGAGGGACCTCTAAGATGAAGGGAGCTTCTGATGTGTTTGGGGACCTCTGAGGCAAAGGGGGCCTTCTCATGTGAAGTTAATTTCATCAAGGTAGTTGTGTTCATTGCCTCAAGCTCAGGTTTCAAACTGATAAGTAACATTTACGTTTTTTACACTTTAGACTGGAGTGCCTTACGATTTTTTAAATGTTTAACCACTTCTCGCCTGGCCCATAGCAGATGACGGCCGGACGCTGGTTCAGTTATCCTGACTGGGCGTCATATGACGTCCAGCAGGATAAAATGCAGACGCGCGCCCGTGGGGGCGCGCATCACGGCGATCGGTGGAGCGGTGTGTCAGTGCCCATCAGTGCCCTGTCAGTCTGACACACCGCTCCACCGATTTTGGTAAAGAGCCTCCGGCGGAGGCTCTGTACCACATGATCAGCCGTGTCCAATCACGGCTGATCACGATGTCAATAGGAAGAGCCGTTGATCGGCTTTTCCTCACCTGCGTCTGACAGAGGTGAGTAGAGGAGAGCCGATCGGTGGCTCTCCTGACAGGGGGGGATTGCTCTGATTGTTTATTAGCGCAGCCCCCCCTCAGATGACCACACTGGACCACCAGAGATGGCCACTAGGACCACCAGGGAGAGGGGCAACATGTGGATGTCCAGGTATGTACCCCATGGCCATCCACATGTGCCCAATATGCCCAGTCAGTGCCCAATCTGTGCCAATCAGTGCCCACAAATGGGCACTGATTGGCACCAGCATATTGCAGTGATGCCCAGTAATGCCACCCTTAGGGGAATCAGTGCCACCAGTGTCATCAGTGCCACCCATCAGTGTCCATCGGTGCCACCTGTCAGTGCCTATCCGTGCCCATCAGTGCCCATCCAAGCCACCTATCACTGCCACCCATAAGTACCCATCAGTGCCACCCATAAGTACCCATCAATGCCACCTACGAGTGCCCATCAGTGCCGCCTATGAGTGCCCATCGGTGCCACCTATGAGTGCCCATCAGTGCCGCATACCAGTGCCACCTATCAGTGCCCATCAGTGCCACCTGTCTGTGCCGCCTATCAGTGCCCATCATCAGTGCCCGTCAGTGCCACCTCATCAGTGCCACCTCATTGATGCCATCTCATCGGTGCCCATTAGTGCCGCCGTATCAGTGCCCGTCAGTGCAGCTATATCAGTGCCCATCATTGAAGAAGAAAATGTACTTATTTACAAACATTTTTAACAGAAACAAAGAAAAACTTGTTTTTTTTCATAATTTTCGGTCTTTTTTTATTTGTTGCGCAAAAAATAAAAACCGCAGAGGTGATCAAATACCACTAAAAGAAAGCTCTATTTCTGGGAACAAAATCATAAAAAAAATTGTTTGTGTACAGTGTAGCATGACCGCGCAATTGTCATTCAAATTGCGACAGCGCTGAAAGCTGAAAATTGGTGTGGGCGGGAAGGTGTCTAAGTGCCCGGTACTGAAGTGGTTAAAGGGTGTCGCAACTGAAAAAGGTTGGAAAACGCTGTTGTAGATCAACAATGTTGGACATGGTGCCCCATGCTTAGATACAAATAATCTACATTCCATTGCAGATGCACACTGCTGAATCTCGACTCTGGAACCAACTAACGATTAGGAAGTACCCACCATGATTCTCAATCTTGTGATCCCCACGACAGCCAATCGTGGTGGTCACATGAGGTTTGCTTTCAAACACACCTGCTGCAAGTAGCTATCACTAAAGCCCGGTTCACACAGGGGCGGCACGACTTGCAGGTCGCCTCAGCGAGGCGACCTGCAAACGACTGCCCGGGCGACTTGCAAAACGACTTCTGTATAGAAGTCTATGCAAGTCGCCCGAAGTCGCCCCCAAAGTAATACAGGAACCTTTTTCTAAGTCGGAGCGACTTGCGTCGCTCCGATTAGAACGGTTCCATAGCACAGAACGGGAGGCGACTTGTCAGGCGACTAGGTCGCCTGACAAGTCGCCCCAGTGTGAACCGAGCCTAAGCCTCACACAGAGAGAGGATAGTGACAGTTGAGGCCACCAGGCTTCAGCTGCCACAATGCAATACTGGGTGCAAAGAAAAAGTTTACAAAATTTGATACAAATTGTCAACGTTTTTCTATTGTAGAAGGACCTACTTAATGCTGAGCCTCTGATCTCAACTAATGATCACGGAACCAAACAGCATGGTTCCCATTCTTGTGATCTCCATGACAACCAATCGTGGTGGATTTCAACAATAAATCTGTTACATAAATGTGAATGACATTGGTAAAAGATGGCTTCAGCTCCGGTTTTCTTCCTGTAGAGAACTGTCAGGGCTGGGCTCAGCCCTTCCTTCTCTGAGCTGGCCGCTCAGCTGTCGGCTGATTACCAGCTCCTATCTCTCTCCACAGTTACTCAGCTGTTGATGATATCCTGCTCGTCAGTCCTGCCTACTTAAGCCGTCCAGTCCAGAGGAGCTCTGCCTTCGCCTTGGTCAACATCACAAGAAGCATCTCCTGCGTACCTGTTTAAAGACTGGCTTTGCTGACATCCCTTCTGGCTCCGGATCCTGCTTGCTGTTCCACTTCTTTGGTCCCTGACTTCTGGCTTGGCTGACTATCCTTTCCGGTTACTGAACTTTGGCCATGTTTTGACTACGTTTGTTCTTTTTATTTTTATTATTAAACAAGTGTGGTTTAACTGTACTTCTGTCTCAGTCTGATTTCATGGTTTCTGACAAGAACTCCCCAGAGGCGTTTCGCCCACTTTTCTACGATTAAGACCCAAAAAGGGCGAAATACATCTGAGGAGTTCTCTACAGGTCTCATTCACATTTATGCAACAGCAAATCGGTGTCTGTGTGCAGACGGTCAATATATATTGTTGAAGTCTACTAAAGCCAGACAATCCCATCCTGTCTGTCTTGCGCTAGTCTATTCACATGCTCATTCGACCAACACAGGTTTGAGTAGGGCATTCGATTGGTACCAGTTTCACTGTTTTGAGGGAATCATGGTGGTCACATGAGGTTTGTTTACAAAACAAACTTGCTGGCTGTAGCCCTCACTAAGGCTCCTTTCACACTGGGGCGGTAGGGGGCGTCGGCGGTAAAACAGCGCTATTTTTAGCGCTGTTTTACCGCGGTATTCGGCCGCCAGTGGTGCGGTTTTAACCCCCCACTGGCAGCCGAAAAAGGGTTAAAACCCCTCGTATAGCGCGGCTATAACCGCGGTATTACCGCGGTATAGCCGCGCTGTCCCATTGATTTCAATGGGCAGGAGCGGTGAAGAAGCGGTGAATACACCGCTCCTTCACCGCTCCAAAGATGCGGCTTGCAGGAGATTTTTTCTTCTCCTGCCAGCGCACCACTTCAGTGTGAAAGCCCTCGGGCTTTCACACTGAACAAACAGCAGAGGCTGTTTAGGGGCGATTTGCAGGCGGTATTTTTAGCGCAATAACGCCTGCAAACCGCCCCAGTGTGAAAGGGGCCTAAGGGTCCTTTCATATGGGGCGATCGGCTTTCTCAGCAGGGGATCTGTATGCTGATCCACTCGTCAGCTGGTCGGATGTAAACAGACCGCCTGGTGACAGTATGTAAAAAAAAAAAGAAGAAAAGTAATAATTTTTTTTCAAATTTTTCTTTTTTTTTGTTGGCTTTTATTACGTTGTTTTCTTTTTTTTACATTGTTTTTTTTTTTTTTATTATTATGATTTTTTTTAACACACTGTGACCAGAGTAATACAGTGTTACCATAGTAACACTGTACTACTCTGGGGAAGTGATGTTGATTTTTTTATTTTTTTATTTACACGTCATGATTGCTTATAGCAGTGAATTTCACTGCTATAAGCAACCATTTTTATTGAATGAAACTGATTTATTCAGTTTTTACTATTGTGACTAGCTGTGATTGGCCACAGCTAATCACATGGTACAGATGGGCTGTGATTGGCCCTGTCTGTACCATGTGATCACAGCTCGCAACACAATTGTAACACAATGAATGGCATGAAAGGAAGCATTAAAGGAAGCCATCCATTGTGTACAATTGTCATGTGATCTGTTCTGATTGGTCACAGCAATCACACGGTACAAGCAGCAGGCCGGAATACTGATCAGTCATCAGCTGTGTCAGATGGACACAGTCGATGACAGATGGCCAGTGGGGCGTTCGCGAGGTGCATTCCTGAAGGACGTCATATGATGTCCACCCGAATGGGGGGGAATGTCACGTTGAGCCATCATATTACAATGAGCTGGACAGGAAGTGGTTAAAACACCGCCCTTCATCAAGGCTCAACACAGGATAAAATTTGGATGGACTTACATTGAGGAACAAAAACCAGGGACTACAAATACAATTTTAGCTAGGTAGGGTCAAGTTCCTATTTAAAGCTTACATGAGAATTTAGTGATTGGGTGTGCACTTTTTACAAATACGTCTACTACATGCAACGAGTGAACATGAAAGCTGCGCAGAACAAAATCAGGCTTGTTGTATTCTCGCGGGATGGACAAATAAACATATTTGCATTTTTGCTTCTGTAAAGAATAACTTTTTCATTTGCATTCTGTAGTAGTAGGCGGAATATTCTCCATTGTATCATTTTATAGACTTGACCCTCATGAAAAGCTGCAAATATAGATGGATATGGGAACCCGCGTAACAAGCAGCTGTTCGTGGTTGGAGTTTTTCATGTTAAACGGTGTAATGAGCAATAATCTCCAACTGTGTGCTACTGTATATCGTAAGCAGGTGGGTGATCATCAAGCAAAAACACCTGTGTGTAGGAACATCAGCAAACATATGGAGAACTGGATGGATAGCTCAGTCTTAAATGTATAGGGTTGATTTTAGGAGCTTGTTGTATATACACTTCAGGTACAGGATGTCTACAGGTAGGGGAGGGATAAGTGCCTGGGAGGTCTTCAGGTAGGGGAGGGATAAGTGCCTGGGATGTCTTCAGGTAGGGGAGGGATAAGTGCCTAGGAAGTCTTCAGGTAGGGGAGGGATAAGTGCCAGGGAGGTCTTCAGGTAGGGGAGGGATAAGTGCCTGGGAAGTCTTCAGGTAGGGGAGGGATAAGTGCCTGGGAAGTCTTCAGGTAGGGGAGGGATAAGTGCCAGGGAGGTCTTCAGGTAGGGGAGGGATAAGTGCCAGGGGTGTCCTCAGATCAGGAAGGGAAAGATACCCAGGATATCTTCAGGTAGCTGAGGGGTAAATGCTCAGGATGTCTTCAGGTAGGGGAGGAATAGATGCCTGGGATGTCTTCAGGTAGGGGAGGGATAAGTGCCAGGGAGGTCTTCAGGTAGGGGAGGGATAAGTGCCTGGGAGGTCTTCAGGTAGGGGAGGGATAAGTGCCAGGGGTGTCCTCAGATCAGGGAGGGATAGATACCCAGGATATCTTCAGGTAGCGGAGGGGTAAATGCTCAGGATGTCTTCAGGTAAGGGAGGAATAGATGCCTGGGATGTCTTCAGGTAGGGGACAGATAAGTGCCCAGAATGCCTTCAGGTAGTGGAGGGATAAGTGCCTGGGGTGTCATCAGGTAGGGGAGGGATAAGTGCTTTGGGTGTCTTCGGGTAGGGGAGGGATAGATGCCCAGGATGTCCTCAGGTAGGGGAGGAATAAGTGCCCGGGATGTCTTCAGGTTGGGGAGGGATAAATGCCCAGGATGTCTTCAGATAGGGAAGGGATAGATGCCCGGGATGTCTTCAGGAAGGGAAGGGATAGATGCCCAGAATGTCTTCAAGTAGGCGAGAGATAGATGCCCAGGATGTTTTCAGGTTGGGGAGGGATAAGTACCCAGGGTGTCTTCAGATCGGGAAGGGTTAGATGCTCAGGATGCCTTCAGGTAGAGGAGGGATAGATGTCTGGGATGTCTTCAGGTAGGGGAGGAATAAATGCTCAGGATGTCTTCAGGTGGTGGAGGGAGGTGCCTGGGATTTCTTCAGGTAGAAGAGGGATAAGTGCATGGGGTGTCTTCAGATCGGGTAGGATAGATGTGCCCAGAATGTCTTCATGTAGAAGAGGGATAAGTGTCTGGGGTGTCTTCAGATAGTGGAGGGATAAAAAGTGCTCAGGATGTCTTCAGGTAGGGGGGGGGGGTGCCTAGAGTGTCTTCAGGTAGAGGAGGGATAAGTGCCTGGGGTGTCTTCAGACTGGGAAAGGAAAGATGCCCGGGATATTTTCAGGTAGGGGAGGGGTAAGTGCCCAGAATTTCTTCAGGTAGGGGAGGGATAGATGCCCTGGGTGTCTTCAGATTGGGGAGGGATAGATGCCCAGGATGTCTTCAGGTAGGGGGGGGGGGATAGATGTCTGGGATGTCTTCAGGTAGGGGAGGGATAAGTGCTCAGGATGTCTTCAGGTGAGGGGGGGTGATGCCTGGGGTGTCTTCAGATAGAGGAGGGATAAGTGCCTGGGGTGTCTTCAGACTGGGGAAGGATAGATGCCTGGGATATCTTCTAGTAGGGAAGGGGTAAGTGCCCAGAATTTGTTCAGGTAGGGGAGGGATAGATGCCCAGTGTATCTTCAGATTGGGGACTGATAGATGCCCAGGATGTCTACAAGTAGGGAGGGATAAGTGCCCAGGATGTCTTCAAGTAGAGGAGAGATAAGTGCCTGCAATGTCTTCAGGTAGGGAAGGGATAAGTGGCTGGGGTGTCTTAAGGTAGGAGAGGGATAAAAGCCTGGGGTATCTTTGGGTAAGGAAGCTATAAGTGCCCAGGATGTCTTCAGGGAAGGGAGGGATGAAAGTCCGGGGTATCTTCTTGTAGGTGAGCAAAGGGTGCCTTCAGGTAGGGGAGGGATAGATGACCAGGGTGTCTTCAGGTTAGGGAGGGGTAGATGGCCAGGGTGTCTTCAGGTAGGGGAGGGATAGATGACCAGGGTGTCTTCAGGTAGGGAAGGGAAAAATGGCCAGGGTGTCTTCAGGTAGGGGAGGGATAGATGACCAGAGTGTCTTCAGGTAGGGGAGGGGTAGATGACCAGGGTGTCTTCAGGTAGGGGAGGGATAGATGACCGGGGTGTCTTCAGGTAGGGGAGGGGTAGATGACCAGGGTGTCTTCAGGTTAGGGAGGGGTAGATGACCAGAGTGTCTTCAGGTAGGGGAGGGATAGATGACCAGGGTGTCTTCAGGTAGGGGAGGGATAGATGACCAGGGTGTCTTCAGGTAGGGGAGGGATAGATGACCAGGGTGTCTTCAGGTAGGGGAGGGATAGATGACCAGGGTGTCTTCAGGTAGGGGAGGGGTAGATGACCAGGGTGTCTTCAGGTAGGGGAGGGATAGATGACCAGGGTGTCTTCAGGTAGGGGAGGGGTAGATGACCAGGGTGTCTTCAGGTAGGGGAGGGATAAATGGCCAGGGTGTCTTCAGGTAGGAGAGGGATAGATGACCAGGGTGTCTTCAGGTAGGGTAGGGGAGGGATAGATGACCAGGATGTCTTCAGGTAGGGGAGGGATAGATGACCAGGATGTCTTCTGGTAGGGGAGGGATAGATGACCAGGGTGTCTTCAGTTAGGCGAGGGATATGTGCCCGGGGTGTCTTTGGGTAGGGGGCATTTTGGACAGTGTTTCTTCCCTGCGTCCAAACTATTATCATCTGACTCCCAGCTTCAGAATATAAAGCACCAACTCTTAACATAAAGGTTAGGCAGATGATTAATAAATCTATGAAATTGAGGAGATAATTATCAGAGAGGTTTAACTGCCTTAAAATATAATCAAATAGAGAACAAAAAAAAAAAAGTTATTTTATAACTCCAATCCTTTTAATTCATCTACGAGAATGATCGACGGTTGCCATGGAAACAAGCTAGTTACTCAGAAAATGAGGTATAAAAAAAAATCCTTCACGCTGTGTAAGTGTGGGACAGAAAACTCACCCGTATCGGCTATGGTGAAACGTCAGTTTTTGGTGGGGCCAGCGTTCAACCCTTTCATTGCCAGTTCTGCAGCACAAATCAGTTTTGTCACCAAGACGATTGTCTAGATTAGAAACAATAGTGTAACCTAGACAATCAGCGACCCCTTAAAGTTTGCCGACAACGGTGTGCCTCTGGCCGCTCGCAGGCATTTCCTTAAACCGTTGTCAGCTTCTGTGCAAACACCGGGGCATAGTTCTGGGTAGCCCCGCACCCAGGTCCACCCAGCCTTGCCCGACTCCACCCATGTCCGCCTCGATCATTGTCCTGCCTGGCTCCGCCCATGTCCCACCCTGCTCCTTCACTGTCCTGCCTAGCTCCACCCATGTCCCGCCATGCCCGCCTCCGCCCATGTCCCGCCATGCCCGCCTCCGCCCATGTCCCTCCCGGCTCCGTTCATGTCACACCTGGCTCTGCTCACCTCTTACCCGGCTAGCATTCTTTGTAAATGCCCACTGGCTAGCTACGTCACTTTCGAAAATGACGTAGCTAGCCGGCAAGGAACACGCCCAGCACCAGAATAACCAGAGCGAAAAAATGTCACGGGGGACTTTTTGTCCCCTATGTGATGAAAAAAAATATATATATATATTTGTAATCAGAAAGCGGGTATTGAGACCAGTCACTCGACTGGCTGAAAGAGCAGGTGATCCTATTGGACGCCTAAGAGGAAGGGAGGAGCTGCACACTGGAAGCCGCCGTGATGGAGGAGAGGACACGGAACCGCTGCCTGCTGCCTGCCACCGGCTACCCGTCTAGATGGGGTAAGTGCTGGACCGACCAGGAGATGGGAGGGGGTGGTCGTTTGCTCCCCCCCCCCCCAAAAAAAACAGCCGTTAAGTATCTGCCTATATTTAATCTTACACTCCATGGATGCAGAGATGCTGCAACACTTGGAGAGGGGAGCAGGAAAGCTGAGCTGCCGAGTCACTTCTGGGATGGGAGCTGAGCTGCTGAGTCATTTCTGGGATGGGAGCTGAGCTGCTGAGTCATTTCTGGCAGGGAAGTTGAGCTGCTGAGTCACATCTGGCAGGGAGGTTGAGCTGCTGAGTCACTTATAGGAGGGGAGCTGAGCTGCTGAGTCACTTCTGGGAGGGGAGCTGAGCTGCAGAGTCACTTCTGGGAGGGGAGCTGAGCTGCTGAGTCACTTCTGGCAGGGGAGCTAAGCTGCTGAATCACTTCTGGGAGGGGAGCTGAGCTGCAGAGTCTCTTCTGGAAGGGGTGTTGAGCTGCTGAGTCACTTCTGGGATGGGAGCTGAGCTGCTGAGTCACTTCTGGGAGGGGAGCTGAGCTGCTAAATCACTTCTGGGAGGGGAGCTGAGCTGCAGAGTCTCTTCTGGGAGGGGAGCTTAGCTGCCAAGTCACTTCTGGGATGGGAGCTGAGCTGCTGAGTCACTTCTGGGAGGGGAGCTGAGCTGCTAAATCACTTCTGGGAGGGGAGCTGAGCTGCAGAGTCTCTTCTGGAAGGGGTGTTGAGCTGCTGAGTCACTTCTGGGATGGGAGCTGAACTGCAGCGTCACTTCTGGGAGGGAAACTGAGTTGCTGAGTCACTTCTGGGAGGGGAGCTGAGCTGCTGAGTAACTTCTGGGAGGGGAGCTGAGCTGCTGAGTCACTTCTGGGAGGGGAGCTGAACTGCAGCGTCACTTCTGGGAGGGGAGCTGAACTGCCGAGTCACTTCTGGGAGGGGAGCTGAGCTGCTGAGTCACTTCTGGGAGGGGAGCTGAGCTGCTAAATCATTTCTGGGACGGGAGCTGAGCTGCTGAGTCACATCTGGCAGGGAAGTTGAGCTGCTGAGTCACTTCTGGGAGGGGAGCTGAGCTGCAGTGTCTCTTCTGGGAGGGGAGCTGAGCTGCAGAGTCACTTCTGGGAGGGGAGCTGAGCTGCTGAGTCACTTCTGGGAGAGGAGCTGAGCTGCTGAGTCACTTCTGGGAGGGGAGCTGAGCTGCTGAATCACTTCTGGGAGGGGAGCTGAGCTGCAGAGTCTCTTCTGGGAGGGGTGTTGAGCTGCTGAGTCACTTCTGGGATGGGAGCTGAACTGCAGTGTCACTTCTGGGAGGGGAGCTGAGCTGCTGAGTCACTTCTGGGAGGGGAGCTGAGCTGTATAGTCACTTCTGGGAGGGAAGCTGAGCTGCTGAGTCACTTCTGGGAGGGGAGCTGAGCTGCTGAGTCACATCTGGCAGGGAAGTTAAGCTGCTGAGTCACTTCTAGGAGGGGAGCTGAGCTGCTGAGTCACTTCTGGGAGGGAAGCTGAGCTGCTGAGTCACATCTGGCAGGGAAGTTGAGCTGCTGAGTCACTTATAGGAGGGGAGCTGAGCTGCTGAGTCACTTCTGGGAGGGGAGCTGAGCTGCTGAGTCATTTCTGGGATGGGAGCTGAGCTGCTGAGTCACATCTGGCAGGGAAGTTGAGCTGCTGAGTCACTTATAGGAGGGGAGCTGAGCTGCTGAGTCACTTCTGGGAGGGGAGCTGAACTGCAGCGTCACTTCTGGGAGGGGAGCTGAACTGCCGAGTCATTTCTGGGAGGGGAGCTGAGCTGCTGAATCACTTCTGGGAGGGGAGCTGAGCTGCTGAGTCACTTCTGGGAGGGGAGCTGAGCTGCTGAGTCTCTTCTGGGAGGGGTGTTGAGCTGCTGAGTCACTTCTGGGGGGGGAGCTAAGCTGCTGAGTCACTTCTGGGAGGGGAGCTGAGCTGCTGAATCACTTCTGGGAGGGGAGCTGAGCTGCTGAATCACTTCTGGGAGGGGAGCTGAGCTGCTGAGTCACTTCTGGGAGGGGAGCTGAACTGCAGCGTCACTTCTGGGAGGGGAGCTGAACTGCCGAGTCACTTCTGGGAGGGGAGCTGAGCTGCTGAGTCACTTATGGGAGGGGAGCTGAGCTGCTGAGTCATTTCTGGGACGGGAGCTGAGCTGCTGAGTCACATCTGGCAGGGAAGTTGAGCTGCTGAGTCACTTATAGGAGGGGAGCTGAGCTGCTGAGTCACTTCTGGGAGGGGAGCTGAGCTGCAGAGTCTCTTCTGGGAGGGGAGCTGAGCTGCAGAGTCACTTCTGGGAGGGGAGCTGAGCTGCTGAGTCACTTCTGGGAGGGGAGCTGAGCTGCTAAGTCACTTCTGGGAGGGGAGCTGAGCTGCAGAGTCTCTTCTGGGAGGGGTGTTGAGCTGCTGAGTCACTTCTGGGATGGGAGCTGAACTGCAGCGTCACTTCTGGGAGGGGAGCTGAGCTGCTGAGTCACTTCTGGGAGGGGAGCTGAGCTGCTGAGTCACTTCTGGGAGGGGAGCTGAGCTGCTGAGTCACTTCTGGGAGGGGAGCTGAACTGCAGCGTCACTTCTGGGGGGGAGCTGAACTGCCGAGTCACTTGTGGGAGGGGAGCTGAGCTGCTGAGTCACTTGTGGGAGGGGAGCTGAGCTGCTGAGTCACTTCTGGGACGGGGTCTGAGCTGCTGAGTCACATCTGGCAGGGAAGTTGAGCTGCTGAGTCACTTATAGGAGGGGAGCTGAGCTGCTGAGTCACTTCTGGGAGGGGGGCTGAGCTGCAGAGTCTCTTCTGGGAGGGGAGCTGAGCTGCAGAGTCACTTCTGGGCGGGGAGCTGAGCTGCTGAGTCACTTCTGGGAGGGGAGCTGAGCTGCTAAATCACTTCTGGGAGGGGAGCTGAGCTGCAGAGTCTCTTCTGGGAGGGGTGTTGAGCTGCTGAGTCACTTCTGGGATGGGAGCTGAACTGCAGCGTCACTTCTGGGAGGGGAGCTGAGCTGCTGAGTCACTTCTGGGAGGGGAGCTGCGCTGCTGAGTCACTTCTGGGAGGGGAGCTGAGCTGCTGAGTCACTTCTGGGAGGGAAGCTGAGCTGTATAGTCACTTCTGGGAGGGGAGCTGAGCTGCTGAGTCACTTCTGGGAGGGGAGCTGAGTTGCTGAGTCACATCTGGCAGGGAAGTTGAGCTGCTGAGTGACTTCTAGGAGGGGAGCTGAGCTGCTGAGTCACTTCTGGGAGGGGAACTGAGTCACTTCTGGGAGGGGAGCTGAGCTGCTGAATCACTTTTGGGAGGGGAGCTGAGCTGCTAAGTCACTTCTGGGAGGGGAACTGAGTCACTTCTGGGAGGGGAGCTGAGCTGCTGAGTCACTTCTGGGGGGGGAGCTAAGCTGCTGAGTCACTTCTGGGAGGGGAGCTGAGCTGCTGAATCACTTCTGGGAGGGGAGCTGAGCTGCTGAGTCACATCTGGCAGGGAAGTTGAGCTGCTGAGTCACTTCTAGGAGGGGAGCTGAGCTGCTGAGTCACTTCTGGAAGGGGAGCTGAGCTGCTGAGTCACTTCTGGGAGGGGAGCAGAGCTGCTGCGTCACCTCTGGGAGGGGAGCTGAGCTGCAGAGTCTCTTCTGGGAGGGGAGCTGAGCTGCTGAATCACTTCTGGGAGGGGAGCTGAGTTGCAGAGTCTCTTCTGGGAGGGGTGTTGAGCTGCTGAGTCACTTCTGGGAGGGGCGTTGAGCTGCTGAGTCACTTCTGGGAGGGGAGCTGAGCTGCAGAGTCTCTTCTGGGAGGGGTGTTGAGCTGCTGAGTCACTTCTGGGAGGGGAGCTCAGCTGCTGAGTCACTTCTGGGATGGGAGCTGAACTGCAGCGTCACTTCTGGGAGGGGAGCTGAGCTGCTGAGTCACTTCTGGGAGGGAAGCTGAGCTGCTGAGTCACTTCTGGGAGGGGAGCTGAGCTGCTGAGTCATTTCTGGGACGGGAGTTGAGCTGCTGCATCACCTTTCAGAAGTGGAGCCGAGCTGCTATGAACTTGAAGAATTAATTTCTCCATAGTGCCTGCAGCTACAGAGGTCAGTTCATTTACTGCTTGTCACAGATGTGTAAATATTGCACTATCCATATTCTGGCCACAAAAGCTTCCCCACACCGCTTTTATGGTCAGTCAGACAGTAAATGATGGGAAAATCTCCTCAACAGAAGGATCACCATAAAAACCTGACCCTTGTTTTATTGCTATCTGTGTTCCCATTGGAGATAATTTCTCCCACTTCCTGTGCAGTCATCCACACAAGAAGTGAGAATCTCCACAGTAAAAGCATAGACAGCAATAAATCTTCCTGAAGAGTGGAGGATGGTCGAACCAATGCTGAGTTTTTTGTTGCGCTATGTGTCCTTTGCTGGGGAGATCCTTCTTACTTCCTGTATGGTTATCAGGACAGGAAGTGAGGGAAAACCTTTCTAGCGGGGACACCTAACCCTTCACCCTTGGAATTCATGTGTTGGCCAGGAGGGGCGCTACATCACCACCATTAAATGTCAGATCCCCTGCACAGAACCTATTCCGGCACTGGAAATCCACTGGAACACAACAAGTAGTTTGAAACGGCATTTCTTTCCTTCATCCGGTATTCCGGACATCTTTGTACACGCTCCATTTTCTGCGCACACCGAGCACCTCACAATGAAGTTTTCGGCATTATAAATCAGGACATGAATTATGGAGAGGTCTTGCCTGTCACACTTAGCAATATTAAATTAGATTTTTCAATTCCCACTACAACCTGCTTCTGTTCTCCTTAATCATTTTTGTGATAACAGCTGGTATTCAGTCAGATGAAAAAAAAAGGCAATCGTTCTGACGTCCCGGCATCCTTGGCTCCAGTCGTGACTGCGGCATGGATCGGGAAAAGAGAAAAACACCAGCGGTTCCAGCTGCCAACATCCTCTATTACAAGGTTTGTGCTGCGCCGTATTTGTATCTAACACAGCCGCACAAAATAACACTGTTAGGGCTCCGATGAAGCTTGGCAAATGCCCTGTGTGTGTTGATTTTCTATTTGTTTTAAAGGGGTCCAGTGGAACCCCTGCTCAGTAGTACCTCCACCTCTGCTGATCCCCTGCTTAATAGTGCCCCCAGCTTTACTGATCCCCCACTCAGTCATAACCCCCAGCTTTACTGATCCCCCACTCAGTCATAACCCCCAGCTTTGCCGATCCCCTACTCAATAGTACCCCCAGCTTTGCTGATCCCCCACTCAGTAGTAACCCTAGCTTTGCTGATCCCCCACTCAGGCATAACTCCCAGCTCCGCTGATCCACCACTCAGTAGTAACCCCCAGCTCTGCTGATCCCCCTCTCAGAAGTAACCCCCAGCTCTGCTGATTCCCCAATAAGTAGTAACCTCCAGCTCTGCTGGTCCCCCACTCAGTAGTAACCCCCAGATTTGCTGATCCCCTGCTTAGTAGTACCCCCAGCTTTGTTGATCCTCCGCTCAGTAGAAACCCCCAGCTTTGCTGATCCCCCACTCAGTCGTAATCCCCAGCTTTGCTGACCCCCTACTCAGTAGTAACCCAGCTTTAGTACCCCAAACTTTGCTGATCCCCCAATCAGTAGTAACCCCCAGCTTTGCTTATCCCCCATTCAGTAGTAACCTCGATCCTCTGGTTAAGTAGTAACCTCCAGCTCTGCTGGTCCCCCACTCAGTAGTAACCCCCAGCTTTTCTGATCCCCCACTCAGTAGTAACCCAGCTTTAGTACCCCCAACTTGCTGATCCCCCACTTAGTAGTAACCCCCAGCTTTTCTGATCACCCACTCAGTAGTAACCCCCAGCTCAGCTGATTCCCCACTCAGTAGTACTCCCAACTCTGCTGATCCTCCACTCAGTAGTAACCACCAGCTTTGCTGATCCCTTGCTAAGTAGTACCCCAAGCTTTGCTGATACCTGCTCAGTAGTAACCCCCAGCTTTGCTGATCCCCCACTCAGTAGTGACCCAGCTTTAGTACCCCCAACTTTGCTGATCCCCCACTTAGTAGTAACCCCCAGATTTTCTGATCCCCTAGTCAGTAGTAACCCACAGCTTTGCTGATCCCCCACTCAGTAGTAAACCCCAGCTTTGTTGATCCCCCGCTCAGTAGTACCCCGAGCTCTGCTGATGCCCCACTCAGTAGTAACCCCCAGCTCAGCTGATCCCCCACTCAGTAGTACCCCCAGATTTTCTGATCTCCTGCTCAGTAGTAACCCTAGCTTTGCTGATCCCCCTCTTAGAAGTAACCCCCAGCTCTGCTGATCCCCCAATTAGTAGTAACTTCCAGATTTGCTGACCCCCCTCTCAGAAGTAACCCCCAGCTCTGCTGATCCCCCAACTAGTAGTAACCCCCAGCTTTTACCGAACCTCCACTCAGTAGTAACCCCCAGCTTTGCTGATCCTCCACTCAATAGTAACCCCCAGCTTTGCTGATCCCCAATTAGTAACCTCGATCCTCTGGTTTTCTGATCCTCCTCTCTCTCCAGTCTCTTCCTGCTATATTGTGAGTCCTATGATGCTCACTACATGTGACAAAAAAGTCCAGTTTATGTGGTTGAATTTTTTATATGGTCCTTTAAAAAAAACAAGAAGAAGAACATATTTTGACTGTTTATTGAAGTTTTGCACATTTGAACTTTTCCTGTTTCCTTTTGGAAAATTGTAATTACTTTACATATATTATAATTAAATATTGTCTTAGGGTTAAATGTTTCAAATGTTCGATGTGCAGATATGACAAACATTTGCACCAGCAGGATGGAAATTACCGTACGCTGTGACGTCCTGATAAATGTGTGCATGCGCGAGATCGCAAGGTGCCGTGAGAATTGCAGCCTCCTGGTATTTGTGGTACCCGCTCCCTGTAAAAAAAAAAAAAATCAGATGTGTTAGGGGTGGGGAGAAGGATGAGCAGTACTTTCCGATTGGAGTGAAGGTCCACTTTATTGGCCAATAAGTGTGCAAAATCAGTCGTTGTCACCGTGCGTATTTGTTTTTCTGGAAAGTTCTTGGATGGCGGATCTTTTTTTCGCTCCGATCTTTTCGAACGCGTGATTGTCCTTGTCAGAGTCAGCAGGTAGTGAAGACGCTCTTGCACAATACGGGAAAGTGCCGCATCAGCACTCTAGTTTATATATATATGCAATGGAAGCAAAAAAAAAAACAAAAAAAACTGTTCAGCATTTCAAAGCCGTACTTCACAAAACAAGAAACAAATGTGTAAAGCTCCAGCGTGTAAGAAAGCGAAGTTCTGCTTATCTAGGCTAAACACACCGCGCGTTCCGTCAATGCTGCCACTGCCGGCTAATACAAAGAGAGCCAGCATCACGCCGGCGAGTTCAAAGCCCATCTCTAGACAGCGAAGGCATCTAATGAAACGATATTCCCACCAATGTTTATAAAAGACACATTCAGCCGTGCGGCTATATAATGTTATCTGGAAATAATTGAGAATTGAAGCTGAAGGCTAGGGAAAAAAAAAACAAAAAACTGGGTGTAAGAATAAAATAGCTCTGGCTGCAATACTCACCTTCAATCTGGAGCTGTTCCCTTGCAGTACTTACTTTCCACCACTAGATGCCACCAGTCATGTGAGCGCAGGTTGTCAGAGATCCACCCCCCCCTGGGTGCACGTCATTGTACCAGCCTGGGTTCACAAATAAATGGTGTGGAGAGGGGTGCCTAGACAGCAAAGGCATCTAATGATCAATATTCACATCAATTTTTTATGAAAGATGCATTAAGCGGCTAAATAATGTTATCTGGAAATAATGTGAGTATTGAAGCTGGAGGGTAGGACAAAAAAAAAAAAACGGGTTGTAAAAAATTAAATTGCTCTGTCTGCAATACTCACCTTCAATCTGGAGCTGTCCCCTGCAGTACTTACTTTCCACCACTAGATGCCGCCAGTCATGTGAGCGCAGGTTGTCAGAGATCCACCCCCCTCCTGGGTGCACGTCATTGCACCAGCCTGGGTTCACAAAGAAATAGTGCGGAGAGGGGTGCCTAGACAGCAAAGGCATCACATGATCAATATTCCCATCAATTTTTTATAAAAGATGCATTAAGCAGCTAAATAATGTTATCTGGAAATAATTGAGAATTGAAGCTGAAGAATAGGGAAAAAAAAATAAAACAGGATGTAAAAATAAAATAGCTCTGACTGCAATACTCACTTTCAATCTGGAGCTGTTCCCTTGCAGTACTTACTTTCCACCACTAGATGCCGCCAGTCATATGAGCGCAGGTTGTCAGAGATCCACCCCCCTGGGTGCACGTCATTGCACCAGCCTGGGTTCACAAAGAAATGGTGTGGAGAGGGGTGCCTGACAGCAAAGACATCTATTAAAACAATATTGCCACCAATGTTTATAAAAGGCACATTTAGCGGCTAAATAATGTTATCTGGAGATAATTGAGTATTGAAGCTGAAGGCTAGGACAAAAAAAAGGTTGTTAAAATAAAATAGCTCTGACTGCAATACTCACCTTCAATCTGGAGCTGTTCCCATGCACTCACTCCTTTCCACCACTAGATGCCACCAGTCATGTGAGCCCAGGCTGTCAGAGACCCACCCATACACCCCCCCCCCCGCCCTGGTGCACATCATTGCGTCAGCCTGGGTTCACATAAGAATGGCTAAAATGTTAGTACAAAAAAAAATGGTATAAGAATAAAATAGTTGTGGCTGCAATGCTCAATTTCACTCTGGAGCTGTTCCCTGCAGTAATTCCTTTCCACCACCAGAGGCTTGGGTAAATGAAGAAGCATTTACACAACGGGATCCAAAACTAGGCTTTGCTAGAGGCTGTGTGTATAAGGAGTGATGGTTCAGCATGGCGCCCATGCCCCGGAAGAAGACACATGTGACGAAACGCATAAAAAAAAAAATATGGGCGGGGCTACATGCTGATATTACTACATAACCGCAAGTGACCCAGGAGTTGTCCATTTGCCGGCTTGTATGTGTTTTTTCAATGCGCCATTTGTCAGAAACCATGAAATCAGACTGAGACAGAAGTACAGTTAAATCACACTTGTTTAATAATAAAAGTAAAAAGAACGAATGTAGTCAAAACATAGCCAAAGTTCAGTAACCGGAATGGATAGTCAGCCAAGCCAGAAGTCAGGGATCAATGTAGTGGAACAGCAAGCAGGATCTGGAGCCAGAAGGGATGTCAGCAAAGCAAGTCTTTAAACAGAAATGCAGGAGATCGTCTGTGTGATGTTGACCAAGGTGAAGGCAGAGATCCACTGGGCTAAACGGCTTAAGTAGGCAGGACTGATGAGCAGGATATCATCAACAGCTGAGTAACTGTGGAGAGATAGGCGCTGGCAATTAGCCGACAGCTGAGCGGCCAGCTCAGAGAAGGAAGGGCTGAGTCCAGCCCTGACACCATTGCCCTGTGAGAATTGCCTACAGTCAAGCATGGTGGTGGGAGTGTCATGGTCTGGGGCTGCATGAGTGCTGCCGGCACTGGGGGGCTACAGATCATTGAGGGAACCATGAATGCCAACATGTACTGTGACATACTGAAGCAGAGCATGATCCCCTCCCTTCAGAGACTGAGCCGCAGGGCAGTATTCCAACATGATAACCACCCCAAACACACCTCCGAGTAGACCACTGCCTTGCTAAAGAAGCTGAGGGTAAAGGTGATGGACTGGCCAAGCATGTCTCCAGACCTAAACCCTATTGATCATCTGTGGGGCATCCTCAATCAGAAGGTGGAGGAGCACAAGGTCTCTAACATCCACCAGCTCCGTGATGTCATCATGGAGGAGGGGAAGAGGACTCCAGTGCCAACCTGTGAAGCTCTGGTGACCTCCATGCCCAAGAGGGTTAAGGCAGTGCTGGAAAATAATGGTGGCCACACAAAATATTGACACTTTGGGCCCAATTTGAACATTTTCACTTAGGGGTGTACTGACTTTTGTTGCCAGCGGTTTAGACATTAATGGCTGTGTGTTGAGTTATTTTGAGGGGACAACAAATTTACACTGTTATACAAGCTGTACACTCACTACTTTACATTGTAGACAAGTGTCATTTCTTCAGTGTTGTCACATGAAAAGATAGAAGAAAATATTTACAAAAATGTGAGGGGTGTACTTACTTATGTGAGATACTGTATATGTTTTCTCAATGCGCCATTGCCCTGAAGGGATTGTAACTGCAATATCTTATCCATCTGCCGACCCCAATACATATATATATATACGTTGCGGTTTGCAAGTGGTTTACCGGGATTATGGCTGAGGATATCATCCATAACCCCGGTAGGGATTGGACTGCTTAGGACTGGGGGAAAGTCATTTTCTCTAATGAATCCCCTTTCCGATTTTTTGGGACATCTGGAAAAAACCTTGTCCGGAGAAGAAAAGGTGAGAGCTACCATCAGTCCTGTGTCATGCCAACAGTAAAGCATCCTGAGACCATTCATGTGTGGGGTCGCTTCTCAGCCAAGGGAGTGGGGGGCTCACTCACAATTTTTCCTAAGAACACCGCCATGAATAAAGAATGGTACAAAAACATCCTCCGAGAGCAACTTCTCCCAACCATCCACTGACAGTTCGGTGAGGAACAATGACTTTTCCAGCATGATGGAGCACCTTGCCATAAGGCAAAAGTCATAACTAAGTGGCTAAGTGGTCAACTGACATTGAAATTTTGGGTCCATGGCCAGGAAACTCCCCAGACCTTAATCCCCATTGAGAACTTGTGGTCAATCCTCAAGAGGTGGGTGGACACAAAAAACCCCACAAATTCTGACAAACTCCAAGCATTGATTATGGAAGAACGGGGGTGGGGGTGGCCGTCAGTCAGGATGTGGTCCAGAAGAAGATTGACAGCATGCCAAGGAGAATTGCAGAGGTCTTGAAAAAGAAGGGTCAACAGTGTAAATATTGACTCTTTGCATAAACTTCATGCTACTGTCAATAAAAGCCTTTGACACTTATGAAATGCTTGTAATTATACTTTAGTATCCCATAGTAACATCTGACAAAAAGATCTAAAAATACTGAAGCAACAGACTTTGTTAAAATTAGTATTTGTGTCATTTTTTAAACTTTTGGCCATGGCTATAGACTTCATTACAGTTAAGCGATGCAGCCTGGATCTGGACCCGCCCCAGAAGTACTCATTAAATCATTTCTCTGCTGCCCCCTTGTGGAAGAATGTAGATAGCAAAGTATTAGGGTTGAAAAGAAGAGAAATGTTATTGTAGGATGTAATTAGTAGATCCTGCCCTCTTGTGGCCAGTATTTGGTACTTCATTCAGACTTCTGTATAGGGGCAAACCATTTTGCTCCTTTACAAAAGGACGCCCTCCCAGAACTGGACAGTCGTGCTGTAGTTGTCTTTTGGCTATAGCTCATCAAGGTCCCAAGGTTGTATTAGCTTAGGGGGGGGGGGAAGTACTGAAATTTGCTGGTACTGACCGAGGGATTTACCTGGGGATCTGGTCTGAAAAGCCCACAGGTGAGATGTCTGGCTGATATCAGAAGGAGGCATCCAAATATCCAGAGACATTAGTGAGTACTGACCGGTGTGTGAGACCCCAGTGACTGTGTGCGGCTACTCTCCATCATACATCAGTGTCAGCCTGTGTTGAAAATTGGTGATACCTTATAGGGGTGAGCATTACATACACTATATTACCAAAAGTATTGGGACGCCTGCCTTTACACGCACATGAACTTTAATGACATCCCAGTCTTAGTCCGTAGGGTTCAATATTGAGTTGGCCCACCCTTTGCAGCTATAACAGCTTCAACTCTTCTGGGAAGGACGTCCACAAGGTTTAGGAGGGTGTCTATGGGAGTGTTTGACCATTCTTCCAGAAGGGCATTTGTGAGATCAGGCACTGATGTTCGACGAGAAGGCCTGGCTCGCAGTCTCCGCTCTAATTCATCCCAAAGGTGTTCTGTCAGGTTGCGGTCAGGACTCTGTGCAGGCCAGTCAAGTTCCTCCACCCCAAATTCGCTCATCCATGTCTTTATGGACCTTGCTTTGTCCACTGGTCCAAATCATTTGGTGGAGGGGGGATTATGGTGTGGGGTTGTTTTTCAGGGGTTGGGCCCCTTAGTTCCAGTGAAGGGAACTCTTAAGGCGTCAGCATACCAAGACATTTTGGACAATTTCATGCTCCCAACTTTGTGGGAACAGTTTGGGGATGGCCCCTTCCTGTTCCAACATGACTGCGCACCATTGCACAAAGCAAGGTCCATAAAGACATGGATGAGCGAGTTTGGGGTGGAGGAACTTGACTGGCCTTCACAGTCTCCGCAGTCTCGGCTCTAGTTCATCCCATAAGTGTTCTATGGGGTTGAGGTCAGGACTCTGTGTAGGCCAGTCAAGTTCCTCCCCCCCAAAGTCGCTCTTCCATGTCTTTATGGACCTTGCTTTGTGCACTGGTGCGCAGTCATGTTGGGACGGGACGGGGCCATCCCCAAACTGTTCCCACAAAGTTGGGAGCATGAAATTGTCCAAAATGTCTTGGTATGTTGAGCCTTAAGAGTTCCCTTCAGTGGAACTAAGGGGCCAAGCCCAACCCCTGAAAACAACCCCCACACCATAATCCCCCCTCCACCAAATGATTTGGACCAGTGCGCAAACCAAGGTCCATAAAGACATGGATGAGCGAGTTTGGGGTGGAGGAACTTGACTGGCCTGCACAGAGTCCTGACCTCATCCCGATATAACTCCTTTGGGATGAATTAGAGTGGAGACTGAGAGCCAGGCCTTCTCATCCAACATCAGTGCCTGACCCCACAAATGCGCTTCTGGTCAAACATTTCCATAGACACCCTCCTAAACCTTGTGGACGGCCTTCCCAGAAGAATTGAAGCTGTTATAGCTGCCAAGGGGCGGAGCCAACTCAATACTGAACCCTACGGACTAAGTGCTGGTTCACACTACAGCAACCTGAAAGTCGGCACGACTTTGCAAGGCAACTTCGAAGGAACTTCAGGGAATTCCTGGGTAACCTTCCTGTAATGTCGGATCCAAATGACATCAATTAAGATAAGGATCTGACTTGGAGGCGACTTCCATTGAATTCTATGGGTACAAGTCGGCTAGACGTCGCCTTGAAGTAGTACAGGAACCTTTTCTGAAGTCGGAGCGACTTTAGTAGTGTACATTAAGACGGCTCTCATTCACTTCAATGGAATTTCTTATGTCCAGCGATTTGGGGCGACTTGAGGTCTGACAAGTCGGATCCCAAGTTGCTGTAGTGTGAACCGGCACTAAGACTGGGATGCCATTAAAATCCATGTGCGTGTAAAGGCAGGTGTCCCAATACTTCTGGTAATATAGTGTATATTTGATAGTTTGTCCCATAAGCTGGAACAACGTCCTTCCACCACATTGGACAGGAAAGCCAACCCTCTCCGCTCTCTGTACGTTGCATCTCTGGACAGGAATGGAATTCGCTCGGTCAGCTCTTTCCAGGTTGTGATTGGCTGTTGAGGGTTGAAGGGTAGTCTCTCCCGGTCTCTCCACCAATCCTCACCTCTCTTTCAGCGTATCTTCCCTGGACAAAGCGCTCATCCGGGATACCGGCAGAGGTGTTCAGGGAAGAAGGATTTGCTGGCCGCATCCGGGAGGGAATAATTCACAGCGATCGATCGTAAGACCGCGCACAAGAACAACTCCCAACAGCGGAATACCAATCCTGACCCGCGCAGTACAAGTGCACCGCCGATCACCGGCACATTACAGGGATTTCAGGGGAGCCAGGCTGGAAACTCAGTGATAATATACACCTAGAATGATAATAATGGAAGCCTAAAGTAGAGACGATTAATTCTACACAGTCGTACAATCAGGATTCAGTTCAATAAGCGTAACAGAAAATCTGTCTTCATATTGTGATTTTCCACAACAGCTGAAAGCTGAAATCAGGCTTGTGGTTGGGGGATGTTGTGTGTGTGAGCTCTGCAATTAGAGGGGTAGGAGGTAAAAATCAGATGAAATGTGACTAGAGTGATGGCATGAAAGTGGTTGTTATTAGGGATGTACCGGTGCCGATACCAAGCATTTATCGGCACTCACTAGACATGCGCATTTCGTTTCGCTCCAAATTGAAATGCGGAGGAATTACAACAGTACTGACTTTAAACGAATCCGAAATAACGGAAAAAAAAAATAATAATTCGGACGAAATTCTAATCGTTTTCGAAACGTTTTCAAATTCGAATAGTTTTCACATTTCCAAAGAGAATAAAATAGAACAGAAAATAAAGGAATAGAATAGAAAAGAATATAACAGAAAATAAATGAATAGAATAGAAAAGAATATAACAGAAAATAAATGAATATAATAGAATAGAGTAAAACAGAACAAAATAAAATAGAAAATAAAAAAACAGAATAGACTAGACTATAATGGAAACAAATAGAATAGAATAACATAGAAAGAATATAACCATCTTCTGAAATTCAAATTTCAAATAGAAAACATTTGAATTTGAATACATAAGAAAAGAATAGAATAGAAAAGAATAGAATAGAAAAAATTGAATAGAAAAGACTATATTAGAATAAAAAAGGAAATAATAAAAAAAAACAATAGAATAGAATAGAATAAAATAGAATAGAATAGAAAGAATATAACCATTTCCCAAAATTCAAATAGAATCAATTCGATTTTGAATAGAAAAAAAACAGAATAGTATATAAAAAAAACAACAGAATAAAACAGAATAGAATAGAAAGAATATAACCATCTTCCGAAATTCGAATTTCAAATAGAATAAATTTGAATAGAATAGAAAATAAAATAATAGAATAAACAAATAGAAAATGAATACAATTTAAAAAAAATCAATAGAATAGAATAGAAAGACTATAACCATTTCCCAAAATTCAAATAGAATCAATTTGAATAGAATTGAAAAGAATAGATTAGAATAGGAATATGGTTATATTCATTCTATTCTATTCAGTTTTGTTATTTTCTATTCTATTCTACTCTATTCTTTTCTATTCTATTCAAATTCAAATTGATTCTATTTCAATTTTGGAAAATGGTTATATTATTTCTATTCAATTCTATATATTTTTTAATTCTATTCTTTTCTGTTCTATTCAAATTTCAGAAGATGGTTATAATCTTTATATTTAATTCTATTCTTTTTTTTCATTATATTCTATTCTGTTGTTTTATTTTCTATCCTATTTTGTTCTGTTTTACTCTAATATATTCTATTCTTTTTTTTCAGTTATATTCTTTTCTATTCTATTCATTTTTTTTTCGATTCTATTCCTTTATTTTCCATTCTATTTTATTCTCTTTGGAATTTGAAAAACTTTTCGAATTTGAAAACTATGCAAAATTGATTTGAAAACTTTTCGAATTGATTAGAATTCGAAACTTCAAATAAATTAGAATACGAACAAACAAAATGAATTAAACGGATTAAACAAATTTATGTAAATAACAAATCAAAACAAATGTTTTAATTCTGCACATGTCCAGTACTCACCCAAATGCTCCAAATGCTACCGATACTTTGTGGTGCGTTTTGGATCATTACAAAATGAATGGCTGAAAATCGCACTGCAAAGAATCACATGCAATTTGAACAGGAATGCGGTGCGATTCCTCCCCAAATTGCATCCGATTTCCCCCACTGCTCCTGTGTGTGTGTATATAGAAAGGTATTAAAGCGCCATCTAGTGGGCAGTTTAAAAAAATGTTAGAACTCACAGTACATACCTGGCCACATGCAAAATAATGTACATGGGTGTCCCGGTCCGCTGATGATAGTAAATCACGGCCATTGGAGGTGCTTACAAGGAGGAGATGTAGAGGCCGCCCCCCCCAAGCTGGCATCGCTTCCGCCCTATATCCATGGGGTCCCGAAAACTCCTCCAGCCCTATGAGCACCTCCAGCGGGCGTGATTTGCTATCATCAGCGGAACGGGACACCTGAGTAGATTATTTTGCATGCGGCCAGATATGTACTGTGAGTTCTAACCAGTGGCGGCTGTTGGGGGGGCGGCAAACAACCAAAGCCGCTGCCCAGACCCTGCACCCGCTAGACTGAAGCCGCTGCCTTGACCCTGCACCCGCTAAACTGAAGCCGCTGCCTAGACCCTGCACCTGCTAGACTGAAACCGCTGCCCAGACCCTGCACCCGCTAGACTGAAACCGCTGCCCAGACCCTGCACCCGCTAGACTGAAGTCGCTGCCCAGACCCTGTATCCGCTAGACTGAAGCCACTGCCCAGGCCCTGCACCAGCTAGACTGAAGCCGCTGCCCAGACCCTGCACCCACTAGACTGAAGCCACTGCCCAGACCCTGTATCCGCTAGCCTGGAGCCTCTCTCCAGGCCCTGCACCCACTAGCACTAGCCTGAAGCCGCTGCCGGGACCCTGCACCCGCTAGACTGAAGCCGCTGCCCAGATGCTGGAGCCGCTGCCCGGACCCCTCACGCGCTAGCTTGGAGCCACTGCCCGGACCCTGCACCAGCTAGCCTGGAGCCACTGCCCGGACCCTGTACCCGCTAGCCTGGAGCCACTGCCCGGACCCTGTACCCGCTAGACTGAAGCCGCTGCCCAGATGCTGGAGCCGCTGCCCGGACCCCTCACGCGTTAGCTTGGAGCCACTGCCCGGACCCTGCACCAGCTAGCCTGGAGCCACTGCCCGGACCCTGTACCCGCTAGCCTGGAGCCACTGCCCGGACCCTGTACCCGCTAGCCTGGAGCCACTGCCCGGACCCCTCACCCGCTAGCCTGAAGCTGCAGCCCAGACCCCTCACCCGCTAGCCTGAAGTCACTGCCCAGACCCTGCATCCGCTAGCCTGAAGCCGCTGCCCAGACCCCACTACGCTGGATGACCCCCCCCCCATCTATCTGGATCTAACTATCCAGGTAAGTGCCAGACCAACCGGCAGACGCGCGGGGTTGCTAGTGCAGCACCGCGGGTGCGGGGCCTGGGCAGCGGCTCCAGGCTAGCGGGTGCTGGATCTGAGCAGCGATTCCAGGCTAGCGGGTGTGGGATCCAGGCTAGCGGGTGCTGTGGGGTCCGGGCAAAGGCTCCAGGCTAGCAGATTCTGGGCAGGGACTCCAGGCTGTGGGTGTGGGGTCCAGGCTAGCGGGTGCTGCGGGGTCCGGGCAAAGGCTCCAGGCTAGCGGGTGTGGGGTCCGAGCAGCAATTCCAGGGTGGCGGGCTTCCTCTCTGGCTGCACGTCAGGCATCCAATAGGATCGCCTGATGTTTTGGGCGATCGGGAAACAGGTCTCACACCTGCTTCCTGATTGGCGGGGAGAAGATTTATTGTGAAAATAGTGAAAATTCATTCGCTATCATCACACAAGTGGTTAGGATCGGGATGCAATGCTCTGCGCCCCGAGCCCACCCTTTTTTGAAGCCTATTAGAGCCTCTAATCATGTGCTTCATAAATCACCATATATCCCCCCATAGGAATTCATGCACCCGACAATACACCCCACAATGCACGGGCCGTCACTGGTTCTAACATTGTTTAAACTGCCCACTAGATGGCGCTTTTTCCTTCTATATATATATATATATATCTATATGTATATATACACACAAAGGAGCAGTGGGGGAAATCGCATGCGATTTTTTGAAGCTCACAGTGTGCAGTGAAATCAGAGTAAGCTTTTTCAGTCCAGGAAGGAGAGGAGGCGGTACACCTGGGCAAGACTGAAGGGAAGATTTAATTGTTACACAGAGTCTGCAGGATTCTGACAACTGTGCATTCAGCGGTCTGGTTGGAGTTGCCCTTTAAGAATGGAATAAGCCTTAAATGCAAAGCAATCCCCTCCCCCCCCCCTTCCTCTTTTATAATAGCCTCTCGAGTGGCCATATCCTTTATAATTGAATCCCCGATACTTTCATTTACCTTCTCCCCGCGGTCCTCCGAGTCTTTGCTGCGCACCAAAACCGCATAAATATTTTAATGTTTACGGAGTCTCAGGAACAGCGACAATGCGACAGCGGCCATTAAACGACTTCAGGCGAAGCCCGTGTCCTAATTTGCCCTCTTGTCCCCCCCATTTAAGGACAGATAAGTCGGCGGCACGGTGAATTTTGACAGTGGTAGTAACCAGATTAAAAAATAATAATAGAAAAGCGACGGAGTTAAAAGGGGATGAAGAGACGGATTTGCAAAGGTGTTAATGGCAAAGGAGGATTCAGCTTGATGGGTGTTTGAACGTGCAGCAACAGCGACATCTTGTGGACATATTGGAAACAGCTTGAACGTGATTACAATACGCTGCCGCATGGGGGTCGCTTGCACCAGATGCCTCGCTGTGCATTTTTAGTAACCCTTTTGTTGCCAGGGTGGGTTTTTGGCCTTTGTTGTGGGCCTGAAGATTACATAAAACTCCCAAACTGACAAACTGAAAATAGTTTGAACAAAATTACAAAATATAGCAGATATAGAGAGATGCAAAGATACATCGTTTAAAAAAAATCTGATCAGACAGGAGATAGAGAGATACAAAGTAACATTGTTTATAAACATTGATCAGATGGGCTATACAGAGATACAAAGTAAAATTGTTTATAAACATTGTTCAGACAGAAGATAGAGATATACATAGTAACATTGTTTATAAACGTTGATCAGACAGGAGATGGAGAGATACAAAGTAACATCATTTATAAATGTTTATCAGATGGGATATATAGAGATACAAAGTAACATTGTTTATAAACGTTGATCAGATGGGAGATGGATAGATACAAAGTAACATTGTTTATAAACATTGATCAGATGGGATATAGAGGGATACAAAGTAACATTGTTTATAACTGTTGATCAGATGGGAGATGAAGAGATACAAAGTAACATTGTTTATAAACATTGATCAGACATGAGAAAGAAATATACAAAGTAACATTGTTTATAAACATTGTTCAGATGGGATATAGAGGAATACAAAGTAACAGTAACATTGTTTATAAACATTGATCAGACAGGAGATGGAGAGATACAAAGTTACATTGTTTATAAACATTGATCAGATGGGATATAGAGCAGGGGTCGCCAACCTGTCGTCCCCTCCCCCCCGCGACCCACTACCGGGCCGTGGCCTTTCTGCAGCTGGGCTGCGGGTGCGGGGCGACCGACATGAAACACCTGGGCGGGCGGCATAAGAGAGCTGTGGATGGAAGAAGCGAACGGGCAAGCAGAGGTGACACCATCTCTCTCTGCCCCCCGCATCACCACTTTTCCGCCCTCACAGCCGGTGTCCTGTCAGCCTCAGTGTCGGAGGTGCAGTGGGGAACAGAGAGATGACATCATCTCTTGCTGCTTGCCCTGCATCACCGCTCTTCTGCCTTCATTCGGAACCCACCACTGCACAGAGGCCTGCCTCTGTGCTAAATGGACTATGCGAACCCCGTTAAAGCCTATGGGACAGGAACGTGAAAAATCAAAAGTGCTAATTTTAAAGGATTATATGCAAGTTATTCTCATAAAAAGTGTTTTTTTCAGGAGCAGTGATTTTAATAATGCCTGGTATGGGTTTTGGGGGGGACCCCACGCCGTTTTTTTTTTCTTAATTCTGTCATAGGGTTCCCTTTAACCACTTTAATACAGGGCACATTCACCCCTTCCTGCCCATACCAATTTTCTACTTTCACATTTTGAATGACAATTACTCAGTCATGTAACACTGTACCCAAACAATTTTTTATCACGTTTTTCACACAAATAGAGCTTTCTTTTGGTGGTATTTAATCACCCCTGGGTTTTTTCTTTTTTGCGATATAAGTAAAAAAAAGAGCAAAAATTTTGGAAAAATAAAAAAAAACTTTTTTTTTAAAATTTGGTAAATAAGTAATTTTTGTTCATAAATTTGGGCCAACATTTATACTGCTGCATATCTTTGGTAAAAGTAACCCAAATTAGTGGACATTATTTTGTCTGTGTGAAAGTTATAGAGTCTACAAGCTATGGTGAAAATCATAAAAATTTGATCACACCCGATATACTGACGGCCTATATCATTTCTCGCGGCCCTGAAATCTCACGACAGTACAAATAACCCCCTAATGACCCCTGTTTGGAAAGTAGATAGTCCAATGTATTTAGTAAGAGGCATAGTGAGTTTTTTAAGGTTGTAATTTTTTCCCACATTTCTTGGGAAAATGAAGAAATTAATTGTTTTTTTTTTTTTACACAAATTTGTCAGAACAAGTTATTTCTCACACACAGCATATGCATACTTCCAAGTACACCCCAAAATACATTCTGCCACTCCTCCTGAGTATGATGATACCACATGTGTGAGACTTTTCCACAGCCTGGCCATATAGAGAGGCCCAACATGCAGGGAGCACCTTCAGGCGTTCTAGGAGCATAAATTACACATTAAATTTAATTCCTATCTATCACACTTTTGAAGGTCCTGGAGCACCAGGACAGTGGAATTATCCACAAAATGACCCCATTTTCGAAACAAAACACCCCAACTTATATTCTATGAGGCATGGGCTGCAGATAGGTACTCGGGTTTTCTGATGGGCTGCAGGAGGGAGGGAGTTTTCCTGCTGATGTCATTTTACAATGCGCCGGTGGGGAAGTGGTTAAAATCCATACCAGACCCAAAGGGTCCCCCCAGCGCTGTTTTTTTCCACAATTTTTTTAAATTTACATTCTTTTTTGTACAATATATATTTTTTTTTTAAATTTAGCTCTCAGCGGGGAAGTCTTAACAACCTATTGACTGTGCGCTCGGTGGGTAAACATCCCGCTAAGTGCCCAGAAATTTTGGGTGTTAGGCGAGTACCTGCATGGGCGATGTTCAGGCCAAACTTATGCTCGGCCCAAACCGTTTGCCCATCCCAAGTGGTGCCTGAACACTGCGACCCCTCACAGTTACTCTTGTTGGGAGCAGGAACGTTCCCTGCTGTTAAAAATGTGTAAAAAAATTGTAATGACATGCCCCTGTCAAGCAGGTGCAGAAAAATTGGGCCTTGGGTGTTGGTGGTGCCTGAACACTGTAACCCGCCACAGTTACTCTTGTTGGGGGCGCAGGAACGGGCCCTGCTGTTAAAAATGAGTAAACAAATTGTAATAACATGCACTGTCAAACAGGTGCAGAAAAATTGGGCCTTGGGTGTTGTTGGTGCCCTAAACCAAAAATATTGTTGTAAACTAGCATAATCAAGATTCAGGAATACAATAGGCAGCATAGGCCATCTTCAAGGGACCCCAGATCCCTAGCAAATTCAATCAGTTATGTCAGCATCAGGGGCTTGATAGCTGCTGATACAGGACTGATTCATTTTGACAAATGTCAGCCTATCAACGGAGTCTGTGGACAGGCCCATTCTTTGATCCGTTACAAACCCTCCAGCAGCACTGAATGTCTATTCAGAAAGCACGCTGGATGCCTGACAGGCCAGTAGCTCGATTGCATATTGAGCAAGTTCTGGTCAGTGGTTCATCCTCAAGACCCAGTAACCCAGTGGATGTTCAGTTGGAAAGGTCTCCAAGTCTGCACTTGCCCCTAGATATTTCTACACCAAATAATGCAGACGCCGCCTATGGTTGCTTGATCCTATAAGCCCTGGGTGCTGAGGACTAAAAAATTGTTTAAAGGCATCGGTCAGCCGGCCACCTTCTCCACCGATCTTCCTCTGATCGAACAAAGCCTCAGAAACACGTTGTCCAGAAAATGGTAACCTCCCAGGGTCTGGAAAGGCGTTACACAAAGTTTTCTTCAAGGCGTTCTGAAGATGTTTCATCCTCTGCTCCCTCTGTGAGGGGAGAATGAGCTCTGCAACTTTACCCTTGTAACGTGGATCAAGAAGGGTTGCCGGCCAGTAATGATCCTTCTCCTTGATACCACAAATCCTCGGGTCCTTTCGCAGGCTTTGCAGAATCAGGGAGCCCATGCAGTGTAAGTTTGAAAAGGCATGAGATTCTGAGTCCTCTGGGTCACTAAAGATAACATTGTCAGGCACTACCTCCTTCCAGTCACGTACAACTCCTTGGGTTTCTGGGGACTGAAAACCATCCCTTGAAGACTGCTGCATGTCATCCTCTACATCCATGCTGACACAATCCTTCTCCTCCTCCTCTTCTTCCTGTGTGTTTGGCAGCCCCGCAGGAATGGTATCTCCATAAAGGGGGACTTGAGAGGAAAGGAAGTCCTCCTCTTCCTCCCCTGTTCTGCTTCAAGTGCCCTGTCCATGATTCCATGAAGCGCGTGCTCCAGCAGGAAGACTAGAGGGACAGTGTCACTGATGCATGCATTGTCACTGCTCACCGTCCTTGTGGTCTCCTCAAATGGTGACAGGACAGTGCATGCATCCTTTATCAGTAGTCACTGGCGTGGTGAAAAGGAACCAAGCTTCCCTGAGCCTGTCCTGGTGCCATACTCACACAGGTACTCATTGATGGCCCTCTGCTGTGTGTGCAGCATTGCCAATGTTGAGTTCCACCTGGTGGGCCTGTTACAAATGAGGCAGGTTGAATTCCCGTTGAATGTCAGCCAGCCGAGCACTGGCATTGTATGACCACCAGAAATGCCCACAGACTTTTCTGCCGTGCCTCAGAAGATCTTGTAAGCCTGGGTACCTGGTCAGGAAATGCTGTACCACCAAATTCAGGACGTGTGCCAAGCATGGAACATGTGTCAAGTCTCCCTGTACGAGGGTGGAGAGAAGGTTGGTGCTGTTGTCGCATACAACCATTCCTGGCTCAGGCTTCTGTGGCATCAACCACCTCTGAGCTTGTCCCTGCAGAGCTGACAGAATCTCTGCCCCAGTGTGGCTCCTGTCCCCTAGACAGACCAACTGAAGCACCGCATGGCATCATTTAGCCTGACTGCTTGCATAGCCCCTTGAATGCTTAGGGAGCACTGCTGGTTCAGAGGACAATTCAGCAGAAGAGGCCATAGAGAAAGAAGAAGAGGAGGGGGTGGAGCAGACAGATGTGGCAGAATCACCACCAGATTTCAGGAGGCGTGGTGGCAGAACAAGCTCCAACACTGAACCCTGTCCTGCATCCTTCCCAGCTGCCAGCAGAGTTACCCAGTGCGTCGTGAAGGAAATGTAACGTCCCTGACCATGCCTGCTGGACCATGAGTCAGTGGTAATGTGAACCTTACTGCTGACCGCCCTGTCCAACATTGCCTTCCACATGACGGTATAGAGCTGGAATGGCCTTTTGTGAAAAGAAATTTATTTTTGGAACTTGCCACTGAGCTGCGGAAGAGCACTTACTAATTATCATACCCACAATACTACTATACTACTACCACTATACATATTATATCACTACATAAGGGACCGCACATTACACAAATTCAGGAAAAGGGGGCAGAGTCTACCAGCTGAAAAAGCAGCAGTTGTAGTGCTATCAATTTGGCCAAGCTAACATTTAGACACTGAGCATGTGGATGGCTTGGACAGTATCTTTATTTCAGCAACTGGGGTAGTGAAATTTGCCTGGTGAAGTAAACAGGTGTTGTACTGCTGGCAGATTGGGTGCAAGTAATTGTGGCACCTATTGCTATACCTTCCTTCCTCTCAGTGCAGGTTTTTGAGAGGACTTGAGGTATAGTAGGGGTTGAGATCCCAGATGAGGAGCAAGTAGAAATCAGCTTTTTTTAATGATGTGGGTCTTTCAGGTGCTGTTGCCAACGGACTGCATGGTGGGTCGTCATATGTCTTGTCAAGCGTGTGGTGCCCAAACAAGTAGTGTTCTGGTCACACTTGATCCACTTCAGAGATCGCAAACAGCAACGGTGCGATCTACTGCACATGTGTTGAAAAAAGCCCATGCCAATGAACTTTTGGAAGTCAGTGGAGAGTCAGCAGCACCCTGCACCTGCGGAGCTCTGTGGGTCAATGCAATAGGATGGCTGCCCTTAAACTGGACCCTGGAGGACATCCTGCCTCATTGGAGTTGTGCCTCCCCCTCCTCCTCCCTTTCCTCCTCTGTTCTCTCAGGTACCCAATTACAGTGAGTGACCTCATCATCCCCTCCCTCCTCGTCACTGGAGCAAACTTGGCAGTATGCTGCAGCTGGGGGGAACATGACTGCTAGTTTCTTGTCCTTCTGAGGCACCCCCTCTCTCCAGGCTCACGTTACTCCCTTCCTCAACCTGGGAACCAACATTGGAGCCTTCAATTTGCTGCACATCCTCCAGCAGCCTGTAACCGACACTGTGGTTGAATAATTCTGGTGACTCCACCGTGCATGATGGTGGGGCTACGGAATGAGTAACTGTGGACAAGGTGGAATAGGTCGCTTTGGCAGCTGCATTGGAAGGCAAACTTCTCTGAGCCTGGGTGACAGAGGATGAGGAGGATGAGGACGGCTTAGTTATACACTCCACCAACTCTTCTGCATATTGTGGCTCAATAACATGGCCAGCAGCAGAAAAAAAGGACAAGCGTGCAGAGGATGCAACATGTCCACGACCACCACTTTTCACTGTAGACACAGAGGCTGCTTGCCCTCTTTTAGTGGCCTGTGAGTGTCTGCCTCTCCTTGGTGGCCTTCCGGAGATTTTTTACACCGCACTACACTGTATTATGTGCTCTGCACTGCACTATATACTAGACATGTGCAATTCGTTTAGTCCCAAATTCGTTTTTAACGAGATTTGACAAATTTGTTAATTACGAAATTTCCAAATTTTTCAATTTCCGAAATTTCCAAATTTTTCAATTTCCGAAATTTCCAAATTTTTCAATTTCCGAAATTTCCAAATTTTTCAATTTCCAAAATTTCAAATTTCTGAATTATGAATTTCCAAATTTCCTTTTTATTATTATTATTTATTATTAATTTGTTCCAGTCCATTTGTCTAGATGCGGCATTCGTTATTTCGGATAATTAGTAACTTCAGATAAATTTGTATTTGTTACATTCACAAACACCCAAATTTGAAAGGAAATTCCAATACCTATAATTTAATAGTTGGTTATTATTTCGAATTTTACTGATTTTCTTTCTTTTTTTCAGACATTAGAATTTCCAAATTCTGAAAATCCGGAAATTCGGAAATTTGACAAATCGGAAATTCAAAAATTCGGAAATTCAAAAATTCAAATTTTCGGATTTTCGAAAAAAGCAAAAAAAGGAATGAAACAAAAACTATTTTTTTTGTTATTGCACATGTCTACTATATACTCTGCATTGCAGTATATACTGTACACCGACTTCTCTTTATTATATACTGTACACCGACTGCTCTTTATTACATACTGTACACCTACTATTGCTGCACTCACTAGTGTTGGGCGAACTGTTCGGACCGAGCAAAAGTTCGTCCCAAACATTGCCTGTTCAAGTGTTCGCCAAACACCCAAATGTTCACCCCTCGCCGAGCCCACAGTCAATATGTTGTTAAGGAGCGGTGCCAGGAAGCCGGCCGCCGTGTCCTTAACAACCAATGAGTCATCAGCTGTCAGTGGTTTCCACGCTGACAACTGAAAAAAAAAATATTGTTGCCGGCCAAAATTAACTACTTGCTACCCGCGCTATAGCCGAAAGACGGCCACCTACCAGTGCCCATCAGTGCCACCCATCAGTGATCATCAGTGCCCATCAGTGCCACCTATCAGAGCCACCTCATCAGTGCCACCTATCAGTGCCCATCAGTGCAGCCTCATCAGCGCACATCAGTGAAGGAGAAAAATTACCTGTTTTCAAAATTTTATAACAAACTACCGTATGAAACAGTTTTTTTTGTTTTTCAAAATTTTCAGTTCTTTTTTGTTTTATTTAGCAAGTCAGCAGCAATTAACTGCCACCAAAAGAAAGTTCTATCTGTATGAAAAAAATGATAAAAATTTCATTTGGATACACTGTAGTATGACCGCGCAATTGTCATTCAAAGAGTGACAGCGCTGAAAGCTGAAAATTGGTCTGGGCAGGAGGGGGGTTTAAGTGCCCAGTAAGCAAGTGGTTAAAAAAAAAAAATTGGCATGGGGTCCTCCACAAAATCCATACCAGACCCTTATCTGAGAATGCAGTTCAGGAAAGTGCCTCCCCTCCTGAACCATACCAGACCACATGCCCTCAACATGGGGGGTTTATTGGCAAAGCCCCCCACCCCAAAGCACCTTGTCCCCATGTTGATGGGGACAAGGGCCTTTTTCCCACAACCCTGTGCTGTGGTTGTCTGGAAGTCCCCTATAACAAAGGGGGCACCCAGATCCTGCCCCCCCCCCCCCCATGTGAATGAGTATTTGTACCCCTACTCATTCACCCAAAAAGTGAATAAAGACAGTACCCGGGTTACATAGTACCCATACCCAATCACAAAAATGATGTCAGCGGGTGACCCCGCCCCCTTGTGACATCACTGACCGGGGCACGCTGGGTCAATGACGTCACAAGGGCACAGTGTCACCCGTTGATGTCATCAGGTGACTCCGCCCCTTAGCTATTTAAAGCGGGATTCCGTCCCTGAAAAAAAAAAAAAGAAAAGTCAGCAGCTACAAACACTGTAGTTGCTGACTTTAAATAAGTACTTACCTGTCCTGGGTGCCCGCAATGTCGGCCGCCCGAGGCTGACCCGTCCCTCGGCTCTCGGGTCCCGGCACCGCCATCCTAAGTAAGGGAAACAGGCAGTGGAGCCTTGCGGCTTCACTGCCCGTTTCCTACTGCGCACGTGCGAGCGGCGCTTTGTGAATGGGACGCGATGTGTCGTGGGACACACACAGTTCCCATAACACACCGCGCCCCATTCCCCAGAAGACAACGTGGGGAGGAGAAGACTGAAGATCACCGCGGTGTAGGAAGAGGCAGATTAGGAAGACTGCCTAGCAACAGCCATTTCACGTAAGTAAAAAAAAATTTTTTTTCTTTTCCTCCATTTTTTTAGGTATTTTTTTGTGCATTTTTTTTTTCAGGGTGGACCTCCACTTTAAGAAATGCCAGACGGAGGAGCAGGCGGTCGGTGGAGAGCCTATGACAAGGCCAGCTGTTTTTTGGGTTTTTTTCGGGTCCAGCGGTGCGGTGGGCGGCGTTAATGACAACAGATGTACATCAGGGGGACGTTGTTTATTTTTTAATAAAGGAATTGTCAAAACTTTTGTACTGTCTTTATTCACTTTTTTGGTGAATGGATAGGGGTACTATGTACCAGATACTTGTTCACATTGGGGGGGGGGGGCAGGATCTGGGGTCCCCTTCTTAAACGGGGCTTCCAGATTCTGATAAGTACGCCCCCCACCCGCAGACCCCCACAACCAACATCCATGGTTTTTGGAAAGAGGCCCTTGTCCTCCTCAACATGGAGCCTCCCCCTGCCCCCAAAGCACCCCCCCCCCTCCATGTTGAGGACATGTGGCCTGGTATGGTTTGGGGGGGGATGCTCGCCCCCCCTTTCCTGACCTGCCAGGCTGCATGCTCAGATAAGGGCCTGGTATGGGGGGGGGGGTGCTTTTTTCTGAATTTTCTATTGCTGGCATTGTTTTGTTCACATTTTAGCTCTCAGTGAGGAAACTGGCTGTCAGCTGATAAGTCATCGGTTATTAAGGACGCGGCAGCTGGAGAAGAGAAGAGGGAAGGGGTGAAAAAGAGAAGAGAGAAAGAAAGGGCAGGGAAGAAAAGAGAAAGGAAGATAGAAGGAAAGGGCGGGGGAGAAAAGAGGAGAAGAGAGAAGGAAAGGGAGGGGGAGAAAAGAGAAGAGGAAAAGGCAGGGGAGAAAAGAGAAGAGGAAAGGGCAGGGGAGAAAAGAGAAGAGGAAAGGGCAGGGGAGAAAAGAGAAGAGAATAGGAAAGGGCAGGGGAGAAAAGAGAAGAGGAAAGGGCAGGGGAGAAAAGAAAAGAGGAAAAGGCAGGGGAGAAAAAAGAAGAGGAAAGGGCAGGGGAGAAAAGAGAAGAGAAGAGAAGAGGAAAGGGCGGGGGAGAAAAGAGAAGAGAAGAGGAAAGGGCGGGGGAGAAAAGAAAAGAGGAAAGGGCGGGGGAGAAAAGAGGAGAAGAAAGAAGGAAAGGGAGGGGGAGAAAAGAGAAGAGAAGAGAGAAAGGACAGGGGAAAAAAGAGAAGAGGGAAGGGCAGGGAGAAAAGAGAAGAAGGAAGGGGAGAAAAGAGAAAAGAAAAGAGAAGGATAGGGCAGGGGAGAAAAGAGAAGAAGGAAGGGGAGAAAAGAGAAAAGAAAAGAGAAGAATAGGGCAGGGGAGAAAAGAGAAGAATAGGGCAGGGGAGAAAAGAGAAGAATAGGGCAGGGGAGAAAAGAGAAGAGAAGAGAAGAGGAAAGGGCGGGGGAGAAAAGAGAAGAGAAGAGGAAAGGGCGGGGGAGAAAAGAAAAGAGGAAAGGGCGGGGGAGAAAAGAGGAGAAGAAAGAAGGAAAGGGAGGGGGAGAAAAGAGAAGAGAAGAGAGAAAGGACAGGGGAAAAAAGAGAAGAGGGAAGGGCAGGGAGAAAAGAGAAGAAGGAAGGGGAGAAAAGAGAAAAGAAAAGAGAAGGATAGGGCAGGGGAGAAAAGAGAAGAAGGAAGGGGAGAAAAGAGAAAAGAAAAGAGAAGAATAGGGCAGGGGAGAAAAGAGAAGAATAGGGCAGGGGAGAAAAGAGAAGAATAGGGCAGGGGAGAAAAGAGAAGAGAACGGAAGAGGATGACCCCACTCCTTCATCCTCTTTAGACAGTGGAAGCCCGGGGTTTGAAGTGGTTGTAAATCCTCACATACACCCAGTGTAATGACCGGCCTCAGGTGATACACAGAGATGAAAAAAAAAATCCTCCTACATAAGTTGTACCTGTTTATCAGCAACCGTCTCTATTCTACATCTATGTCAACGTCCAGAATTTTTAAAGCTTGTTGCAGCTTTCAGACATAAGGGGGCAGAGAGCTATGATTGAGAGCTATCAGTGAGGAGAGCTCTGAGAGCTGATTGGAGAGAAGGGACACCCCCCCCCCCCTTCACACAGGAACAGAGTTGGAGCTGTCAATCAGCTGTGGAGCTCCCTCACCTGTCACCTTTTTTTCTCTTGGTGTCAGGAAAACTTGTCAGAAGTGACTCTTGCTAATAGCAGAGGAAGGAGGCAGCAGACAGAAATGACACTTTAGTGCTCTGGACTGGGACAAGTACACACTATAGAGGGATGTGCTTCGTTCAGATTTCATGTCTGAGGTTTACAACCACTTTTAATCAGAGAGTGATTGGAGCGCTTCAAGTTGGGCGCACCCCCAGTTCATCGCACTCCGCAGACAAGTGTCGGGAAGTCAAGGTGTGTGTGTGTGATTGTAAGGACATCAAAGGATTTTCTCTTTCACATTCAATGATAATAGTAAACGGGACAAATACAGAGATCATTAAAAACTGACAGGGGTTCTAATCCATCTCCACACCATCCAACACAAAAAACAAAAAAAAGTTTCGCCTTTAGTTATACTTAAAAAAAATAAAATGATAAAAATTAATGATAGAATAATACATAAATAAATAAAATAATACATAAATAATTATATAGCATATTAAATAAATGAATAAAAAAAAATTACATATTAAATTAAAAAAAAATTGAAATAAAAAAAACATTTTATATATATATATATATATATATATATATATATATATATATATATAAATAAATAAAAATAAATAAAAATATAAATAAATACATAAAATACAAAAATAAAATAATAAATAAAAATATAAATAATAAAAATACATAAAATAAATAATACAAAAATATAAACAAAAATCATAAAAAAAATTAAATAATAAAAATAAATACATCAAATAAATAATACAAAAATAAAAATATAACCAAATCATTAAAAAAAAAAATAATGAATAAAAATATAAATAATAAAAATAAATACATAAAATAAATACAAAAATAAAAATATAAAAAAAAATCATTAAAAAAATAGTAAAAATAAATACATAAAATGAAATAACACAAATAAATGAAAACAAAAAAATATATAAAAAACATACGAGAAAAAAATATTGTTATTATAACACATGATTTATATAGCGCCAACAGTTTGCGCAACGCTTTACAAAATGAAGAAAATGTTAAATGAAAATGAAATGCAATGAATAAATAAAAAAAATATATCAAATATAAAAATGAAAACAAAAAATACATCCATGAAAAAAAACAAAAACTAAAATGGTAGAGTTGCCCCTTAACCACCCCATCAGCTGCAGCATTAGCCCGTGTCGGACCGTACCATCCACACATGGGGGAGTCCCGCGGTCACGCCCCCCTCTGTTTTCACCAACTCGAGGCCTCCACTACAGGAAAGCTCCTTTGACGTCTCGGTAAACACTGTATGAACTCCCCCATGCGGACGGGGAATGGTATGACCTAACAACGCAGTTTCTACGGCCATTGCCTTCTCGGACTATACCACATTTGCAAAAAAAAGGGGTGACCATTTTAATTTTGGTATAAAATGACTACTTAGGCGTTGTGATTATGACGTATTAGAACGCCGCTACACAGGTTAGGGGGGGGGGGGGGGTCTGAGCCGTTTTGTCAAAACGAACCTGACAGAACAAAAACATCGCGTTATTACACCCCTCCGGGTCACAATGGAACATTCCAACACCACAGCGTGACGATGACCGCCAGGACAGGAACGTACCATGTCTGTAGAGTGTATTTTTAAGAACATGTAAGGACTTTATGACGGGGTATTCAAAGCAACTGATTATTTTAGTTTTCATGGGTCTAAAACCGTGAGCTGTCGGTAATTGTTTTTATTTGGGGGTCAGAAAAAACAGCGTACCCCCGCTATTTTGGTAAAATGGTATCGCCTGACAGCAGAGCCCATGATGACGGAAGATACCATGTGTGAATAGAGGGGTGTCCGGTTTTATGAAGGTGGTCTGGGCGGCGGTGAGAAGCGGGGTCGCCGCCCGCAGTCGGTGGTAGAAGGTCTGTTATTGGTGGAATGAAGGCGGTGTGCGTGTGCCGGGGTGGGGAGGGCGTTGATTGAAGTGAATGTAGTGAAGCACACACACCCCCCCTCCCGTGTCCCGGTGGACGGTTCCTGTGAAGCCCCGCCTCCTGTGTGGGCGGAGTTGTTGTTGTTGCTGAGCGGAGTGCTGGCCGCGGGCGGCGCTCTCCGGGTTGTGTGTCTTGATGGCTCTGTGCGGGGGTGTGGGAGCCTCGTCCCTCCCCAGCGAGCTGGTCGTTCATATCTTCTCCTTCCTGCCGGCCCCGGACCGGCTCCGGGCCTCCCTGGCCTGCTCTCACTGGCGGGAATGTCTCTTCTACCCGGCTCTGTGGCCGGAGCTCCGCCTCAGCCTGCGCCTCTCCCTGGCCGAGCGGCCGCGCCTCGACTTCCTCCTGCGGAGGTGCGGCGGCTTCGTGCGGGAGCTGCGGGTGGAGTTCGCCGCCGATAATTACCTGGCCGTGGGCGCCGAGAGCAGCGGAGGAGCCGGGGGAGCTTCACCACCCACCACCGACCAGCAGGGGGAGCCACACCTCTCCGAGAGATGGGCTGACGTCATCAGGACCTACCTGGAGCTGGTCCAATGTGTGCTGAGCAGTATCCGGGGCAACAGGTGAGGACACGCCCCCCTTACCCGGTCCTGACCCCGCCTCTCCCATAGGGATGTATTGGAAGAGGACACGCCCCCTTAATCATAGCCTCTGCCTCCCCCATAGGGATGTGGTAGAGGACACGCCCCCTCAATCATAATCCTTCCTCCCCCATAGGGATGTATTGAAAGACACGCCCCTTCAATCATAACCCCTCCCCAATAGGGATGTACTGTGAGAGGACACGCCCCTCAATGATAATCCCTCCTCCCCCATAGAGATGTAATGGAAGAGGACACGCCCCCTCAATCATAACCCCCTCCTCCCCCATAGGGCTTTGTTGAAAGAGGACACACCCCCTCAATCGTAACCTCATCTCCCCATAGGGATGTAAAGGAAGAGGACGCCCCCTCAATTATAACCCCACCTCCCCCATAGGGCTGTATAGGAAAGACACGCCCCCTCAATCATAACCTCCGCCCCCTCCATAGGGATGTATTGGAAGAGGACACGCCCCCTTAATCATAACCCCTCCTCCCCCATAGGGATGTACTGTGAGAGGACACGCCCCTTCAATCATAACCCCTCCCTGATAGGGATGTACTGTGAGAGGACACGCCCCTCAATGATAATCCCTCCTCCCCCATAGAGATGTATTGGAAGAGGACATGCCCCCTCAATCATAACCCCCTCCTCCCCCATAGGGATGTATTGGAAGAGGACACGCCCCCTCAATCATAACCCCCTCCTCCCCCATAGGGATGTATTGGAAGAGGACACGCCCCCTCAATCATAACCCCCTCCTCCCCCATAGGGATGTATTGGAAGAGGACACGCCCCCTCAATCATAACCCCCTCCTCCCCCATAGGGATGTATTGAAAGAGGACACGCCCTCTCAATCGTAACCTCATCTCCCCATAGGGATGTAAAGGAAGAGGACGCCCCCTCAATTATAACCCCACCTCCCCCATAGGGCTGTATAGGAAAGACACGCCCCCTCAATCATAACCTCCGCCCCCTCCATAGGGATGTATTGGAAGAGGACACGCCCCCTCAATCATAACCCCAGCCGTCCCCATAGGGATGTATCTGGGCAGCAGATGAGGACACACCCCCTGACTCATCTCCCCCCTCATAGGTATGCCCCTGACCTTGTCCTGACCCCTCCTCCTCCTATAGGGAAAAAGATGAGGACACACCCCCTTACCCAGCCCTGACCTGCCTCCCCCATAGGGATGTATCTGGGCAGCAGACGAAGACCTGATTCCCCTGATAGAGATGTATAGGTGAGGACATACCCCCTCAATCATGGCCCTGCCTCACCCATAGGGATGTATTGGTGCTATACGTGAGGACACACCCACTCAATCATGGGCACGCCTCCACCATAGGGATGTTTTAAGGCAGCAGATGACACACCTCCTTACCCAGTCCTGAACCCGCCCCCCCCATAGGAACGCCCCTTACCTGGTAAGGACACACCCCCTGACTCTCCTCCCCCATAGAGATGTATCCTGAAACAGTTGAGAACACACACCCTTACCAACCCTGATCCCACCTTCTCCATTAGGATAGATCAGGGCAGCAGATAAGGACACACCCCCTTACCCAGTCCTGACCCCGCCTCCACCCATAGGGACACCCCTTACCTGGTCCAGACCCCTCCTCCCCCATAGAGATCAGGGTGGATAAAAATCAATGATTTTTGGGGGGATTTTTATCAAATTTATTTTAATAAAATGCTCTTGGAGTAAAAAAAAAATATATATATATATCTCTAAAGATAGTTTTCTATTTAGGATACATTAATCATTTGGTTTATTCAGCATGAAATGGAGCTTAGTTATGTAGCATGAGCCTGTATAATTCTGCAATATTTACTTTTTTGGTAAACTCATTCAATGAATCCAAGCTCTGCAAACTAAGATAACATGCACTGCATTGATGCATTCACACAATTTCACAGTAATCATGAGATAAAACGGAGTTCAGGAATATTCCTTTATCCCATTGTTTTGCACATCTATGTACACTACAAACTGTATGACTGAATCGGTTCTGATATCGCTGTTTTACTAACCTGACAGCTTATTATTCTGAATAGGAAACCTTCATTTTGTTTGCAAATATTAAAGATTTGAACTACCAGCAAGAATGAGTCCTTACATTTAAAGAGCACCTGTCATTTTAGATCCATCATGGCAGCACCCCCGTTAGAGGGCGTCCAATCACCTGCTACGGCCACGTCCCTCCCCTTGTGTCACTGCCGCATCACCAGCCATCCCATTAAAGTGAATGAGAGTGTCGGTGAGCCGCTGCGGGACAGAGATGACAGTTACTCTTTAAAAATGATGATTTAAATCACATCCACCCAGATAGAGATGTATCTGGGCAGCAGGTAAGGACACACCCCTTACCCAGTCCTGACCCCGCCTCCCCCCATAGAGGTGTATCCTGAAACAGGTGAGTACACACCCCCTTACCAACCCTGACCCCCCTTCTCCATTAGTATGTATCAGAGCAGCAGATGACACACCCCCTTACCCAGTCCTGACCCGCCTCCCCCATAGGGACGCCCCTTAACTGGTCCTGACCCCTCCTCCCCAATAGGGATGTATAAGGGAACCGGTGAGAACACACCCCCTTACCCAGTCCTGACCCCGCCTCCCCCATAGAGGTGTATCCTGAAACAGGTGAGAACACACCCCCTTACCTAGTATGTATCAGAGCAGCAGATGACACACCCCCTTACCCAGTCCTGACCCGCCTCCCCCATAGGGACGCCCCTTAACTGGTCCTGACCCCTCCTCCCCAATAGGTATGTATGAGAGAACCGGTGAGAACACACCCCCTTACCCAGTCCTGACCCCGCCTCTCCCCATAGGTATGCCCCTTACCTGGTCCAGACTCCTCCTCCCCAATAGCGATGAATGAGGAAACAGATGAGGACACGCCCACTTACCCAGTTGACCCGCCTCCCCCATAGGGACGCCCCTTAACTGGTCCTGACCCCTCCTCCCCAATAGGGATGTGTGAGGGAACCGGTGAGAACACACCCCCTTACCCAGTCCTGACCCCGCCTCCCCCATAGGTATGTATGAGGGAACCGGTGAGAACACACCCCCTGACCCCGCCTCCCCCATAGGTATGTATGAGGGAACCGGTGAGAACACACCCCCTTACCCAGTCCTGACCCCGCCTCTCCCCATAGGTATGCCCCTTACCTGGTCCAGACTCGTCCTCCCCAATAGGGATGAATGGGGAAACAGACGAGGACACGCCCACTTACCCAGTCCTGACCCCGCCTCCCTCATAGGTATGTATGAGGGAATCGGTGAGAACACACCCCCTTACCCAGGCCTGAACCCGCCTCCCCTATAGGGATGTATGAGGGAACAGGTAAGGACACAACCCTGACCCCGCCTCCCCCATATGGTTGTTTGGGGGAATAGGTGCACACACCCCCTTACCCAGTCCCGACCCTGCCTCCCTCATAGGGATGTATTGGGGCAGCAGGTGAGGACACACCCCCTTACCCAGTCCTGACCCCACCTTCCCTAAAAAGATGCATCCCGAAACAGCTGAGGACACACCCTTTCTGACCCCACCTCCCCCATAGGGGTGAATGAGGGAACCGGAGAGGACACACCCACTTACCCAGTCCTGACCCTGCCTCCCCCATAAGAATGTATCGGGGCAGCATATGGGGGGGACTCCTCCTTACCCAGTCCTGACCCCGCCTTCCCCATTGAGATGTATGGGGAACAGGTGAGGACACCCCCCCCCCCCCCCTTTACCAACGCTGACCCCACCTCTTCCATAGAGATGTATCGGGGTGACAGGTGAGGACTTTTTTTTTTTTTTTTTTTTAACTTTTTAAAATATATACACACTAGTATTGGCGGTGATCAGGAACTTCTATTGGGACTGTGATAGTGCGGCAGACAATCTGACACTAACTGATGCTGGGTGGGAACTGTTTAACTGACATCACCAGTGACATTAATACAGTGATAATACTATACACTGTCACTGTACTAATGACACTGGCTGGGGAGGGGTTAACATCAGGGGTGATATCAAAGGGTTAACACTGTGCCTAACTATATGTAATGTGTGCTGCTTTAACTAGGCAAGATCGTTCCCTCTGACAACACAGAACTCTGTGCTGTGATTGGACACAGCCAATCAGTAGGTCTCAGCCATGAATCATTAATTGGGACCTGCTGACAGACGCGCTGTGTACAATCCCAGCAGGTGTCGCTGCCCTAAACCAGGAAATGGGCAGCAACATGCCAGTACATCGCTGTGCTTGCACAAGCTGCCCTTCCACAGTAGTTAATTTATTGGGTGATCAGAAGCCAGTGGAGGGATTGTCAGAGAGGGGTGGAGGACACTGATGGGAGGCCAATGGAGGGGTCGGCAGAGAGGGGTGGAGGGCCCAGAGAGGAGGCCAGTAAAGGGATTGACATAGGGCTGGTGGAGGACACTGAGGGGACACCAGTGGGGGATTGGTAGAGAGGGAAGGCGGACACTGAGAGGAGGCCAGTGGAGGGGTGGAAGCCAGCAAAGGGATTGGCAGAGGGGGGTGAAGGATACAGAGGAGGCCAGTGGGTGGTTTGGCATAGAGGGGTGACGGACACTGAGGGGAGTCCAGTGGGGGGATTGGCAGAGAGGGGTGGAGGGGTTGGCAGAGGAGGGTAAAGGACACTTAGGGGAGGCCAGCGAAGGGATTGGCAGAGGGGGTGGAGCATACAGGGTAGGCCGGTGGAGGACACAGAGGACACCGAGAGGAGGCCAGTGAAGCAATTGGCAAAGGGGGGTGGATGACAGAGGAGGCCAATGAGTGTGTTGGCAGACAGGAGTGGAGGACCCTGGGGGGATTGGGGGGGGGGGGGTGGAGGAAACTGAGAGGAAGCCAGTGGAAGGGTTGGCAGAGAGGGGTGGAGGACCCTGAGAGGAGACCAATAGGTGGATGGCAGAGAGGGGTGAAGGACACAGAGGTGCCCAGTGAAGGGATTGGCAGAGGGTGGTGGACACTGAGGAGGCCAGTGGAGGGGTTGGCAGAGAGGTGGGGAGACCAGTCTGGGATTGGCAGAGGGGGTTGGGGGATACAGAGGAGGCCAGTGGAGGGATTGGCAGAGGGCTGGAGGACACTGAGTAGTTGGCAAAGGGGGTGGAGGATACAGAGGAGGCCAGTGGGTGAAATGGCAGAGAGGGATGGAGGACACCGAGAGGAGGCCAGTGAAGGGATTGGCAGAGGGGGGTGCAGGGCACTGCGTGGTTGGTAAGGTAGAAGAATCTGGCAGCAGCATTCACAATAGACTGCAGGAGAGGGGTTCCTGTGTAGAGGTCGGTCTATTAGAAGGAGGTTGTATAGTGGAGGTGAGAGATAATCAGGGATTGGATTGGTATCTTGGTGTTGGTTAAGAAGGGTCGTATTTTGTGAATGTCACAGTGGTGATGGTTGCAAGATTTGGACAGTGATTGGATGTGGGTCTGAAAGGAGAGGTCGGAGTCCAGGATTACACCTAGCACCCTGGTATGAGAAGGAAGAATAGTTGTTGATCTCAATGTAAAAGTTGCAGGAGGCAGCACGGGGGAGAGGAAATAGGAGCTCTGTTATGGAAAGATGTAATTGTAGAAAGTGGTGGGACAGCCATAGTGATGTGGGAGGAGATGATGGGGGTGAGCAGAGAAGGCTGAGTTGGGTGTCATCAGCATAGAGTTGGTGTTGGGGACATGGAAGGCCATCAACTGAAAGAAGTTTAGATAGAACATAGAAGGGGTCTGAGGACAGAACCTTGGGGGAACACCATGGAAAGAGGAGATGAAGTTGAAGGTGTGCTGGGATAGGAGAGCCGAGTCCTTGGAGGCCAAGGAAGTGGAGTGGTCAACTGTGTCAAAGGCAGCAGAGAACTCTAACAGTACAAGTATGGAGTGGTGGTTAGTGGTTTTTAGACGGGCCCTTTCCATGTGGTTGAAATTTGTACTGTAAGGGTTCAGGAAGGTTGTTATTGGTGAGTTGGTAGTACAGACGATCGTTGACTAGACCTCTGGAGATGAACAGGACCAAAGAGAGAGAGGTCTGAAAAAGTGAACGGACTCCAAATATCTCGGCCACCCCTCCGGACTCACTACACAAAATGGCCATAATGCCCCATGCTGCTGCTGTAGGGAACCACATGGAGAAAGTATCCATCGAAAACCAATGAGAAGCACCTCTTTCTTCTGGGACATCTTACAGGAAGATTCCTCAGACATGCTTCTCATTGGTCAGCAGTCACATGGCATAAGCATTACGATGAACACTCACCCCAGGACTGTGTATTGCGGGGTATGGTGTACAGACCACTACACTGGCAGCGCAGGATCTAGAGGGATGGGCGGAATATTTAAAGTTCCTTCACATTTTCCCAAAAAAGGAAGAGGAGCTCCAAATACCCCCCCCCCCCCCCCCCCTTGAACCTGTGCTGCCAGTGTAGTGCTCCATACAACGTAATACTTGGCCCCAGAGTGAGTACCCATCAAAATGCTCGCAATGGCAAGTGCTCATCAGTCAGCGAGACCATCTGACTTCACGTGACCAATGAGATGCACTTCTTTCTTCTAGAACGCCTTACCAAAGAAGCCATCTCAGATGTGCTGCTTGACCAATGAGTGTTTTCCATTGCAACCATTACAATGGATACTCCCTCTGGTGCTGTGTACTTACCGATATACCGAAAAGCACGGGGCATCATGTCCGTTGTGTGTGAGGGGGTGGCCAGGCTATTTGAAGTTCACCTTTTTGTTTCATGAAAAACTTACCCTTTAAGCCCTCACTGGACTCCACCTGTTTAAACAACTCAAAGAAGAACTCCAGGAATGAGATGAGTTTGAATACAAGATACTCTCTGGCTGAGGTAGAGAGGAGGGGTGGATGACATCACAATGGGTGGCATCTGGATAGTTTATTTGAGCCAAGCTGCCCTACGTTAGATATTTGAACTAATCTTCGTCTTGGGAGTTCTTCATGGAGATTCTTGGCTTTCTTTGCCTTTAGTCCTATAAGCCAGAAGGACCCCCTTCCCCGGTATACCGGCTGTTGTCCGATGTGTATTGTATGGGGCGACCTCTGATACTTTGTATCACTATGTCAATGTGGTAGCCATGCTGAGGATGGGCTTACTCCTAATCAGAGTTGTGCCCCGCCCCCTCCCCATTTACATCCTCACCTTGTTTTTTCGCTCCAATGGCACCATGCTGGCACCCTATGGGTAGATTTAGACGTCCCGTCCCCCCCCCCTAAAAGAGTTGCTGTGATGTTTCCCTGCAGGTACATGTGTATTGTTCCCATAGCAACAATCCGCAGTTAATGACGCATGGCGAGGTTTCCCATGTGATGCTATGCAGTGGTTGGTGCCGTATAAAGCCGCTCGTCTCTCGGCTAATGTAGGATATCGTGTGTGTTGGGGGAACTTCGACAGAACGGGAGCATGCTTGCAGCATTTATTCCCAAACCCATCCCCCCGTGGTCTCACGGGACCTCGTTAATACGTCATTAATCACTTGCCGACCACCTACCTGGGAATGTACGATATGACCTTGACATTAAATACCGAGGTTATGGCTGCAGCCAGATGCCATAACCCCGGTATAGTGTTTTTTTTTTTTTTTTTTCCTTAGGCGGCCGGCTTTCTGATAAAAGTGGATTCGCAGCAAGATCACTTCTATAGGCGGTGGCAGAGTTTTCCCCCCGCAAAGTGTCATTTCTTCAGTGTTGTCACATGAAAAGATATATAATAAAATATTTACAACAATGTGAGGGGTGTACTTACTTTTGGGAGATACAGTGTGTGTGTTTGAGGGGTTCTTAGTAATTTTCTAACAAAAAATTCAAATTTTTAACTTGTAAGCAACAAGTGTCAGAAAAAAGGTTTTAGGCATAAAGGGGTTAATCCAAGCAATATAAGTAGCAGGGTTTGACTTTTTGTGCAGTCTACTGTACAGCAGAGCTCAGAAAGGGGGAGGGAAAAGCAGCACAATCAGTTGTGTAGTAGAAGGGGGAGAGCAGAGTGTTTGGAGAGATGAGTGCTGCTTCTCTTTTCACTGTCCATTCGCATGGAGGGACTGCGGAGGAGACCTGTAAGTGAAAGTGAAACTGCAGCAGAATAAGATCAGGTTCCAAATAGGAAATACCAGCCCATCTAGACCTCCTACTCCTCCAGACTGATGCCCGCCCATCGAGGTATTTTGATACCAGAATAACTCCTCCCAAGAGCCCGCCCACTGCTCGCATCGGGGCTCCCCGATCTACCCTGCTTGTTGCTTGTGCAGCCTGGTATATGATGGTGCAGAAGTTTCGGCGCTGGCATTCTTTATTTGGGGGTAACATGTCCTTTCCTCTCTACAGGAACCTTCAGAAGCTGAGCCTTGTTGGAGACATCAGTATTTTGCAGCAGAATGGCGCCGTCACCAGCCCGTATTTAAATAAAGTGGATCCCGGGAGCAAGAAGGTCCGACAGTAAGTGTGTGTGCCGGGGGGGGGGGGGGGGTATGACAGCCGGGTATACCGGCCCCATCGCAGGGGGTGCTCACTATTGGTTTTATATACAGTGGTGACATCCTTGCCAATCTGATGACTACAATACAAATAAAACGCCATTTTAGTCAAAAGACTAAAACTGAATCGAAATTTGACGTCACAATTAACACATGAAAACGTGGATTGCGATAAATGTTGCATACAGTGGGGAAAAATTATTTGATCCCCTGCAGATTGTGTAAGTTTGCCCACTTACATAAATAAGAGGAAAAAAAGTGCACTAAAATAGCCACGTCCGTAAATATTGAGGCGACGGAAGGGGGTGCTACTGAGTTTTACAAAAGGGCGGACTTTATAGGCTAAGAAACAATGGAGAAGAAAAATAGATTAAACAATCAAATTTATTGAAGAAATACATTCCACACAATATTATCAAAAGGGTAAAAATCGTAGCATATATGCATCTGTGTTTTTTGTGCGTCTACGCATTTCGCTGTTAGGCTTCTTCAGGACACGGCCAAGGTTCAAAGACGAAACAGATAAGAGAACAGATTTCTCTATGTGAAATGAAGGGTCTACAATTTTTATCAACCAAAAATCCAGAAAAAACACAGCGATACAAAGGTTATGAATTGAGTTGCAGTTTAGTGAGTAAAATAAGTATTTGATCTTCCTACCAACCAACAAGAATTCTGGCTGTTTTTTTGTGCAGTGAGCCCTGGTGAGTCAACGCGTTTCGCCGTTAGGCTTCTTCAGGACATGGCCAATGTTCAAAGAGGAAACTGATAAGAGAACAGATTTCTCTATCTGAAATGAAGGGTCTAAAATTTTTATCAACCAAAAATCCAGAAAGAACACAACGATACAAAGGTTATGAATTGAGTTGCAGTTTAGTGAGTAAGATAAGTATTTGATCCTCCTACCAACCAACAAGAATTCTGGCTCCCACAGACCGGCTACAGTAGGTGCTCATGTGGTACACAGATTAGTCCTGTCAATGTAAGAAGGGGCTCCTAAAAAAAAAAAAAAAAAAAAAAAAAAAAAAAAAAAAAAAATCCAAAAAAAAGGTTTTGCCTTTAGTTCTACTTTTAAGGGTTTGGGTTTAATTTTTTTTACACTTTTTATTAAAAAATGAAAGTATTTTTGTCTCGGGTATTGTTTAGACGGGTTCTCTTTTATTGAGTCTTTTTAGATCCCTGATGTCTCGCTGACCTCCATTGGAGGTAATGGAGCACAGATTGCACACCTTCTTCTTAGCTTCTTCCCCGACCACAGCGGCAGAAGAAAGTGACAGCTGAACCCGGAAGTGGTGTAATTAATATAGGTCACTTCCGGGTTCTTGCTAGGTTGGAGAGATCATAAAACAGCCATTCGCTGGTCTCTGTCCTGTTTACCCCGGCGGCACCTGTTATGCCGGTCCCAGGTCTACAGATGGCAGCACAGAGCCCTGGGAAACATGGCAGTTTGGGCGAAAGTTCCAGAGGGGTGTGGAAGCAATCCTGACAGCTGACAACCCTGACAACCGGCTTGTCAGATATACTGTACACAATGGGCTTGGTTTACGTAAAACTAGAGAGTGCAAAATCGGAAACTAGCTTCCAGGTTCTTTTTTTTGTCACAGCTTAATTGAAGAAGTTTAGAAGCTTATTGGCTGCCATGCACAGCTGCACCAGATTTTGCACTCTCCAGATTTAGTAAATCAAACCCAACGTGTGTAAAAACTCCCATTGCTGTTGACGTATCCCATACGCCGGTGCTAGTGACTGACGTATATCATACGTCAGCAGCAGTGGAGTGGGGGGGGGGGGGGGGGAAATTCAGGGACGGTCCTCTTTTTGTCTGAAGGTCATTAAATTGGGGTTTTGTCATTGCAGGATCCAGCAGCTCTTCGAGGAGATTTTGGCGAACAGCCGGCAGTTGAAGTGGCTGTCCTGCGGTTTCATGCTGGAGATAGTCACCCCCACCTCCTTGGCCTCCCTGTCCAATCCAGTCGCCAGCACCTTAGAACATGTCAGTTTATTGGATAACCACTCTCCCGCCAGCACCACCTTGATCACCGCCGTGGAGCTGGAGCGCTTCGTCAACCTGCGCTCCCTGGCCCTGGACTTCTGCGACTTCACGGCGGAAATGGCCAGGGTGTTGGCCAACAACAACCACGTGCCTTTGCATCGACTGTCCCTCCTGGTCCACAGCACTTCCCTGAAGAGCAAAACCCTCGACAAGATGCCGGACGACGAGGACTGGAAGGCCCTGACCCAGAACAGCACCAACCTCCGGGTCTACATGATGGCGTTCGACGTCAAAAGCGACGACATGCTCCGGATCTTGAAGCCCAGCATACCGCTGGAGCGGATTCACTTCGACAGCTACATCACCTGCGTGTCCGGGGCCGTGGTCGACCTCATTTCCCGGCAGTACGACGCATTCCTGACCCACTTCATCCTGATGAATGATGTCAACGACATGTCCGGCTTTCCAGATCTCAGCGACAATAGGAATGAAGATCCGTTGGTTCTGTTGGCTTGGAGGTGCATGCGGCTGTCCATGCTGGCTATCCACGGTGAGGAAATACGGCTTGCATTCAAAACAATGTATATATAAAAAATGTTCTTCAGCTACTTCCTGGTTTCTGGCCTTGGCAAATGATGTCCTACATCCTGAGAGTCTGCAGCTTCTATGAATGTAAGCAATCTATGAATGGAGGATGGGTAGATGATTAAAAGTCCGTCCCCTCCATTCATTGACTAGTTTAAAAAAAAAATGCAAGCAGAAGACTAGTCACCAGTATCCCTTGTGGTCTCCTTTTAGATTTTTCCCATAACTGACTTGCCATGCCTTGTTCTGCAAGACCTAGTCTGTATGGGGGAGGCCATCTTGGTAGAGGCGGGGCTTTGCCTCCTCATGTCAGAGCCTCCAGCAAGGAGAACAGTAAACGGCACAGTAGTGATATTGCCAAATCTCCTGAGACTGAGCTGTCAGAGGCAGGAGCACCTTAGATTTCACACGGCAGATATACAGCTATGAGGCTATGGAACAATATCTGGTTGGCAACTGTGTTTCTAGTGTAGGGAAACCCCTAAGGTTGGCAGAAAGTACGTGGCGATTAATAGTCTATGCAAAAATTAAAATCCCTGCATCTATAGCCACCAACATTCTATCACGAACCTCCTCTAGCCCAGAAAAGAAAAAAACATACATACATACATACCTCTTCTACAGGCGATCCGAAACGATCTCCAGCAGCGGAAGCTCTGATCCCACGCTGAGCTGTCAGGCGCGGCTCCGCTTTGTGGGCGGGTGCAGAGGACACGTCCGTCAGTGGAAGCCCCATAGTAACTCTATGGGTGACGTTGCTTTCTGTTTATTTCACAGCCGTTGTCGGATGTGTACTCGGCAGAGCTTCCGCCGCTGGAGATCGGGTCAGATCGCCTGCAGAAAAGGTACGTATATTCGTTTTTTTTTCTTTACAGGGCTAGGGAGGTTAGTGATAGAATGTTGGTGGCTATAGATGCAGAGTTTTTAGTTTTTGCATGGACTTCCACTGTAAGGTTGGCTGGCTTTCAGTGGGGCCTTTCTTTAGGTGGTGCACGTTCCCTGTAAGAGTGTTAGTGGCGAATGTAGCAGGGTAGATGTGTAAAGAGTTAACTCTTGAGCGTCTAGGCACTCTCACATAGCAGGATGTGCTCTGCAATTTTTCAGGAGGAGTTCCAGATGTTTTTCAGGGGATAAAAAAAAAAAAAAAACAGCAAGATTGCTTGTCGGTGTACAGAGCTCTCCTCTGTGAATGGGGAAGCCTGGCGATCAATCATTTGCCAGGACCCACTGATTGGCTTGTGTTAATCGCGTACCAGATACATGATTAGGCGTATAGTGCCCACCCAGCCGCAGTAGAGGGGCAGTCGCCAAGCGGTTAGAATGTCATAGTAACTGAAAAAATAAATAAAATATTTTGTACTGAGCTTTAATATAAAAAAAAACGCTTTAGATGCCATTTAACCCCTTCCTGGCCGTAGGTGGTCATATGACATCCTTAGGTTGAAGTGGAGATATCGGGATGATGGGTGGCAGCTACAGGCATCATTCAGAAGTCTTTGTTTTCAGCTGGCGGATTACTATAGAGCTCACCGTGGACGGTATGGTCCCCGGCCATCTCTATGACCCTGGGAGGCCTGAAGCATCATGGCGTCGCTTCCGGCTTTGGCAGATTTTTTTTTTTTTTCCCTGTAAGGCCAGAGATCTGTGTGTGTGTGTGTGTGTGTGTGTGTGTGTGTGTGTGTGTGTGTGTGTGTGTGTGTGTGTGTGTGTGTGTGTGTGTGTGTGATTTTTTTTTTTTGTTTTGTTTTGTTTTGTTTTTTTTCTCGAGCTTCCCAGGGTAGAGGAGAGATTTGGGGTCTTATTGACCCCAGATGTCTCCATAAAGAGGGCCTGCCATGCCTTATTCCTATTATAAGGGATGTTTACATTTCTTGTAATATGAATAAGTGATCAAAAAATTAAGGGACAGTGTAAAAAGATTTTTTTTTTTTAAGCGCCCCCTATAGGTCATCAGTTTAGCTCCACTGAACGTAATGCAATGCACATCACACTGCATTAGATTCTTTCCCCGCCTTGATGGCCAGGAAAACTGTCAACGGGGGACACGGAAGTGACGTCCTACACATCACTTCTGGGTCAGCAACAAGAGGGGGAGGAGAGCAGACGTGTGTTCGGTCTCCCCTCTACTCGGTGGCCCCCACTGTGGTAGTCCCAGGCCTGCAGATGGGCAAGCGGAGCCCAGTATGCCTTGCAGGGGGGGGGCACACGTGGGGTATGGAGCATTCAGGCGCCAGGATGCAATTTCTTGTCACCATGCCAACCTGGGGTTTGTCAAGCCCTGAAATAGGGGGCTTGTTGGCCCTTTGTTTTGTAATCGCATTAAAGTTTAAAAAAAAAAATAAAAGTAATAAAAAAAAAAAAATTAAAGCACCGAACGCCACATATAGAAAGCGCAGCGTACGCTCAGCGTGTGTCGGTATCGTCATGAACATGGGAGAGAGAGACACGATTGGAGGGCCCCAATTCATGGTGAACCACTTCCTGACCGGCGACGTACCCGTCTGTCACTTGATTTTTTATACAGACGGGTACTGCAGGCATCACCCCGGTACCATTTTTTTTATTTTTTTTTTTTTAAAAGCGGTCTGCCGGCTCTCTTGTAAAAGCAATCCTAGCAGTGCTGTCACAAGGGATGTTTACATTCCTCCTTACCAAAAATTTGGGGTTATGTATTTTTTTTGCATTAAGATTCAAATGTTTTCCCAAAAAAATGCATTTAAAAACAACCGCAGCACAAATACCTTGCGACAAAGAAGTTGCAACGATCACCATTTTATTTTTTAGGGCCTCTGCTTAAAAAAAATGTTTGGGGGGGTTTTAAGTAATTTTCTAGCAAAAAAACGCTTGTTTTTACATACCGGATTTTTCGCTCCATAGTCCGGAGGGTTCAATATTGAGTTGGCTCCGCCCTTTGCAGCTATAACAGCTTCAACTCTTCTGGGAAGGCCGTCCACAAGGTTTAGGAGGGTGTCTATGGGAATGTTTGACCATTCTTCCAGAAGAGCATTTGTGGTGTCAGGCACTGACGAGAAGGCCTGGCTCGCAGTCTCCGCTCTAATTTATCCCAAAGGTGTTTTACCGGGTTGAGGTCAGGACTCTGCGCAGGCCAGTCAAGTTCCCCCACCCCAAACTCGGTCATCCATGTCTTTATGGACCTTGCTTTGTGCACTGGTCCAAACCATTTGGTGGAGGGGGGATTATGGTGGGGGGTGGTTTTTAGGGGGTTGGGCTTGGCCCCTTAGTTCCAGTGAAGGGAGCTCATAAGTCATCATCATACCAAGACATTTTGGGACAATTTCAGGCTCCCAACTTTGTGGGAACAGTTTGGGGATGGCCCCTCCCTGTTCCAACATGACTGCCCACCAGTGTACAAAGCAAGGTCCATAAAGACATGGATGACCGAGTTTGGGGTGAAGGAACTTGACTGGCCTGCACAGAGTCCTGACCTCAACCTGATAGAACACCTTTGGGATGAATTAGAGCGGAGACTGCCAGCCAGGCCTTCTCGTCAGTGCCTGACACCACAAATGCTCTTCTGGAAGAATGGTCAAACATTCCCATAGACACACTCCTAAACCTTGTGGACGGCCTTCCCAGAAGAGTTGAAGCTGTTATAGCTGCAAAGGGTGGGCCAACTCAATATTGAACCCTACGGACTAAGACTGGGATGTCATTAAAGTTCATGTAAAGGCCGGTGTCCCAATACTTTTGGCAATCTAGTGTATACAGGAGAAGAGTCAGAATTTGCCTGGGTGGAAGTGGTGAAGACTTGACATGTTTGGTATCGATTTACTCGACACAAGCTCGTCTTTTACCAAAAAAAGATGTAATATTCTAAACTTCATTTCACTGTATTTTTCCCTGAAAATATGCTTTTGATAAATCACCGTGCAAATATTTCCCCCGAGAGGTAAGTGATTAATGCAGCATTTAGTAGAGTGTGGGGGAGGTGAAAGTTGTGTCCCACATAGGACTGTCCCCCCCCCCCCCCCCCCCCCGCAGAGAGTTGTCGGGGGTTGGGTTGTATCATGAAGCGGTGTGTATACAGCTGCTGGGCTTAGGGTTCTCATTGTCTCCGCTGGCAGCTGACCGCACATTCTACATAGAAAATGCTGTCTGTGTGCGATAATCTGCAGCACATACAAAAGGCTTTGTGACCTGAGATTGTGTATGGGGGGGGGGGAGGAACGCCACAACCAAACGTGATCGAGCGTTAAAGCAGAACTCCGGGATCAGCAAATGAACTACATTGGTCCTGTGTCTTCTTCTGGAATATCGGTGATCTTTATGTATTTCCTCCAGATCTGTGCAGTAATCCAGTGTGAGACTTCCTGTAATAAAGACCAACCACTGCTGATCTCTCTCCTTGTGCAGGGGGACTGGTCTTGTCTCCGCCTCCTTCTGCAGTGTGTGGGGACTGCTGGGCCCCTCCCACAGCTCTCTCCTAATGCAGGGGGACTGGTCTTGTCTCCACCACCTCCTATCATTTTCTGTAGTGGGTGGAGACTGCTGGGCCCCTCCCACAGCTCTCCCCCCTTGTGCAGGGGTACTGGTCTTTTCTCTGCCCCCTTCTGCAGTGGGCGGAGCCTGCTGGGGTCACTCCTACAGCTCTGCTTCCTCTCCTTGTGCAGGGTGACCGGTCTTGTCTCCACCCCCTCCTGTAATTTTCTGTGGTGGGTGGAGACTGCTGGGCCCCTCCCACAGTTTTGTCTGAACAGACCATTTGCAGCACGAGGATGACGTCACTAATACTATTTTTTTTTTTTTTGTGTAGTAATATCTGGGTACTCGGGAATACAGAGATTGTGGGCTCATACTGCCACCTTAAAACTAGAGGATCCCGTGGCTTCCGCCAGTAACGTTGCCAGACTAAACTCTGGTCAGTAGGAGCAGGAATAGTACCTCATCATTGGTGTCAGTGGGAGGAATAGTGCCCCATTACAGGTGTCGGTGGGAGGGATAGTACCCCATTACAGGTGTCTGTGGGAGGGATAGTACCCCATTACAGGTGTCGGTGGGAGGGATAGTACCCCATTACAGGTGTCGGTGGGAGGAATAGTGCCCCATCATGGGTGTCAGTGGGAGGGATACTGCCCCATCATGGGTGTCAGTGGGAGAGATAGTGCCCCATCATGGGTGTCAGTGGGAGAGATAGTGCCCCATCATGGGTGTCAGTGGGAGGGATAGTGCCCCATCATGGGTGTCAGTGGGAGGGATAGTGCCCCATCATGGGTGTCAGTGGGAGGAATAGTGCCCCATCATAGGTGTCAGTGGGAGGAATAGTGCCCCATCATAGGTGTCAGTGGGAGGAATAGTGCCCCATCATAGGTGTCAGTGGGAGGAATAGTGCCCCATCATGGGTGTCAGTGGGAGGGTAGTACCCCATCATAGGTGTCAGTGGAAGGGGTAGTACCCCATTACAGGTGTCGGTGGGAGGGATAGTACCCCATTACAGGTGTCGGTGGGAGGGATAGTACCCCATCATTGGTGTCAGTGGGAGGAATAGTACCCCATCATGGGTGTCAGTGGGAGGGGTAGTACCCCATTATGGGTGTCAGTGGGAGGGATAGTACCCCATCATGGGTGTCAGTGGGAGGGATAGTACCCCATCATTGGTGTCGGTGGGAGGGATAGTACCCCATCATTGGTGTCGGTGGGAGGGATAGTACCCCATCATTGGTGTCGGTGGGAGTGATAGCACCCCATCATTGGTGTCGGTGGGAGGGATAGTACCCCATCATGGGTGTCGGTGGGAGGGATAGTACCCCATCATGGGTGTCGGTGGGAGGGATAGTACCCCATCATTGGTGTCGGTGGGAGTGATAGTACCCACTGAGGAATGGAGCCGCTTTTCACTCTTTCATTAAGACTTTTGTACAAAGTGTCTCCCATGTGGCTCACACATGACTTGGTGGGACCTGAATTTGGTTCCTCCAGTACTTCAAAACTGCCTTCCGAAGTAAATCCCCTTTTCCACTCTTACACACGAGGTTTGGTTTCTTATTGGCATCTTCTTTACAAGGCGTATATCTGCAGCCGTTCTTGGTTTTGGTTTTTTAATTGGGTTCAGCCAATTAAGTCAATCGGGAAATTGTTCTATCTTGGCTCCAATTCATCAGATCTCCCTGCATTGCCTGGATGTAGAGAAACACTGGCTGCTTGCCGCTGTTTCTCGGGCTTACCGTTGTAACCGACCTGCCTGAGAATCGATCCGACCATAGAGGTTTCCAGAGACCAGATTGTCTCTTATCGCCTCTATGGTCTTGGAGGCCCGAAGCAATGTCATGGCGTGCCCTTCCGGTCTAGGACAGAAGTAAACATTTGCTTCAATACAGCTTTTGTTTTTTTGCGTTTTTTTAAAGGTGTTTTTGACCCCAGAACTCTCTATAAAGAGGACCTGTCATCCTTATTTCTATTACAAGGGATATTTACATTCTTTAGTAATCGGAATAAAAGTGATCAAATAAACACAAAAAAGAAATAAAAATTTAAAGTGCCCCCTATCCCTCCATGCTCGTGCGCAGAAGAGAACGCATACGTAAGTCGCGCACACATATGTAAACGGTGTTGACACCACATGTGAGGTATCGCGGCGAACATTAGCGTGAGAGAATTCTAGTGCCTCCTCTGTAACTCTAAACAGGTAACCTGTAAAGATGTACAAAGTGTGGTCTATGGAGATTTTTAAGTATCGTAGGTTGTTGCCATTCCACGAGCGTGCGCAATTTTAAAGCGTGACATGTTGGATATCTACATTTTATCGGCGTAACATCTTTTATATTCCAACAAAAAATTGGGTTACATATAGTGTTTTTTGCGTTTAAATTGAAGTGTTTTTTTTTTCCCCAAAAAATTGTGTTTAAAAAAAAGTGCTGTGCAAATACCGTGTCACATATTTAAAAAAAAAAAAAAAAAAAAAATACAACAATCGCCGTTTTATTTTTTACACCAATGTTTCTTAACTCCAGTCCTCAAGTACCCCCAACAGGTTATGTTTTCAGACTTTCCATTCATTTGCACAGGTGATTTGATCGGTTTCACTGCCTTAGTAATTATCACAGCCGTTTCATCTGAGGGAAATCCTGAAAATATGACCTGTTGGGGGGGACCTGTTTGTGGTTACTTGAGGACGAGTTGAGAAACACTGGGTCTTTGCTAAAAAAAATATATATATATATATATATATATATATATATATATATATATATATATATATATATTATATATATATATATATATATATATATATATATATATATATATATATATATATATATATATATAATATATATTTTCTGAAAAAAAAAAAAAGGAACACTTTGAAAACACATCAGATCTCAATGGGGAAAAATATCATGGTGGATATCTATACTGGTATGGACTGGGTAATGTGTTGGGATCTACACTGGTATGGACTGGGTAATGTGTTGGGATCTATACTGGTATGGACTGGGTAATGTGTTGGGATCTATACTGGTATGGACTGGGTAATGTGTTGGGATCTATACTGGTATGGACTGGGTAATGTGTTGGGATCTATACTGGTATGGACTGGGTAATGTGTTAGGATCTATACTGGTATGGACTGGTTAATGTGTTGGGATCTATACTGGTATGGACTGGGTAATGTGTTAGGATCTATACTGGTATGGACTGGTTAATGTGTTGGGATCTATACTGGTATGGACTGGGTAATGTGTTAGGATCTATACTGGTATGGCCTGGGTAATGTGTTGGGATCTATACTGGTATGGACTGGTTAATGTGTTGGGATCTATACTGGTATGGACTGGGTAATGTGTTAGGATCTATACTGGTATGGCCTGGGTAATGTGTTGGGATCTATACTGGTATGGCCTGGGTAATGTGTTGGGATCTATACTGGTATGGACTGGGTAATGTGTTGGGATCTATACTGGTATGGACTGGGTAATGTGTTGGGATCTATACTGGTATGGACTGGGTAATGTGTTGGGATCTATACTGGTATGGACTGGGTAATGTGTTAGGATCTATACTGGTATGGACTGGGTAATGTGCTTGGATCTATACTGGTATGGCCTGGGTAATGTGTTGGGATCTATACTGGTATGGACTGGGTAATGTGTTAGGATCTATACTGGTATGGACTGGGTAATGTGTTGGGATCTATACTGGTATGGACTGGGTAATGTGTTGGGATCTATACTGGTATGGACTGGGTAATGTGTTGGGATCTATACTGGTATGGACTGGGTAATGTGTTGGGAACAAAATGATGCCACATCGTTTGATGGAAATTAAAATGATCACGCTACAGAGGGCTGAATTCAAAGACACCTGAAAATCAAAGTGATGCAGCAGGCTCGTCCATTTTGCTGAAATTTCATTGTAGGAACTCCGAATGGTCCTCAGCAGTTTGTACGGCCCCCACGTGCTTGTATGAGCTCCTAATGAGACAATGGATGGTGTCCTGGGGTGTTTCCTCCCAGATCTGGACCAGGGCATCACTGAGCTCTTGAACAGACTGAGGTGTGCAACCTGGCGGCATCAGATGGACCGAAACATAATGTCCCAGAGGTGTTCTATTGGATTTAGGTCAGGCGAGCGTGGGGGCCATTCAATGGTATCAATTCCTTCATCCTCCAGGAACTGATTGCATACTCTTGCCACATGATGCTGGGCATTGTTGTGCACCAGGAGGAACCCAGGACCCACTGCACCAGCGTAGGGTTTGACTGTGGGTCCAAGGATTTCATCCCGATACCTAATGACAGTCAGGGTGCCACTGTCTAGCCTGTAGAGGTATGTTCGTCCCTCCATGGATATGCCTCCCCAGACTATCACTGACCCACCACCAAACCGGTCATGCCTAACAATGTTTCAGGCAGCATAACCTTCTCCAGACCTTTTCACGTCTGTCACATGTGCTCAGGGTGAACCTTCTCTCATCTGTGAAAAGCACAGGGTGCCAGTTGTGAACCTGCCAATTCTGGTGTTCAATGGCAAATGCCAATCGAGCTCTACGGTGCTGGGCAGTGAGCACAGGGCCCACTAGAGGATATCGGGCCCTCAGGCCACCCGCAAATCTGTGTGATTGTTTAGTCAGACATTCCCACCAGTGGCCTGCTGGAGGTCATTTTGTAGGGCTCTGGCAGTGCTCATCCTGTTCCTCCTTGCACAAAGCAGCAGATATCGATCCTGCTGATGGGTTAAGGACCTTCTACGGCCCTGTCCAGCTCTCCTAGAGTAACTGCCTGTCTCCTAGAATCTCCTCCATGCTCTCGACTGGGCTGGGAGACATGGCAAACCACCTGGCAATGGCAACGTATTGATGGGCCATCCTGGAGGAGTTGGACTGACTGTGCAACCTCGATAGGGTCCAGGAATTGCCTCATGCTACCAGTAGTGACACTAACCCTAGCCAAATGCAAAACAGTCAGAAAAGAGGAGTATTTTTAGGGTTTGTCCTCTAGCAAAAAATATACTGTTTTTTAAACCTGTAAACAGTACCAGAAAAGGTCTGGTCGGCGGGTGGATAATATTGGTGAAATAACATGTCGTCTCCTCATTTCCGCAGGCTACACCGTATGGGCACACAACCTCATAGCAATCGCTCGTCTTCGGGGGCCAGACCTAAAAGTACTGGAGGTCACAGAGGAGAGCATAGACTTTGACCAAAGCGAGCTGGCCGACCAAGATGTGGATCCAGTGCACAACCTGATAGAACAGGTATCGATCGGATTAGCACGACCTTGGCAGGCGGTCATGGACATTGAACTGCTCAGCGTCTTCACCGAACCGGCTCGGCACTTTTACAGAGAGATGCAAAACTTCAGCGAAGGCATTTAGCATTTTTATCCTCCTAGAAGTTTCCTGTGGTTACAATATGCAAATAGGGTCTTCTTCTAATGTTTCCTCCAGTAGAGTGAGTTAACCCTTTTTGTGCTGTGTTTAATCAGTATTAGCTATATAAAAATTGTATGTGTGTATCTACTTCTTGATGAAAAGAAGGAAAAAAAAAAAGAAAAAGGAAAGTCGGATATTGGTAACGAAGTCGAACGTGACAGTGTTCAGGGCTTTCGCGGTTAAAAGTGCTTCTCTGGGGGAGGGAGGATGTTCTTGGTCAAACGTTTTTTAGAGAGTGACCTTCTCTAGTCTACAGGATCTTCAGCACCAGGAACTTGGTGAAATGACAAACAAGAGCACTTAATGGGCTTTAGGGACTTCCTTGTGTGTCTTGTGTACGACTGCTTTGTTTATCAGACCAACATTTGGGAGGGGGGGGGGGGGGGGCTAGTTTCAATAGATGAAGTTTGCCTCGCTTTGTGTATATGAACTGCATTGCTAGCAAGGCCTAGTGACTTAAAAAGACTCTAAGAAAAACCTACAAAAAGGGTTTCTTCCTCAGGTTGCTAACTTTTTGGTATTTGTGCTTTCTTTGTTTACCAAGTAACTTTGCATTGTGTGTGCTTTTTTTCTTCTCCTTTTTTTTTTTTTTTTCTTTTTATTTTGTCCTTCCCCCGAATGCTGTGCATGGACGCCAAAATAATTTTATTTTTTAAATACTGGTGTGCCAGTGAGTGTCGCACAGTCTCGTGTTCTAGAATCGTGCTTTTTACTTGGTAAAGAAAATGTTAAGCTGATAGATGTGTATATATTAGTATTAGTATTTGTTTTTTGTTTTTTGTTTTGTTTTATGAAGGAAGTTCTAAAAGGTCAAATGGAGTCCTGTGTGTTTAGGCTTCGTTCACACGGGCTTCAGCTTGTTTAAAGTAAAGGTAACTGAGCAATTGCAGGGCTTTCAGCCAGCTTCGAGCAGCTTTGGTTGGCTTTGGTAGCCTACAGCACTACATGAACCTTAGCCTACTATGCAAAGTGGGACTCGGAGATGCTGCACTCCTAAACAACCTATGTACTAGATCAGTAGAATAATCTAGTACATCGGGCACTTGAGTAAACTGAGTTAGCACGTCGGCTGCCTCGGTAGATTGATCTAGCACGTCGGCTGCCTCGGTAGATTGATCTAGCACGTCGGCCGCCTCGGTAGATTGATCTAGCATGTCGGCCGCCTCGGTAGATTGATCTAGCACGTCGGCCGCCTCAGTAGAATTGATCTAGCACGTCGGCCGCCTCAGTAGTTTGGTCCAGTTCATCAGTCGCCTCAGTAGATTGATCTAGCACGTCGGCTGCCTCAGTAGATTGATCTAGCACGTCGGCTGCCTCAGTAGATTGATCTAGCACGTCGGCTGCCTCAGTAGATTGATCTAGCACGTCGGCTGCCTCAGTAGATTGATCTAGCACGTCGGCTGCCTCAGTAGATTGATCTAGCACGTCGGCTGCCTCAGTAAATTGATCTAGCACATCGGCCGCACAATAGATTGATCTAGCACGTCGGCCGCCTCAGTAGATTGATCTAGCACGTCAGCCGCCTCAGTAGAATTGATCTGGCACGTCGGCCGCCTCAATAGATTGATCTAGCACGTCGGCCGCCTCAGTAGATTGATCTAGCACGTCGGCTGCCTCAGTAGATTGATCTAGCACGTCGGCCGCCTCAATAGATTGATCTAGCACGTCGGCCGCCTCAATAGATTGATCTAGCACGTCGGCCGCCTCAATAGATTGATCTAGCACGTCGGCCGCCTCAGTAGATTGATCTAGCACGTTGGCTGCCTCAGTAGATTGATCTAGCACGTCGGCCGCCTCAGTAGATTGATCTAGCACGTCGGCCGCCTCAATAGATTGATCTAGCACGTCGGCCGCCTCAGTAGATTGATCTAGCACGTCGGCTGCCTCAGTAGATTGATCTAGCACGTCGGCCGCCTCAGTAGATTGATCTAGCACGTCGGCCGCCTCAATGGATTGATCTAGCACGTCGGCCGCCTTGGAGTGCGGCATCTCTCCAGTCACACTTTACACAGTAGGCTAGGATGGGCACTTCAGACCCCTGTTCCCAAGAGTACTGGGTCACCAGAGCAGGTTGGATGGGTGCTTGGAGCGGCACACTAATAAACGAAATGGGTCACTACTTGAACCTTAATTAAAGTAGAATTCCAGACTAAACTAGTTTTAAAAATGTTGTCCTATGCTTACTAACCTGTGTAAAAAGATGTATGTACTATTTTCAGCCTGCCCTTGTCCTATCACATAATCCCCTTTTGTCAACCAGCACTGGCTGCAGGGAAGAAGAGAGCTCAACAGCAGCAGGGAAATCCAGGAGTGATTTGTCACCCATAGGCTCCCTTGTTGCAATGGTTGTCATTATTCCCTCCTTCTCCCCTGTAGCAGCTGCTGGCTGACACAAGGGAGCCGGATCACATGGCCTTGTCCCAATGGTTGTTGGAGCTCCCTCCTCTCCCTTGTAGCTACTGCTGGCTGACACAAGGTAGCCGGATCACATGATCTTGCCCAAATAGTTGCCAGTGCTCAGTCCTCTCCCCTGTAGCTGCTGCTGACAAACACAGGGGAGCTAGATCACGTTACCTTGTCCCAGCGGTTGTTGGTGCACCCTCTTCTCCCCTGCAGCTGCTGGCTGACACAAGGGAGCTGGATCACATGACTTTGTCAAAATAGTTTCCAGTGCTCCATCCTCTCCCCTGCAGCTGCTGCTGGCTGACACAGGGGAGCTGGATCACATGACCTTGTCCCAACAGGTGTCAGTGCTCCCTCTCCAGCTGCTGGCTCACACGGGAGCTAAATCACGTGACCCGACCGGAAAGGGCTGAAAATAGGTAAGTATATACATCTTTTTTTTACACAGGTTAGTCAGCATTGGTATTCGATGGGTGGACGGGGCATTTTAAGACTAGTTTAGAGGTTTTTTTAGGCTGGAATTCTACATTAAATAAGCTTGTTTTAAAGCACCTGCCAGCCCTCAAAATGCTAAAGAGTAGAAGCCCTTAAAATGTAGGTTATTTACAAACTTCAGAAGAGCTGCCACAAGCTTGCTGAAAGTTTTGCAAGGCTCTTTGTACGCCAATGGGTGCTCCAACCTGTGGCCCCCCAGCTTTTTGTGGAACTACAAGTCCCATAATGCCTCTGCCCTTTGGGGAGTCATGCTTGGAATGCCTCGTGGGACTTGTAGTTCTGCAACAGCTTGTTCGAGCGCCCATGTTGTAGGCCAGGGGGTAGGCAACCTGGGGCCCTCCAGCTGTTTCCCACGAGACATTGCAAGACTGACAGTTACAATTACTCCCAGAAGCATGATGGGACTTGTAATTCTGCAACAGAGGGCCCCCCCAGGTTACCTACCCCTGTTGTAGGCAAAGCTCTGCGTGAACAAGACCTTGGACTTTTTTTTTTTTCTGAAACTGTCACTTTTTTTGTACTGAACTAATGTTATCAACTTTTTCCTTTCTTTTTTTTTTTTTTTTTTTTAAATGAGTGTTAAGTGTATGAAGCAATTTTTTTTTTTTTTTTTTTTCTTATTTTGTGTGTTTTTTTTTTTTTTTTTTTATTTCATTTAACCGAATGCGTCTTTAGAGAGCACCAGCGTGCTTTTAGTCGTGAGATCCCTGACAACCAAGTCACCGGATTTTTCTCTGTCAGCGCCTGTTTTCAGCTGCCAAAGAATAGAGTATAAAAACTTTTAAAAGAAGTGCCCACATACTGGCAGGGGGAGGTCGGCCGCCGTCCGGGCCGACCGCGATACTGCTGGATTGTAATATAATAATAATAAAAAAAAAAAAGGTCGGTTTTCGACCGGTGGTTCGCAGCTGTGCTGTGGTTTCAGTGACCGGAATACAGACACCTCAAAACTCTTGAATAAGAACACACACACCTGTTTCACTGTGACTAGCGAATGTAAAGAGATAACAAAATCGTGATATCGCTGGTGAAAGCTGCTATAGTGCATAAAAGCGAGTAAAGAAAAAAAAAAAAAAAGAAACATTCCACAAAGTTTGTTTTAATATCTTGTTCTATCTAGGCGGCTTCAAAAGCCAGCTAGTATCGGGGCAACCGAGGTAGGGAACGTGGTCTCTGTGAGACTTCCATCTGAACCCCAGTTTTAAGTGGTACGAATGTTGTGCATTTATCAATTTAAATAAAAAAAAAACCATGGACAGTCTGCAATAATATATCACATAAAGCTAACAAGCGGCCGACGTTGGTTACCCAGCAGTGCTGAGGACTGGCCGCTAACTCTGTGAGCTTTTTTTTTTCGGGGAATCCATTTATGCAACAGATGTCCTGATGATAAGATTCTATTTATGGGTTTAAAGTTTATATGTGTTTTACAAAATGGTTTTACCATCTTATATTAAATAAAATGGAAAAAAAAAAATACGCTCTTTGACAGGTGTGCACTGTTTTTGTCTCCAGTGAACACATACCATGCTGATTTAAAAATTTTATACGTACATCGGTATAGAACCAGGGAAATCGATGGCTGCGCTAGCTTGCCGGAGGGGCTGCAATCTCAGCAAGAGCCTGCCGAGAACAGTTCTTCGGCCCGCTAGGGCACAGTAAGCTTTGCCCCGTTCCTGGAATTTAGAGGATCCACTGGCACAGTGTGGAAAGGGGGTGACATGCCAGATGTGGTGATATTTTATCTTTATAAATGCAATCAAAATGAAAAAAATAAACAGGGGAAAATTTTTGGGAACTCCTGACAGAATACAAGAAAGCCAGCTGAATGTTAGCAATGACTGATGTTTGGTTTATGTTAAATGTATATTCTTTTAATCAATGAATAAAGCATTGAAATACCAAGCAGAAAGTACTTTTTCTTCTTTTGTGAATGGGGGGGGGGATTTATTTATTATTATTATTATTCAGGATTTATATAGTGCCAACAGTCAGGTGCGGGACAAGGGGCGGCCGCCTTGAGCGCAATGGCTTATTGCTGGGATGTGGGCGCCCTGACCCTTACCTTAAGGCAGGGTTCTCCAAACTTTTCAAACAAAGGGTCAGTTTATTGTCTTTCAGACTTTAGGAGAGCTGGATTGTGGCCAGCAGGGGCAATAGATGCCATGGGCCCAGCATCAGTGAAAATAAATATGGCCCCAGGGTTGGTGGTCAATAGGAGGAGGAGTAGTATCCCATCATTGGTATCGGTGGAAGATATAGTGCCCCATTGTTGGTGTCAGTAGGAGGAATATTGCCTCATGTCAGTGGGAGGAATAGTGCCCCAAGGGCCGGATAAAGGCTAGCAAAGGGCCACAGTTTTAATTCTATTTCCAGGAGTCTTCCAGGACAGCCCCTGAGATGTTGCACCTCCTCCTTTTTGGGCAGGAAATGCATTGCCTTGACAATAAGAGATGTGACAGAACTGTCCAGCACCCAGCTTGGGTGGTTCCGTAAAGATATAACTTACTCCTGTATGGACATAGGGGGGCGGGCCGCAACATGTTTCTGAGGCCCCGCCTCTATCAAGCTTAAACCAGCCTAGGTGACCAGACTGCCCGGCAACAAGCCTACAAGGAAGTACATTACACATTATAAGTATAAACACAGAGATGAGCAGATAGACCGAAACAATAGGTGACTCTATTAACAATTGGAGACAGACACAACACCTTAAACAGATTATATCAGGATACCGCAGAATTGGGTTAGGTTGAGCTGATATTAACATCTGCTCTGAGTATCCCAATCTAAAGCAGTCATTGCTTGTTATGGGCATTGAGGCCCTAAATATGGATCCCGGGCCTAGATTCCCAGAGTTTGTGTGCTTCAGGGAGACCATCCTGAATCCAAAGCAAAAACCACTTCAAGAATCCCCCAGGCACACACCTCCCAAAGAGTAGAGTTCCCTTAATAGCCAGGGCCCATAGTCAGTAGGCAAGAGGCCACCCTGCGGTCCTCTCCAAAAGCCCCTGTCCTGGTTGGGTCTGTCACATTTCTCTCTCATCCAAAGTGAACAAGGTCCTAGACCTCCACCTGGTCTGGACATATGTTAGTTGGGCAGAGTGAACCCACAGTGTTGGTCCACATCTCCATTCTGGGCCACAGGGAATATTTGTCATTGGTAGGTGTGGGACAGTGGTCGTGGAATCTCTCTGGCTGCCAACGCTTTAGCTGGATGGTTTTTACTATTCTGGGGCTCTGCTGCTGGAGAGAGGGGCTGACTTCCCTGGCCCCCTGAAGCCTTGAAGACACTGTAGGTGCTAGACAGAGTCCAGCTGCACTCTGCCCTGTTGCTTGAGCTTCAGCTGGGTGTAGGAGCTTCACTACATCAGCTTGTCGCTGGGGGGAGGGCCCCGGCTCCCTGGAACCTCGGAGTTGGTGCTGGGCAGAGGTTGGTAGCTCTCTGCCCTGATGCAACCACTTCTGCTGGGGATCCCACATCATCTGCTCCGGCTAACTGTTGGGGAGGGAGGCTGGCTTCCTCCACTCCCAGACTGGATCTGCAGCTGGGGAGGATGGACGACCACCTTCTCTCCCGAACTATGTATCTGCCATTGGGGAGATGAGCCGGCTGCTCCATCTCCCGTACCCTCATCTGGCTGCTGGGATGACAATTCTCTAGCACGGTTTGCCAGGTCCTTGCTGGGGAGGGAAGGAAGACTGTTTCCTCCACCCTGGCTAACTGTTGGGGAGGGAGGACAGCTTCTGGGAAGATGAGCCGGTTGCTCAATCTCCCAGACTCCTGATGTGGGACAAGGATGACTTCCTTCGCTCCTGAGTTTCTACACTGTCGTTGGGAAGTGAGGACAACCACCTCCTCTCCCTTCTCCCCCTGGATCCTGATCTGCTGCTGGGGGGGTGACTGCCACCTTCTCACCCAGGGCCTTGAACTGCCGCAGGTGTGGGGCAGAGGTCTTGGACCCTCTGTCCGCTTGCTAGCGCTTCAGCCACAGATGCTGCTAGCAGGAAATTCCATGTCTCTGTCGGTGTGGGAGAAAGGCCAGCTGCCTCATCTCTCGGGTAGGCTGAAGCTGCTGTTGGTGCTGGGCAGAGATCATTGATGTTCTGCCCCAATGCCAGCTCTTCCGCTGGAAAGTAAACTGAAAAGTCGGTGGCCTTGCACAAATCCTCCAGGGTCACCGACAAATGTTGAATAAAGACCAGGTAGCGACTGCACAGATCTGCCCATGAAGCGGATAATGCCCTTGTAGCGTGTATGGTAAACCATGCAGGTGGCATTTCATTCATTGTCCTGTAAGCTTCCAAGATGCCTTGCTTTATCCTCCTTGCCAAGTTAGGCTTTAATGCTTGCTTGCCCTTCTTGTTACCTGCACAAATCAATGTATCCCCCCCCCCCCCCCCCAGCTGGAGGAAACAACTGGATGGAATGCCTTTTTGTTAAGGCAATGGGTTTCCTGCCCACATGAGGAGGAGCCATATCTCAGGGGCTGTTCTAGAAGATGACCAGAGGGAAAGGATTTTACAGGTAAGTCAAAAAGTCTAAATTTTATTCTCGTGCCTAGACTGTGATAGCAAGTATATGCCATTAGGTTATATTTCTGTCGACAGGAAGATTGGACACTAAAAAAAAAAAAAAAAAATGTAGGCTGACCCAGGATTACACCTTTTACAAACAGCATAAACCCCTTTGGACTGACTTGCAGGGCTCACCTGGAAGTGACCTTCAAGCATTGGGTTCCACATAAGGCATCTCTCAGACCCCATTCTGGTAACATGTTAGTCATGAAGCGCTTTCCAGAGCTGCTGGCCTTGCCTCAATGTATGCTCTGTCTCTGAAGACTCACTCTGTGAGTAGGCAGCTTGAGCACGAGGAGCTACCCGCCTCATTTGGATTGCTGGGTACCTATTAAAATTCCAGCTCAAGAGGTAAACAGTGTTGAACTGAACGCTGTCATCTACTGGGTGGAGTGTCGTGTACTCTACACTCTTTCCTGCCATCTAGTATCAAGGAAGTATCTCCCTGCTGCTTATTCTGCTTTGCAAAAGGCCATATCGAACTCTGATTTTCAGTTTGTTCCTACTGCACATCTACAGTGATTTAAAGTGGAAGTAAACCCATGCATAAAATGGTTTCATTTCCGGCATGTGCCGGAAATGTAACACTCCTATTGGTTGTACTCTCAACCAAACTGTCAAACCATCCTATAGCTGGTGTCATAACTGATCACATGTGGAGCATCATGGCAGTTGTAGATTAAACAGAGGCAAAGATGGCAGCTTCCTTGGCTGAAAACGATAGGAGGGTTTACTTACACTTTAAGTCACCTCTAGCTATCTTACCCTCACCAGCTGTTTTGTGAGTACCTGAGGTTACCCGTGCTCTGAGCTTAGTTGACTTGCACATTGTTGCAACGTGTTGTCTGTTTTTAGAGACAGATGTAGGGGGTGACTCAAGTTCACACTCTCCTAATGGAATGGTTACGGGGTACTGTGTCCTGTAATCTTATGATTATATGGTCTACCTCATCATGAATGGCCTCCTTAGCTCGACTGGGGCCTCTACTACAGTCGACCCAGACTTTGCAGGGGAAGGTGTAGGAAAGCACTTAGAACCTCTGCGGTCAGGACCCGCGGGGAACTTGGTAAATATGGCAAAGTCTATTGCTGATCCTCCCACAGCTGTGAAGGTAGCTGAACCATCAACTGAAATGACCATTTCTGATTTTGGGTCACCTCAGTGTCTTTCCTGAGAAGATTTTTTTTGAGGAACCTTAAGCCGGACAGAGACAGTTCGAGTTTCAGACGGTTCAGCAGGAACTGGCCAAGGTTCGAACCATGTATGGGCGGGCTGAATGTACCCAAGTTCAGCAGCTTGGTTACAATCAGCCTGTCATATTTTACATGTGTTTATTGCTAGTGGCTTTTATAGTGGTAATCACTGTGTTTTCCCGTCAGGTGCGGTTATTCCTGCCCGCTGGGAGAACACAATGGTTCCGCCTGGAGATCTGACTCTGTTGATGGGGGAATCAATTGATTTTCTTTTTGGCTTTTGTTTATGAAGTATGTATTACTCTGTAGCTAGAAGCTCAGCCCTGCTGTCTTCACAGTTCTAGAAGCTCTAAACAGGGGTAGACAACCTGGGACCCTCCAGCTGTTGCAGAACTACAAGTCCCATCATGCCTCTGGAAGTAATTGTAACTACCAGCCTTGCAATGCATCATGGGAAATTTAGTTCCACAACAGCTGGAGTAAAGTGGGAGTAAACAATGTCTGATCTTTTGGTATTGGGGGGAGAAATAGTTGGGGTCAGTGGGAGGAATAATGCCCCATCATTGGTTAGGTGTCAGTGGGAGGAATAGTGCCCCATTGGTTAGGTGTCGGTGGGAGGAATAGTGTCCCATCATTGATGAAGTAATTGGTGCAAAAAAATATTTGAGGGTGATTACAGATTCCCTCTATTGCACCAACTTGTCTAATCCCCTAGTTAGCTAGTCTATTAAAACTCTGATCACATGTTACTGTTATCACAATAATACAAGGTTAGCTATGAGACCAAGCATGTGGCTTAATAAAACAAAGTCTTATTTATTTCCCAAGAAAATAGGAAAACGCTAACATAAAATACTACAGAAAGATATTACAAACATATACCAACAAAACACATAATATCAGAATATCAAAGATACTTTTCACAATGCTTTCCTCAAGGCTTTGTATCATCAGGCTGGGCTCAGACCCAAGCCAAGAGCGATAAGGGTAGAGACAGAGCCATGCGGCTCAGAGGGCCTCCAGCCAAAAAAAGGGCGAATTCCCTCCTGTGTACCCTTTTACACATTCACCCAGACCCATTTGTAACCGCCCACACTAGCCTCCTGTCCAATGAGCTATTGCCAAGAGGTAGTGCTTTTAGTACCTTATATTTAGTACCTTATATATGACTGTCTGTCATTCTGCATTGGCCTCTAGGGGCAGCATTGTCCATGTATCCTAGGTCAATCTTCAATCTTAGCTGGCCCTTTGATCTTCTGTAGCAGGACCTTCATCAATCATCTTGTCAGCTATGGTCCTTTTGAAGCTCGCTCGCATAGGATAGACTGATAGGATAGCTTTTGTTCAGATTAGATGGAGGCCTAAACTCTACAAAGCTTTGATGTGCAATTTGTTACATTCTAGACCTGGTATCAACCTTATCAGACCTTCACCCTTTAAAGCCATGGAACTGCAAGTATCAGCATGGCTGATCTTTGGGAATAGGAAACAGATATGTAATCTAAGCCGGATCCAATTCAAACTCTGGATAATACCCAAAACACTGTTACCAAAAACACAGTAACATTGACAGAGAAACTCCAGAAATATGACATTAGACCATGTTGCCTTCCAACAGTTGGTGTCGGTGGGAGAAATAGTGCCCCATTTTTGTTAGTAGATGAGAAAATCCAGACAGCCGCACTCTAGGAAGATATAATTCAAAGACCATTTATTGTAAATTTTAAAAGCATATGGCATACAAGACACTGTGGCAGGGGTTACAGGCAATCAGCTAACGCGTTTCGCACTTATGCTAAGTGCTTACTCATAGGGCTATGAGTAATATCCTGATTAATACCTGTTATACTTTTATAACCGAAACACAGAACAAAAAAAAAAAAAGACAAGAATGTCATACGGGTACAATGCTGCATGACCGAACAATTGTCATTCAAAGTGTGACAGCGCTGAAAATTGGCCTGAGCAGGAAGGTGGGGAGGGGGGGTAAAAGTGCCCAGAGTTGCCATTTAACCGCTTCCGCTCTGCCCACCGCATATATACTGCGGCAGGGTGGCCCGGCTGCACAAAATCACGTACCTGTACGTGCATCTGGGGAGTCGTTCGCTGCTCCCGCCAATCAGCGGGTCTGGTGGCTGCGATGGGCGCCGGAAACCCGCTGCTCGTTCGGAGGAAAGGCGGAACGGCAGTCTGCCTATGTAAACAAGGCAGACCGCTGTTCTGTCAGGTACGAAAAGAGAGATCTTGTGTTTCTGCCAAGCTGAAACACGGATCTCTCTCTTTTCGTCCAGTGCATCCCCCCCCCCCCCCCCCCACAGGAGCACACTTGACCCCTTCCCTGCCAGTGTCATTTATACATTGATCAGTGCATTTTTATATCACTGTAGTGGTGTCACTGGTCCCCAAAAAGTGTCAGTGTCAAATTTGTCCCCCGCAATCCTGCTAAAAATCACTGATCGCCGCCATTACTAGTAAAAAAAAAAACAAAAGAAAAAAAAAAAGGTCCACAAATCTTTCTCATAGTTTGTAGACGCGCACCAATCAATATACACTTTTTGGATTTTTTTTTTTTTTTACCGAAAATATGTAGTAGAAGTAGAATACATATTGGCCTAAATTTATGAAGAAATTTGATTTTCTAAAAAAATTTTATTGGATGTGTTTTATAGCAAAACGTTTTTTTTTTCTTTTTTAAATTGTCGATCTTTTTTTGTTTATGGCGCAAAAAAAAAAAAAACACAGAGGGGATCAAATACCACCAAAAGAAAGCTCTATTTGTGGGGAAAAAAATGACATCAATTTTATGTGGGTACAGCATCGCACGACCGCGCAATTGTTAACCACTTACAGACTGGAAGATCTACCCCCTTAATGACCATGCCATTTGACAATTGCGTGGTCGTACGACGTTGTACCCAAACAAGATCGACGCCTTTTTTCCGAAAAATAGAGCTTTCTTTTGGTGGTATTTGATCACCTCTGCTGTCTTTTGCTTTTTTTTTTACGCTACAAAAAAAAAAAAAAAAAAAAAATTTTGAAAAAAAAAACATTTTTTGCTATAATAAATATCCCCAAAAATGTTTTTTTTAAAAAAAAAAACATTTATCAGTTTAGGCTAATATATATTCTTCTACATATTTTTTTTTTACTAGTAATGGCGGCGATCAGCGATTTTTAGCGGTACTGCGGCAGACAGATTGGACACATTTTTGGGACCATTGACACTTATACAGCGATCAGTGCTATAAAAATGCAGTGATTACTGTGTAAATGTCACTGGCAGGGAAGGGGTTAACACTAGGGGGTGATCAAGGGGTTGAATGTGTTCCCTTGTGAGTGTTTCTTACTGTGGGGGGAGGAGACATATCGCTGTTCGTAATTACTACAAACATCAGATGTGTCTCTTGTCCTGTCAGAACGGGGTGTGTGTGTGTGTGTGTGTGTGTGTGTGTGTGTGTGTGTGTGTGTGTGTGATAAATATATATATATATATATATATATATATATATATATATATATATATATATAAAATATATATAATATACATACATACACACACACACACACACACACACACCCGTTCTGGCTCTCGTGCCCGTGAGGTGCTGATCGCGCCCGCCGGCCACGCGCATTGGGTTCCCCAGCCGTGCAGGGGGAGCGCACGTGCACCTGCTCTTAACCACTTAAGGACCAGCCTTGTTTTGGATTTTAGGTGTTTAACCACTTCAATGCCAAGGGCGTCATATGACGTCCTGGGCTTTGAGCAGGTATATCTGAATGATGCCTGTAGTTACAGACATCATTCAGATATTGCCGGTTTTAGCCGGCGAATCTCTACACCAGTGTTTCTCAACTCCAGTCCTCAAGGCGCCCCAACAGGTCATGTTTTCAGGCTCTCCATTACTTTGCACAGGTGATTTGATCAGTTTCACTGCCTTAGTAATTACCACAGCTGTTTAATCTGAAGGAAATCCTGAAAACCTGACCTGTTGGGGCGCCTTGAGGACTGGAGTTGAGAAACACTGCTCTACACCATAGGAATGATCATAGCGGCCGTTCCGCCGCTTGATTGTTCCTATGGGAGGCGAGAGGGGACGTCGCCGCCCTCCGGTGCTTGTTCAGACTCACCGTTACGATCGGTGAGGCGGAGAGCGGATCCGCCGGCGCCGGATGTAGATCATAGAGATTTCCGGCGGACCACATGGTCCCCGGAGTCTCTATGATCGTCGGAGGCCGGGCGCAATGTTATGACGTCACGCCCGGCCTCTCCATTCAAAAAAAAAAACGGCGCCGCTTTGGCTTGGAAGCGGCGATCGTTTTATTTATTTTTTTTATTTCAGGCTTCCCAGCCTAGAGGTGAGATATGGGGTCTTATTAACCCCAGATCTCACTGTAAAGAGGACCTGTCATGTCATATTCCTATTACAAGGGATGTTTACATTCCTTGTAATAGGAATAAAAGTGATCAATTTTTTTTTTTTTCAAAAAAGTGTCAAAATAAAAAAAAAAAAAATATATAATTAACAATAAAAAAATAAATAAAAATTTTTAAAGCGCCGCTGTCCCCGTGTGCTCGCACGCAGAAGCGAACGCATACGTAAGTCCCGCCTACATATGAAAACGGTGTTCAAACCATACATGTGAGGTATCGTCGAGAACGTTGTAGCGAGAGCAATAATTTTGGCCCTAGACCTCCTCTGTAACTCAAAACATGTAACCAGTAAAAAAAATTTCAAGCGTCGCCTATGGGGATTTTTAAATACCGAACATTGGCACCATTCCACGAGCGTGTGCAATTTTGAAGCGTGACATGTTAGGTATCTATTTACTCGGCGTGACATCATCTTTCACAAAATGCAAAAACATTGGGCTAACTTTACTCTTTTGTTTTTTTTTTAAACACAAAACAATTTTTTTCCCAAAAATACTGTGTGAGATAAAAAGTTGCAACAACTGCCATTGTATTCTCTAGGGTCTTTGCTAAAAAAAACATATATAATGTTTGGGGATTCTATGTAATTTTCTAGCAAAAAAATTATGATTTTTACATGTAGGAGAGAAATGTCAGAATTGGCCTGGTATTGAAGCGGTTAAAACAGGGTTTTTCTGGTAGAAAATTAGGACCCCCAAACATTATATATTGTTTTTTCTTCTAACACCCTAGAGAATAAAATGGCGGTCATTGCAATACTTTTTTTTGCACCGTATTTGCGCAGCGGTCTTAAAAGCGCACTTTTTTGGAAAAAAAAAATCACTTTTTTGAATAAAAAAATGAGAACAGTAAAGTTAGCCCAATTTTTTTTATATTGTGAAATATAATGTTACGCCAAGTACATTGATACCCAACATGTCACGCTTGAAAATTGCGCCCGCTCGTGGAATGGCGTCAAACTTTTACCCTCAAAAATCTCCATAGGCGACGTTTAAAAAAATTCTACAGGTTGCATATTTTGCGGTACAGAGGTGGTCTAGGGCTAGAATTATTGCTCTCGCTCTACCGGTCGCGGCGATACCTCACATGTGTGCTTTGACCACCGTTTTCATACGTGGGCGCTACTCGCGTATGCGTTCGCTTCTGCGCGCGAGATCGTCAGGACAGGGGGGGGGGGGGGTTTAAAAAAAAAATTTTTATTATTTATTTTACAATATTTTATTTATTTTTACACTGTTTAAAAAAAAAAAAAAAAAAAAAAAAAAAATGGTGTCACTTTTATTCCTATTACAAGGAATGTAAACATCCCTTGTAATAGAAAAAAGCATGACAGGTCCTCTTAAATATGAGATCTGGGGGGTCAAAAAGACTTCAGATCTCATATTTACACTAAAATGCAATTAAAAAAAAAAGTAATTTAGAAAAATTACATTTGAAAAAAATGTGCCTTTAAGAGGCGTGGACGGAAATGACGTTTTGACGTCGCTTCCGCCCAGCAGTGTCATGGAGACGAGTGAGCGCCATCTTAGCCTCACTCGTCTCCAGACACACCACAGGATAGGACGCGATCGCCTCCGCCGCTACCGACGGCTCCAGTAAGCAGCGGAGGGCATCGGACTGCGGCGGGAGGGGGGCCCTCTCCCGCCACCGATAAAAGTGATCTCGCGGCGAATGCGCGGCAGGGACCACTTTTATCAGAAAGCCGGCTGCCGCACGAAAACGGGGATACCAGGGTTATGGCAGCTAGCTGCTGCCATAACAACGATATCCCCGTTCAAAGTTTGGACGTACATCGTCGTGTGGCGGTCTTGAAGTGGTGAAAGGGGCTGACGTACCGGTATGTGGTTTTGTGGTAATGAACCGTTTTACTGACATAAATGTGCATGAGCCGGTCGGCAAGCGGTTAAAGCAACGCAGTGCCGTATCGCGAAAGATGGCCTGGTCATGAAGGTGAGGTAAAAATAAAGAGAGACCATCCAACTATACCAATTTAAGGCTGCCAACATCCCTAATGCAGTTAATTAAAGGAGATAACCCCCCCCCCCCATAAAAATTGGGACTTTAACGGCAGAAAAGTACAAAAATACAATATAATTTATTAGACAAAATGTACATATATACAAATATGGATTTTCAAACCAATAAAAAATTGATGACAAAAGGTAATAAATTCCTGTGTAGATATAGATGGTCCGACGCGTTTCAGGCTACAATACGTCCCTTCCTCAGGGGCATTAGACAGGAAGGAAACACACTGTACAGTAAAGATCAAATTCATTGATGAGTAACATACATGTCGACATAGGTGGTGTATGTTGACGATGCAGGTATCGCCATTGGTCCAGCTGTGAACTCATAATGATCATTTTGGGTATGCATTTTATGCAATTTCTATGCTGTATGTCCTTTTTGAAGCAACTCATGTAAATTATTACTCAATGTATTTGATCTTTACTGTACAGTAGGTTTCCTTCCTGACTAATGCCCCTGACGAAGAGACGTATTGTGTCCTGAAACGCGTCGGTCCATCTGGATCTAAACGGGAATTCATTACCTTTTGTCATCAATTTTTTTATTAGTTTGAAAATCCATATTTGTATACATGTACATTTGTCTAATAAATTATATTGTATTTTTGTACTTTGCTGCCGTTAAATTTACAATTTTTATTGGGGTAAAACCTTCCAGAGATGCACTTGTTAAAACAAAATGATTAAAGCCAACAATAAAGAACTCGCATACAAAAAGACTAGACTTTATTCATAGCAGCCTTCTACGGAATATAATCTGCTTCTTTTATGCATATTCTAAAATTCTCTCTTAAAAATAAAGAACAACGCGTTGCTTACATTCTAAACAAAAAAACGGTCAAATTAAAAGCAAAAATAAAATTCCGCATGCTTTGGCGTTCAGACTTCTTATTCACAGTTAAATTATCTTTTTTTTAAATCTTTTTAACAGATGCTAAAATAATATCTTCTGAACCAAAACTATAAATATAATATCCTATAATTCATTTATCTTGGAAAGTCTTTTTTTCTAGGACGCGATATCAAGTTTGTGTTTGGGGAAGGTTGTGGGAGGAGTCGCTGGGGGGCGGAGGCACAGGCTGCGTCTCTGAAGGATGGTCACCTCGGGGCGGAGGCTGTATGTGCTGTGGGGGGTAGAAGGCTTCGGCGGGCATTGGATAAGAAGGGAAGCGTTGCGGTGGTAGAGGACCTCTCACTAGAGTAGAAGAGAGAAAAAAAAAAAGATGATCAAAATTATCGAGACAGGGAAAGTATTCACAGCGCTTCACTTTTTCCACATATTATGTTACAGCCTTATTCCAATATGGATTAAATTCATTATTTTCCTCAAAGTTATACAAACAATCCCCCATAATGGACAACATGAAAGTTTGTTTGAAATCTTTGCAAATTTCTTGAAAATAAAAAAACGAAACAAATCCCATGTACATAAGTATCACAGGCTCCTCCCCTGTACATAAGCATCACAGGCTCCTCCCCTGTACATAGGCATCACAGGCTCCTCCCCTGTACATAAGCATCACAGGCTCCTCCCCTGTACATAAGCATCACAGGCTCCTCCCCTGTACATAAGCATCACAGGCTCCTCCCCTGTACATAAGCATCACAGGCTCCTCCCCTGTACATAAGCATCACAGGCTCCTCCCCTGTACATAAGCATCACAGGCTCCTCCCCTGTACATAAGCATCACAGGCTCCTCCCCTGTACATAAGCATCACAGGCTCCTCCCCTGTACATAAGCATCACAGGCTCCTCCCCTGTACATAAGCATCACAGGCTCCTCCCCTGTACATAAGCATCACAGGCTCCTCCCATGTACATAAGCATCACAGGCTCCTCCCATGTACATAAGCATCACAGGCTCCTCCCCTGTACATAAGCATCACAGGCTCCTCCCCTGTACATAAGCATCACAGGCTCCTCCCATGTACATAAGTATTCACAGCCTTTGCCATGACACATTGAGCTCAGGTGCCTCCTGCTTCCACTGATCATCCTTGAGATGTTTCTACAACTTGATTGGAGTCCACTTGTGGTAAATTCAGTTGATTGGACATGATGTGGAAAGGCACACACCTGTCTATAGAAGGTCCCACAGGTAACAGTGCATGTCAGAGCACAAACCCAGCCATGAAGACCAAGGAATTGTCTGTAGACCTCGGAGACAGGAGTGTATGGAGGCACAGATCGGGGGAAGGGTACAGAAACATTTCTGCAGCATTTAAGGTCCCAACGAAGCACAGTGGCCTCCATCATCCATAAATGGAAGAAGTTTTGAACCACCAGGCCAAACTAAACGATCGGGAGGAGAAGGGCCTTAGTCAAATAATCTAAATCAGGGATATGCAATTAGCGGACCTCCAGCTGTTGCAAAACTACAAGTCCCATCATGCCTCTGCCTCTAGGTGTCATGTTTGTGGCTGTCAGTGTCTTGCTATGCCTCATGGGACTTGTAGTTCTGCAGCAGCTGGAGGTCCGCTAATTGCATATCCCTGATCTAAATCATACACATGAATGTGCTGCGTGGGGTCAATCAGGTGTAGCTAATCACCTTCTCAATGGCGCATAAAACCATTTGACTTTCAACTGTGATCAGCTGTGGTCATTTTGATTAGCTCAGCATGAAAAGGAGCTTTCCTGGAGCATTTCAGTCTCTGGTAGTGCAACTGAAGCAAACAAACAATCAGCTATGGGTGGCAAAGCATTGTCACTGGGATCTTCGGGATACAGTTGTGGACCGGCACAAGTAGGGGTTAGGGTTTCCCCTTGAAGAACAAGGTTAGGACTCAGGGATTGGAATAAGGACCTCCTCCAAAAGGTCAGCAGGCGGGTCCTCAGAGGTCAATGGTCAAGAGGCGTGGCTGATCCACCCCCATCAAAGTGTTCCGCCTACCCCAACTAAGTCGGGGAATGAACAAGTCGGGGGAAGCTCAGTAGATGGATACAAAAGCGTCATCAATGCCTAGAAGCACAATTAAGTCTAATATTAAGAAGTGGAAGGTATTTGGTGCAACACAGACTCTCCCAGGATCAGGACGTCGCTCCAAACTGGATGAAGGAGCCAGAAGGAAAACTGGTCAGAGAGACGACCAAGAGGCCTACAGCAACTCTGACAAAAAGTGGTCATTGTGTGCATGTGACAAGATCACAAATGTGGCTTGTATGGGTGGGGGGGGGGGGGGTGTGTAAGCAGTGGCAGCTGGTCCACAAGGGGCGCTGTCCCTCCCCCAGCCCACACAATCCACCCCCTAACCTTCATTCATCCAAAAATTGCCGTGTGTGTGGCTGTGCATTGTGTGGGGCGCCAGACCAACAGGTCTCCACCAGGTGTGTCACCCCCTTACAAGCACGTGACCAGAGCCCGACGCCCTAATTGGCCTTTTCATGTTGTCCTCGGGGCACAGAGCACATAGAACCTGATGGGTTTTTTTACTTCCTCTTAATTTCCCTGCAAAGGTAAAGCATAATGGGCTAGTATGCATCGCATACTAGCCCATTATGTGTCACTTACCCGAAACCGAAGCCTGCAATGTCCCCGCTTCCCCCACTAGCAGCGAGCGTCCATCTTCACCCTTCTTCCTTCCGGGACCACAAACTCTGGCTCTGTGACTGGCCGGAATCGCGTGAAGCCACTCCTGCACGTGTGCGTGGGAGCCGTCAGTCATGGCATGACCCCCTTTAGAAACTGCACGATCTGCCCTTTCTAAAGTGTGCATGCGCCGTAGTCATCAGCCCATGGCTTTTTTTGTAAATATCTCCTAAACCGTGGAGGTTTAGGAGGTATTTCCAGCACCTACAGGTAAGCCTTCATATGGGCCTACCTGTAGGTAAAAGTGGGTGTACAGGGTGTAGAACGACTTTACGACAAGAAAATCTTTTAGGGTGCTGCTTAGGCACGGCTAACATTTGTAGACGTTCCCTATAGGGTAGCAAATCTTCACTTTTTTGGAGTTCAGGTCCACTTTAAGCAACTTCTCTATACAGAGTACACATGATGATGTGCACACAGATGGGCCCTTACTTGCAATATGCGGCGGTGGAAAACCCGGGTAGCCAGGAGGTCCGTACATGTCCATCGGAGGGGGGGGCATAGGGAAGGGTCTCCTAAAGAAAGGCGTTCTAGGATCCATAGGTAATAATGGCACTCTCATTTGTGGGGGAAGGTGCATGTGGTATTCTGTTGGTGCTCCATCCACCGCTTCACCTTCCGTCGTGGGGGCTCCAGGAACGTTCTGGAATGAGAAATGACAAAAAAAAAAAAAAAAAAAAAAAGAAGAAATAAAATTAACGACTGGAAGGTTTTACCCCCTAAATGACTAGGCCATTTTTTGCGACACGGCACTGCGCTGCTTTAGCTGACAATTGCGCATCCTAAACAAAATTGACATCCTTTTTTTCCCCCACAAATAGAGATTTCTTTTGGTGGTATTTGATCACTTCTGCGGTTTTTATAAAAAAATTTATATATTTATATATATATATGCCAGGTGTTTTTTATATTATTATTTTTTTTTTTACTAAATCCAAAAAAAAAAAGAAATATTTTTCATCAGTTTAGGCCAATATGTATTCTACATATTTTTGATGAAAAAAAAAAAAAAAAAAAATTGCAATAGGCGTATATTGATTGGTTTGCACAAAAGTTATAGCGTCTACAAAATAGGGGATAGATTTATGGCATTTTATTATTATTTTTTTTTACTAGTAATGGCGGCGATCTGCGATTTTTAGTGGGATTGCGGCGGACAGATCGGACACTTTTGACAAATTTTGGGGACCATTGACACTTATACAGCGACTGATTACTGTATATAATGTCACTGGCAGGGAAGGGGTTAACACTAGGGGGGTGATCAAGGGGTTAAGTGTTCCCTGGGAGGTGTTTCTAACTGTTGGGGGAGGGGACTGACTGGAGGAGGAGGAGCGATATTGCTGTTCCTAATCACTAGGAACAGCAGATCTGTCTCTCCTCCCCTGTAAGAACGAGGATCTGTCAGTTTACATTGACAGATCCCCATTCTGGCTCTCTCACACAATCGGCGGGTGGCTCGCGGACATGCCCATTGGGTCCCCCGCTGTGCAGCGGGCGCGCACCTGCTTTGGCTCTTAAAAAGGAGCCGACGTACAGCTACAGCGATTTGCGGGAACGAGCCGGCAGATGGTTGGCCATTGGTTAGTATTAGTTAGCAGGAGGACCATGTTAACTGCTTACTTCAAAACTGCTACTGCCTAGTTCTTGGGGTGACTTAGCCAGATCCATCGGTCTCGTGTTCCAGCAGCTTCTTGGCGGAGATACCCAACAGGGTGTCCAGAGTCCGTCACACTTCCCACCCAGCCCTGCGTCCCTTTAAGTAGGTCCTTATGCCCAGGTATGCAGGATGGAAGTCCCGATCATGTGACCACTGTGATTAGCTGTCACATGGTCAGTAGCCTGTCCTACCAACTCCAGATCATGACCGAGAGCCGGCACAACAGTAACGCGTTTCACTCCACCAGAGGCGCTTAAAAGGGGTTGTAAAACCTTCATGTTTTTTCACCTTAATGCATCCTATGCTTTAAGGTGAAAAAGCACCTGGCAGTGACCGCCCCCCCGTTTCACTTACCTAAGCCCTGGAATTTCCCACGCCGGAGATGAGCTCTTCCTCTGCCCAGAGTTTTTGGCTCTTGATTGGATAGACTGATAGCAGCGCAGCCATTGGCTCCCGCTGCTGTCAATCAAATCCAATGGGGAGGTGCTTTAACTAGAGGAAGGCACTGATCCATGTTCCTTGCTTTGCAGGAACAATGCCTTCCCTACTGAAAGAAGAACGTCAGATGATGTCCCTCCAGAACAACAAACACTGCTCCTGCCCAGCCTATAGCACAAGGTGTTAAGCTCTTCTTCTGGAGTGAAACGCGTTAGTGTTATGGCACCAGGTGGATTTGCCAGTGCATTCTTTTTGCTTTAACCACTTAAGGACCAGGCCTATTTTTTACACTTGGCGTTTACTAATTAAAAATCTTTTTTTTTGCTAGAAACTTACTTAGAACCCCCAAACATTATATATTTTCTTTCAGACACCCTAGAGAATAAAATGGCGGTCACACCGTATTTGCGCAGCGGTCTTACAAACGCAATTTCTTGGGGGAAAAAATACACTTAAAAAAAAAAAAAATAGAAAACAGTAAAGTTAACCCAATTTTTTTTATATACTGTGAAAGATGTTACGTCGAGTAAATTGATACCCAACATGTCACGCTTCAGAATTGCGCCCTTAAAAATCTCCATAGGTGACGTTTAAAAATTTCTACAGGTCATCAGTTTTGAGTTACAGAGGAGGTCTAGCGCTAGAATTATTGCTCTCGCCCTACCGATCACAGCGATACCTCACATGTGTGGTTTGAACACCGTTTACATATGCAGGCGCGACTTACGTATGCGCTCGCTTCTGCGCGCGAGCTCAGCGGGACGTGGCGTTTTAAATTTATTTTTTTCTTATTTATTTTATATTTCTTTATTTTTACACTGACCCTTTGAAAAAAAATTTTTGGATCACTTAACATCCCTAGTAACAGAAAAAAAAAAAAAAAAGCATGACAGGACCTCTTTAAAATGTGAGATCTGGGGTCAAAAAGACGCCAAATCCCACATTTACACTTAAAAAATATATATATATTTTTTTTCTTTTCAATAAAAATAAAATTTCCACTTTAAAGACCATTGGACGGAAGTGATGTTTGACGTCGCTTCCGTCATCCAATGGTATGGAGTCGAGGGGGGGGGGGCATCTTTCCCTTACTCAACTTCCAGCCTCAAAGGGGAAAAGACCAGATCTTCTCCACCGTTACTGATGGCTCCGGTAAGCGGCGGAGACAAGCACAACATGGCGGGAGGGGGTTGGGCACCTCTAACGCCACCGATAAAAGTGATCTTGTGGCGAATCCGCCACAGAGACCACTTATCTGAAAGCGGACCGCCCGTCGTTTTTTAAAAAAAATACCGGGGTTATGGCAGCTATCTGCTGCCTATTCAACGTAAAAATACCAACGTATAACGACAGCGGGCGGTCCGGAAGTGGTTAATAAACTAGTGTGATAGAACCTGTAAATAGGACCTTTGGAACGTTTAGCAATCCACATCAGCATGAACACACCACCCCCTAGTGGTGCCCCAGTAAAGAACTGGCCCCCAGAATAACTCTACTAACCCAAGGTCACCATGTAAAGAGGCCAAAAACGGTGAACATGTCTTATACAGACAATGTCAAGGTTCAAAAATTGTCAGGAATCAGCAGCAGGGGTGGCCAGATCTGCGTGGCTACGCTCCCGAAACTGGGACAGACTGTATATGCTTTAAGTAAAATTTATTTACAGTGAAACAAAACCCTTCCAAAACACCAGCACATAGCAAACATGAACATAAAAAGTGAACCAAAAGCCCAAGTGACAATACCCAACAAACGGAAAGCCTACAGTAACAAACTAACTGTATATACAATATAAAAGCTGGGGAAATCAGGAGGTGCAGGGAGCAGATGGGAGGGGGGGGCGGGGGGATCTAAAACTGGGATCAAGAATAATGGGGAGGAGGTACAAGGCAGTAGGGTACAGGACAGGAGCAAGATCAGGATCATCTGCAAACAGAACTTGGCGGCAGCAGCAGCAAAACACCGGAGCGAGAGGCATTAGTAGAAATACCCCCCCAGCAGCCAGCATCAGGTGGAAACAGATTACTGGGGTTCTGCTTGGGAGACACCTGCTGGTGGACACTGAAACTACAACCTTCTGCTCTGGGAAGCGCAGTGCCACCAAGCAGGTGACCCAGGTCCTGACATTAGTCCTCATGATGCCTTCTACCCTTACACTGGATCATCAGCATAGGAAAAGCTCACTTATTGGCCTTTTTGCAGAGGATACACAGGGGCCCAATGCCCTGGGAGCTAGCGTGGGTGGGAAGCATTAGCTATGCAAACAGGTAAGTGAAATAATATGGGGTCCCAGGGAGCCTTTATACTACAGAACAGTCCTACAAGACCCCCAACATGCTTACATTGGCTTCTTCTGGCCCGTCCCTGCTTGTGTTGCCTCTCGATTTAAATTCTGGAGAAGATCGCCCATCTGTCAGGAAAAAAATAAATAAAAAAATTTACTAAAAAAAACCAAGGCCTAACTTCTTTTAGGTCATGAATATAGAGTATATATACTGTATAAGAGTCACTTCCTAAAGAATTATAGCAGAACGACAGCCGTACAGTTCCACAGAACTGAACATTCAGGTGCGACTTTCATGCAACTTTTGAGGGATAACATGAAAGTTGGACCATAGTAGCGCATTAATTACTTTGAAGTCACTGTGTAATTAAGTCGGTTATCCTTGGAAAATATGGGAGTACGACTTGTCATGTGACTTTGATGTCCAAAGTCGCATGACAAGTCACACAAGCGTGAATGGGGTGTAAGGGAAAGGAGGCTTTAGTTCTGCTTTATTCGATCATTACAGCATCATGAACTGCTAGCAGCCTCATTCAGTTCCTGTACAGAAAAGCTTAGATTGGAGGAGGATGAAGACAGTGAGAATAAGCCAATTTCATGAGCGCACAAAGAAGCATGCTGATAGGAGGAGAGGGAGCAGAGAGATGCGATCATCGCTGAGCTGCTTCTCCTTTACAGTTCAGTCACAAATTGGTAGTGGGTCAATGAGGGCCAGGAGAGCCAGGAGGGTCAATGAGGGCCAGGAGGGTCAAGAGGGCCAGGAGGGTCAAGAGGGCCAGGAGGGTCAAGAGGGCCAGGAGGGTCAAGAGGGCCAGGAGGGTCAAGAGGGCCAGGAGGGTCAAGAGGGCCAGGAGGGTCAAGAGGGCCAGGAGGGTCAAGAGGGCCAGGAGGGTCAAGAGGGCCAGGAGGGTCAAGAGGGCCAGGAGGGTCAAGAGGGCCAGGAGGGTCAAGAGGGCCAGGAGGGTCAAGAGGGCCAAGAGGGCCAAGAGGGTCAATGGAGGGCCAAGAGGGTCAATGGAGGGCCAAGAGGGTCAATGGAGGGCCAAGAGGGTCAAAGGAGGGCCAAGAGGGTCAATGGAGGGCCAAGAGGGTCAATGGAGGGCCAAGAGGGTCAATGGAGGGCCAAGAGGGTCAATGGAGGGCCAATGAGGGTCAATGGAGGGCCAAGAGGGTCAATGGAGGGCCAAGAGGGTCAATGGAGGGCCAAGAGGGTCAATGGAGGGCCATGAGGGCCAAGAGGGTCAATGAGGGCCAAGAGGGTCAATGAGGGCCAATGAGGGCCAATGGAGGGTCAAGAGGGTCAATGAGGGCCGAGAGGGTCAATGGAGGGCCGAGAGGGTCAATGGAGGGCCAAGAGGGTCAATGGAGGGCCAAGAGGGTCAATGGAGGGCCAAGAGGGTCAATGGAGGGCCAAGAGGGTCAATGGAGGGCCAAGAGGGTCAATGAGGGCCAAGAGGGCCAAGAGGGTCAATGGAGGGCCAAGAGTGTCAATGGAGGGCCAAGAGTGTCAATGGAGGGCCAAGAGGGTCAATGGAGGGCCAAGAGGGTCAATGGAGGGCCAAGAGGGTCAATGGAGGGCCAAGAGGGTCAATGGAGGGCCAAGAGGATCAATGAGGGCCAAGAGGATCAATGAGGGCCAAGAGGGTCAATGGAGGGCCAAGAGGGTCAATGGAGGGCCAAGAGGGTCAATGGAGGGCCAGGAGGGCCAAGAGGGTCAATGGAGGGCCAAGAGGGTCAATGGAGGGCCAAGAGGGTCAATGAGGGCCAAGAGGGTCAATGAGGGCCAAGAGGGTCAATGGAGGGCCAAGAGGGTCAATGGAGGGCCAAGAGGGTCAATGGAGGGCCAAGAGGGTCAATGGAGGGCCATGAGGGCCAAGAGGGTCAATGGAGGGCCAAGAGGGTCAATGGAGGGCCAAGAGGGTCAATGGAGGGCCAAGAGGGTCAATGGAGGGCCAAGAGGGTCAATGAGGGCCAAGAGGGTCAATGAGGGCCAAGAGGGTCAATGGAGGGCCAAGAGGGTCAATGAGGGCCAAGAGGGTCAATGAGGGCCAAGAGGGTCAATGGAGGGCCAAGAGGGTCAATGGAGGGCCAAGAGGGTCAATGGAGGGCCAGGAGGGTCAATGAGGGCCAGGAGGGTCAATGAGGGCCAATCAGGGCCAGGAGGGTCAAGGAGAAACCTGGAGGGTCAATGAGAAACCTGGGAGGGTCAATGAGAAACCTGGGAGGGTCAAGGAGAGCCAGAAAATGAGCTAAATGATGCTGTCCGTCATTCAAACTGGAATAATGAGAACGTCTTGCGGTGAAAAGAAGTATGGCTAAGCAGCTGAAGAACAACTCACCCTGTGAGTCCATGAAAGGTTTTCCCTGATTTCTGGTCAGTTCGGCGGGACCAGAGAATCTACCGGACGGTGGCGGGTAATGATAAAATCGGTCCGGTCGTCTTGGCGGGAAATGGTGCTCTGGGAATGGTAAGCCTGGGTACAGCATGGGAAAAAACAGAAACAAATCAATAATACAAAATCAACTGACATGGAACTCAGAGAGTGTGCTCCGGTGACCAGTCTTACACCAGCTGTACGATTAAATAAATGGTAATAAAAAAACCCTCTTCTCCAATAACATCACATCTGTGATTCAGGCCTTTTAACTGGATGTCCTCCACATGTAGCATCTCCTGTCCTCCTACATACCCCACATCTGACAGCAACTCCCAACTGCTATACACAGAATCTGTAGATGTTGCTGTCAAAAAATGGACCGTCTGACAGTGTTTATAAACATTGTATCTCTCGCCATCTCCTGTCTGATCAATGTTTATAAACTATGTTACTTTCCATCTCTCAAAGTGTTTATAAACATTGATTACACGGTAGATAGAGAGATACAAAGTAACATTGTTTATAGACACTAATCAGACAGGAGACAGATACAAAGTAACAATGTACCACTGGTTTATTGAACATGACAATGAGGTCCCTGTCCTCCAATAGCCTCCACACTCACCACATCTCATCCAATAGAGAGCCTTTGGGATGTGGTGGAACAGGAGATGATTGGCATCATGGATGTGCAGCTGACAAATCTGCAGCAACTGTGTGATGTTATCATGTCACTATGGAGCAAAATCTCTGAGGAAAGTTTCCAACACCTTGTTGTATCTATGCCACCAAGAATGAAGGCAGAAAGGGGGTCCAACCCGCTACTAGCAAGAGGGACCTAATAAAGTGTCCGGTGAGTGTATATATAAAAACCAGTGATCTGTATACCTGGTGGGGGAACGTTGTTCTTCTGCTCTCTATCCCATGGTGGGGATAATGATCCGGCATCTGATAATGTGCGCTGGTGGTCCGATTTTCTATCTGAATTCATGTCACTCCTTTCTTTAGGCCCCGGGTATCCTGGGTAATATCCTGGAGGCCTCATTCCTGCAGATGAAATGTTATTATTGAGTGTTGTGTACAAGGAATGTGTAGAGGATGCATTGATCATCACAACTACTGCATAGGGGAAAATGTATCCAGAATAATTTGGTTTTAACACTCTAAATATTTCTGTTATGTCTATAGGAGAGAGGAGAGAAAGAGAGAAAGAGAAAGAGAAAGAGAGAGACAGAGAGAGACACACACACACACAGACCAGGTGGAATATAAATCCTATGACCTCCGTACCTCTATCTCCTGCAGCCAGCATGGGGGAGAGCCTGAGGGGTCCTTCTAGAAGCGGAGGGGGGGAGAGGAAAGCACGATTCTCCGGTACGCGGTTTATTGGCGACAATCCATACGGTGAGCTCTCTGGAAACATTGAAAGACGTGAAATGGTAGAACCTCTAACTACAAAAGTACAGATATATCATTTCCATCACAGCTCAGTAGTTGCGAATGAGAACTTAGAACTGGAAAATGTTATGGAAAAGACATAAAACTACGCACTACGTTGAATGGCGAATAAACATCACAAGACAGCTAATGTAATAGGCTCCGAATGAATGGATGATGATAATGCTGTGAATGATCTACTTTGGGGTGAGATTTTATAGCGCACAGGAGACTTCCTGTCCTGTATATCAAAGTTTCACGACGGCTTTGTATGTTCCTTTTACTCAAAATGGCGGCTCACATACAGCAAATATGCAAAAAATCATATAAACATCTAAATTCCTATATAAGTGCGAGGATCTTCCCATATATCGGAGAACATTAGTAGATCTTTGTTCCAATGTAGCTTTTCATTTCAGGTGAACTCACTTTAAATGTCAGTGTACAAAGATGTAATCATTTAATCAGGACAGTATTCCAACATGATAACCACCCCAAACACACCTCCAAGACCACCACTGCCTTGCTAAAGAAGCTGAGGGTAAAGGGGATGGACTGGCCAAGCATGTCTCCAGACCTAAACCCTATTGATCATCTGTGGGACATCCTCAAAGGGAAGGTGGAGGAGCGCAAGGTCTGTAACATCCACCAGCTCTGTGATGTCATCATGGAGGAGGGGAAGAGGACTCCAGTGACAACCTGTGAAGCTCTGGTGACCTCCATGTCCAAGAGGGTTAAGGCAGTGCTGGAAAATAATGGTGGCCACACAAAATATTGACACTTTGGGCCCAATTTGGACATTTTCACTTAGGGGTGTACTCACTTTTGTTGCCAGCGGTTTAGACATTAATGGCTATGTGTTGAGTTATTTTGAGGGGACAGCAAATTTACACTGTTATACAAGCTGTACACTCACTACTTTACATTGTAGACAAGTGTCATTTCTTCAGTGTTGTCACATGAAAAGATAGAAGAAAAGATTTACACAAATGTGAGGGGTGTACTTACTTTTGTGAGATGATGTATGGATGGATGGATGGATGGATGGATGGATGGATGGATGGATGGATGGATGGATATATATATATATATATATATATATATATATATATATATATAACACACATATACATACATTTTAATAAGTATAACTAAATGTAATTAAAGCGTTAATTAAAAAAAAGACAGGAGTACACCCATAGCTATCTTTAATTGATGTATAACAAAGTAGAGCTGGGCGATTTTTTTTTTTTTTTTTTTGGAGAAAACTTGATTTTTACAGTTCGAATAGAGTTTTTTTTTTTTTTTTTTCACCGCGCCGGTACTGAGGAGCTGCAGGCAGGAGTTTTTTAGGTGAGGCCGCAGCTTCGGCCTAGTACACGGCGTCCGGCCTTGGGGACTAGGCAGAAGCTGCGGCCTCACCTAAAAAACTCCTGCCCACAGCTTCTCAGGATCGGCGTGGTGAAAAAAAATTAAATAAAAAAAAAAAAATCAATTTACTTAAATTTTTAAATCAATTTGACCTCGAAAACTCAAAGATTTAAATCAATTTTTTCCCCAGCCTCATAACAAAGTCCGTGCACCTCCTTTACCAGCCAATCAGCTACCATTTTTCTGCTGCAGGTGACTAAATAAAAGCAACCTGATTGGCTGCTAAATGTATCCCAAGCAGGAAAGTGTTACATTAGGGATGCATGTTCCTAGGATTATGGTCTATATGATGTCATAGTAGACACAGACAACTATGGGCTGATGGTGTATGTTCCATGAAATAAAGGACAGCAATGTAAACATTTATACCTGGGTGGTTAATAAAGACGTCTGCGTACGCTACCAGGAGAAAAATACGACATGTTAAATATACCAAAATTAAATCCTCTCCATATCACTGAGCGTTCAGAGTAAAGGGGGGGATTGGCACTTACAACTGCACAGAAAACATGTCAATGAAAAGGGGACAGAAATATCTTAAAATGAAAACCCCAAAAATTTCTCTCTATCAAATTTTAAGTCCCAAAAAACATGCTGCAATGCCACTCGTCTACCCGGTGATGGTGGCACCATTTTGGATTTCCTTGTCTCGCCTCTGCTAATGTTCCTAACGCTGCGCATGAGCAATAATGAATGACACCATGAGGGGGATGGGAGCAGCAAGGGCATGGCGAGAAACACAAGGTGCTCTAAAGCAGATGGATAGATATTCTCTCTCTCTCTCTATATCTATAGCTATATATATATCCCTTGGGGGGCTTTAAATAACATTTTCCGGATCTTGCCGGCAAAGCTCACAATTCTAAACACAGCTAAGACTCTTGTGGTTTTTTAATGTACAAATGTGGCGAGTGAGGATCGCTCTCCTGGGTGACATCATTGGATATGGATTTCCCCCCCCCCCTCCCCCCATTGTGACATCATTCAGTCATTTACCTCTCCCGATGGCTTGGATCACATCCAGAGCATATGGGTCCTTCTCCAGGAGTTCCTGTTTATACTCCGCCTCTGTTAATCTACACAAGCCGAAGATGAAATACAACATTAGAGACTTGCTACAATCTAAATGTGTGAGAAAAAAAAGTGTGTAAGCATTTTTTTTTGAAAATGTTCAAATATTGTCTGGGCAAAAAAAAAAAAAAAAAAAATCATCGGTACAGTGCATTCGGAAAGTCGGAAAGTTCTTTCACGTTGTCATTAGGGGGGGATTGTTTGTAGAATTTTGAGGAAAATAACGAATTTAATCAATTTTGTAATAATGCTATAACATAACAAAATGTGGAAAAAGTGAAGTGCTGTGAATACTTTCCCAGTGATCTGTACATCTCTACAAAACTTGCACATTTCCTGATGGTCTCTACACTATGTGTAGGGAAAGGCTCTTGGGAGAGGTAGTTCTGGGGGTGCGACTACATCAATAGGAACTGACCCCCCCCCCGAAGCTGCCTAAGCTAGAAATTAACAGGCCTGCTGATGCCGTCCCAGGCGTGGGAGATCAGAGTAAGATCTGCCGAGTACTCACTTCTGTCGCAGATGTAAGGTTTCGATCTTCACATCACTCAAATACTTTCTGCTGCTCTTGCAGTGAGCTAAAAACAAACAGAAGATTACATCAGAATGTTACACAATGAGCCGAAATAAGCTGCATTCTCAGTGATGTCACCGCTCTCTAGTGAATGGATAGGCTGCATTCTCAGTGATGTCACCGCTCTCTAGTGAATGGATAGGCTGCATTCTCAGTGATGTCACCGGTCTCTAGTGATTTGATAGGCTGCATTCTCAGTGATGTCACCGCTCTCTAGTGAATGGATAGGCTGCATTCTCAGTGATGTCACTGCTCTCTAGTGAATGGATAGGCTGCATTCTCAGTGATGTCACCGCTCTCTAGTGAATGGATAGGCTGCATTCTCAGTGATGTCACCGCTCTCTAGTGAATGGATAGGCTGCATTCTCAGTGATGTCACCGGTCTCTAGTGAATGGATAGGCTGCATTCTCTGTGATGTCACCGGTCTCTAGTGATTGGATAGGCTGCATTCTCAGTGATGTCATCGGTCTCTAGTGATTGGATAGGCTGCATTCTCTGTGATGTCACCGCTCTCTAGTGATTGGATAGGCTGCATTCTCTGTGATGTCACCGCTCTCTAGTGAATGGATAGGCTGTATTCTTAGTGATGTCACCGGTCTCTAGTGATTTGATAGGCTGCATTCTCAGTGATGTCACCGCTCTCTAGTGAATGGATAGGCTGCATTCTCAGTGATGTCACCGCTCTCTAGTGAATGGATAGGCTACACTCTCAGTGATGTCACCGGTCTCTAGTGAACTGGATAGGCTGCATTCTCAGTGATGTCACCGCTCTCTAGTGATTGGATAGGCTGCATTCTCAGTGATGTCACCGCTCTCTAGTGAATGGATAGGCTGTATTCTCAGTGATGTCACCGCTCTCTAGTGAATGGATAGGCTGTATTCTCAGTGATGTCACCGCTCTCTAGTGAATGGATAGGCTGTATTCTCAGTGATGTCACCCATCTCTAGTGAATGGATAGGCTACAGAATAACCCCTCCTACTACCAACAATGCACTACCTGTGTCCCTCAATAGACTCCAAGAAAAGGATGGTGAATACAAGCATATTATTTCCTTCCTCAGCTATTGAGGAACACAGGAAGTCTTTAACCCTTGGGACATTCAAAATTAATCCAGCTGAGGACTGAACAACAGAACTGGGGTCAATGTGTAGCCCAGAAAGCCGCCTGAAGAACCTACAACCAAATCTGGTATCAGATGAGGCTGAAACATCCTGGTAGAACTTTGGCCAAGTTTAGTGTGGTGGACTTTGCTGCCCCTCTAAAAAGTGTTCCATGGTGATTGCTTTTTCAGAGGCATTTGACAGATGGTGAAGAGAGGACACATCACCGCTTCCCCATCTGTTTTGACTGCCCTGCAACCATGTGCATTACATGTGGTTGCACGGCGGTTGTGGCACAGCTACTTTAACTTGAATGGGTTGCGTTTGGCGGGCAGTAGAGTGATAGGGGGTATACATTTTTGCACAGCTGTGAAGCATGGCATCACTTATGCAGTATGTGTACACCCCAACCTGGCTGCTTCTGTAGCTTAAGGAGGAGGGCATCAAAAAAAACGCAGCTTGGCTGCCCGTTTTTACCATCCTCCAACCACAAGTGTTAACAAGCCATTGGAAAACGCGGGCTCAGAAGAACCAGACGGCAGCCTTGCAAACCTGGGAAACAGTTACTTGATGCTGAAAAAGCTCAAGAAGACCTCACAGATCTAGTAGAGCGCTCCTTTACAGGAGTGATGGAACATTGAGAGTAGAGGCTTGGATGATGCCTAAGCCATCTACAGATGGTCCAACGAGAAGCTGGTGCACCTTTCAGATTCCATCCTGAATGACAAAGTCTCTCTTTCAATCTTCATGAAAGATTCAATGGTGGAGAGAGAATCTCACAGCTTGAACCACAACCAGAAGATGAAAGGAAAGTTCCATTTGGTGAACTGGAGCCAAATGGAGAGATAAGGGAACAGGTCCATGAAGAACATCCTGCTTTAAAGGAAGTCAAGGGCATCAACACCACCTTGTCTCTATGCAAAACCAGAAAGTTTCTAGCAAGATAAGGCCAACCGTTCAGACACCACCCTTGGAGGAGAAGAGATGGCTACAAAGAATACCAACCTTGTGAGTGAATATAGAGGGTAAATGCCGCTAATTGGTTCAAAGGCCTGCTTTTGAGAACTAGATTCAGATCCTATGAGGTTGTAGGGGAACAGAAGAGAGGAGCTACATTAGAGATCCCCTATACAAAAGGTCCCATTTAAGGAGGCCAACAAGCTCTGAAACAGAATACAGAGGGCAGAAACCCGACCCTGAATATACCCGAGGTCAAATGCTGGGTTTGGACCAGGTACAGGAAGAAGATTAGTCCAACAAAGAAACCTCATGTAGTGGAAGCCCAAAATAACTATGCCTTCCATGTCTGATGATGGACCTTATGGGAAGCAGACTTCCTAACTTTGTGCATCGTAGGAATCGTCAGCCTCTCAGAACCTGAAGAACCTCCTAGGACACAGGAAAACAACTGAGGCATGCTAGTAGTAGGTGGGGTTATCATGGGCCAGCCTACAGTTTGCATGCAAGTGTCTAATTTTCTTGTAGGTGACAGTATAACCTGAAGGTAAAAGAAAACTCCCCGTGTCCCTCATAGTACAAGAAACAAATAAGAAAGATACAGTCATGCTCAAAAGTTTGCATACCCTGGCAGAAATTGTGAAATTTTGGCATTTATATTGAAAATATGACTGATCATGCCAAAAAAACTGTCTTTTATTTAAGCATAGCAATCACATAAAGCCATTTATTATCACATAGTTTTTTTGGATTCTTTTTAAATCATAACAAAAATCACCCAAATGGCCCTGATAAAAAGTTTACATACCCTGGAATGTTTGGCCCTGGTACAGGCACAGAGGTGGCACACACAGGTTAAAATGGCAATTAAAAGGTTAATTTCCCACATTTGTGGCTTTTTAAAATCAAAATTAGTGTCTTTGTATAAATAGTCAATGAGTTTGTTAGCTCTCACATGGATGCACTAAGCAGGCTAGACACTGAGCCATGAGGAGGTAGAAAAGAACAGTCAAAAGACCTGCGTGACAAGGTAATGAAACTTTACAAAGATGGAAAAGGATATAAAAAGATATCCAAAGCCTTGAATATGCCAGTCAGTACTGTTTAAATCGCTTATTAAGAAGTGGAAAGTTCGGGGGCTCTTTTAATACCAAGCCAAGGTCCAGTAGACCAGGAAAGATTGCATCACAACTGGCAGAAGAATTGCCCAGGAAACAAAGAAAAAACCCCACAGGTAACCTCAGGAGAAATACAAGCTGCTCTCCAAAAAGACAGTGTGGTTGTTTTTAAGGAGCATAATTCAACGATACTTGAACAAAAAGAGAAGTGCATTATTGAGCTGCCAGAAGGAAGCCTTTACTGCGCCAATGCCACAAAAAAAATCAATGAGGCATGCCAAGGTGTTGTTGGGCATATTGTAACCGGACTTTTTTTGTGGAACTTGTACAGTAAAGGCTTCTTTCTGGCAACTTGACCATGCAGCTCTTTTTGTTCAAGTATCATCGTATTGTGCTCCTTAAAAACAACAACACCATCTTTTTCCAGAGCAGCCTGTATTTCTCCTGAGGTTTCCTGTTGGTTTTTTTTCTTTGTATCCCGAACAGTTCCTGTTGCAGTTGTGGCTGAAATCTTTCTTGATCTACCTGACCTTGGCTCGGTATCAAGAGATCCCCAAATTTTCCATTTCTTATGGGTGATTTAACAGTACTGACTGGCATATTCAGGGCTTTGGATATCTTTTTATATCCTTTTCCATCTTTGTAAAGTTTCATTACCTTGTTGCGCAGGTCTTTTTACTGTTCTTTTCTACCTCCTCATGGCTCAGTGTCTAGCCTGCTTAGTGCATCCATGTGAGAGCTAACAACTCATTGACTATTTATACACAGACACTAAATTGTGATTAAAAAAGCCACAAATGTGTGAAATGCCATTTTAACCTGTGTGTGCCACCTTCTGTGTCTGTACCAAGGCCAAACATTCAGGGTGTGTAAACTATTATCAGGGCCATTTGGGTGATTTCTGTTATCATTTATGATCTAAAAAGGATCCAAAAACGACGTGATAATACATGGCTACATGCAATCTTAAAGAAAAGACAGTTTTTTGGCATGATCCATCATATTTTCAATATAAATGGCAACATTTTTAACAATTTCTGTCAGGGTATGCAAACTTTTGAGCACAACTGTATATATGTAAATAACAGAAAGAAAAAAAAAAAAAAGACACTCACCAGTTATCATAAGCTTTCTTTTCATATGATCCGACCTGAAGAAAAAAAACAAAATGAGAGAGATTTTAGGGGAGGCACAATGGTGAGGGTAGGAATGTAGTACATCAATCAGACATATAAAGGAGGGGGGTCTTCAAACTTTCTATAGAAAGGGCAAGTTTACGGTCCATCAGACTTCGGGGGGGGGGGGGTTTGGCGCAGACGACTTTTGCAGTGGGAGTAGAAAAATGTCCCACCGACAGTGGGAGCAAAGAATGCCCTTGGTGATCAGTGGGGAAAGAAAGAAAGAAAGAAAGAAAGAAAGAAAGAAAGAAAGAAAGAAAGAAAGAAAGAAAGAAAGAAAGAAAGAAAGAAAGAAAGAAAGAAAGAAAGAAAGAAAGAAAGAAAGAAAGAAAGAAAGAAAGAAAGAAAGAAGACCCTAGTGTCAGTGGGAGAATTAGTTTCCTGTCTTTGGTGGCAGTGGGAAGAATAGTACCCCATTGTTGGTGTCAGTGGGAGGAATAGTACCCCAAGGCCTGGACAAATGGAGGAAAAGGGCTGTAGTCTGCTTGTGGGCTGCAGTTTGGAGACCATTGATATAAAGCAGTGGTCTCCAAACTGCAGCCCGGGGGCAGGATGCGACCCTTTGCTTGCTTTTATCAGGCCCTTGGGGCACCATTTCATCCACTGATATCAAAAATGGGGCATAAGTCCCTCCCACTGAGACCAGTGAAGGGGCACAACTCCTCCCAATTACACCAACAATGGGGCACAATTCCTCCCACCGACACCAATGATAGGGCAAAACTCTTCCCACCGACACCAACGAAGGGGCACAATGACGCCAACTGGGCCCAATGAAGCCAACAGCTGGGCCCAATGAAGCCAACAGCTGGGCCCAATGAAGCCAACAGCTGGGCCCAAAGACGCCAACAGCTGGGCCCAAAGACGCCAACAGCTGGGCCCAAAGACGCCAACAGCTGGGCCCAAAGACGCCAACAGCTGGGCCCAAAGACGCCAACAATTGGGCCCAATGGCGCCAATGATGGGACCCAATTCCTCCCAATGACACCAACGATAAGGCACAATCCCTCCCCACTGACACCAAAGATGGCGCACTGTTTATTCCCACCGACGTCGGGACCTTTTCTACTCCCAATGACCACAGTCCGGTCTCCCATAAAGTCAGAGGGACAGTAAACTGGCCCCCCCTCTTTAGAAATTTTGGAGACCCCTGATATAAAGAAATGCAAGGAGAGAAAGATGGACAGAACAAAGTATGCCTGAATCTTCCAGAAAAAAAAAAATGCCCAATAAGACCACAAAACATACACCGGATCTCCTGCAAACATTAACGATTTCTTTCCGCATTCTCACAGAGCCAACCAATCCCATAACACTCGACAGAAACCAATTATAAACAGGCCACAGGGCCAATTATTTAACCCTTTCTTATATAGAAGCTATTGTCTAAGAGCCACAAAACAAATTTAGCAGCATCAGCATGCAGTGTTTAACTTGGTAATAACTATAACTAAAAATTGTATAACTAAATAACTTTTATGAGGCTTTTATTTTGTACACAGATTTACCTAAACTCTACAGTTTTTTTTTTATTCTAGGCTGACAAATGCTCACAAAATGTATTATATACAGTAATTATATTATTAACAAATTACGGTTTTAAACACTATAACTGTATCTGACAATTGCAGTATTAAATTGGAACTAAAGGGAGGATTATTCACCTTCCCAGCGCTCCCTCATCTTTTCCTATGTGCCGAGTTTTGGACATCTTCATTGACCGGCGTCTGAGGACGTCATTCCTGCACATGTGCAGAAGCTAGCCACCCCACCACCGGCCTGGCAGCTGCAAGCTAAACTTTGCATGCGCAGCTCAGTTTCCAGTCCAAGAATCGCTGCAAGTAGGTAGCTAGGCCCTGCTCACAGAGTACCATAAGCGGAGCTTTAGTTCCTCATCAGGCCCCTTTCACACTTGTGCAACCTGACGGACACTACTTGTCTGTGTAATCTTGGGGTCTATGGACCTCAAGTCACATCACAGTCGGATCAAAGTAGTGCAGGGACTACTTTGACGTCGCACAGATATGAATTGTACCCATTGGAAATCATGGGGTATGACTTGTCATGGGACTTTGCATTTCTCAAGCTGCAGGATAAGTCACACAAGTGTGAAAGGGGCCTTAAAGTAGATGGCAATGCCATCCCAAATGTATCATGGAAGCCTTCAGCCTATATGTGATCACTGTCCTAACGAACATGTGATCAGAACCACTCTGATTGGTTCTGGAATGTTAGAGAGATCAGTGACAGCAGGGTCTGCTTAGCATATGCTGGAGAGAGGTGGGGAATTGACTGGCCCACTAGGGAGTTCTGCTGTATTCCTCCTTCTAGAGTGCCCATATATTGTGAGCACTAAAGAAAAGTTGGACCAAAGTTCCTCCTGGGTGGGTACTGATTTGATTAACCCGCCTCGCAGTAGTTTTTTTTTTTTTTATATAAAGTTTAAAAGCTACAAAATCCTGACCTGCGTCTGATAGGAGGCGACGCTCCGCTCAGTTTCCTCTTCCAGTTCGGTCAGTCGTGTCCTGGAAAAGGAAGAGAGAGACACTGGGTGAGCGCTGAAGGCCCAGCGGGGAGGAGTGACAATTCACCGGACACAATGCCAAGGCTTACCTGACGGCAATGAGCTCGGAGTCGGCCATGATGACTTTCTCATCTGCTTTACTGAGTTTGGCCTCCTTCTGTTCGCGCTCCCTCTCCTGTACTGTCAGCTTCCTGAAAAAACAAGACGGGCAGAAAATCTTATGTTTTTTTTTTCTAAACATAGCAAACAACCCCCCCGCCCCCCCCCCAACCATACTACGGCATGAAGTGGTGTAGCCAAAGCCCGACCATTTAATTTACCAGAATATCTAGGCCTAATGAGGCAGTGAGAGCCGGACTTCTAGTTCTCGCCTAAAGCGATTGTAAACCCTCTCATACATGAAGTGACTGGCCTCAGGTGATGCATATAAGTTGTACCTGTTTATCTGCAGTCTTCTCTACATCCCTTCAAAAGGGCAGAATCGTGTTTAAATCCTTCTACCCGTGTTTCCCCGAAAATAAAGACCGGGCCTTATATTAAATTTTGGCAAAAAAAAAAAAGCCAATAGCTGCCCTGGCGTGGGTTTTTGTCCGTCGGACTAGCATACAGACGAGCGGATTTCTGGGTCCGGCGGAGTTACGATGTAAAGATTTCAAGCAAGTTCCAAATCTAAAGTCCGTCAGATTTGCGGCTGGAAAAGTCCGCTGAAAGTCCGGGGAAGCCCACACACGATCGGATTGTCCGCCGGCTTTGGTCCATCGGCTTCCGTCTGACTTTTGTAGACGAAAAGTCCAACCGTGTGTACGCGGCATTAGAGCTTTGGAGAGAGATAAGTAAACACTACAGATATATGGGCTTTGCTCAGATTTTATGACTGAGGTTTACCACCACTAAAAGACAATAGCGATCGTCCCCAGGGCTACAGAAAACAGCGAGAACTCCTGTATGGGGCTCCATCAGGTCAGAAGGGGAGGGGGGGCTGGGTCCAAATGCTTTGCCAGTGTCCAATCACCCGAAGGTAGCAGCCTTTTATCCAGGTCTATGAATATCCCCCCTGTGTCCTGTACTGCAGTGGTTCTCAACCCCAGTCCTCCAGTACCCCCAACGGGCTATGTTTTGGGAACGTCCCTTAGATTAAAAAAAAAAAAGCTCTTATCAATACCGGGTCATTGATATTGATTTAAAGCAGCTGTGCAAAGTAAAGCAAACCTGAAAACATGGCCCGTTGGGGGTACTTAAGGACCGAGGTTGAGAACCACTGATGTACTGCATGATAAGGATAATGACATAAAGGCACCCGCAGTCCTCCTGCTAGCCAGAGGTCATGGTAACTTTGCCTAGTCCAGTAGGTCACATGAGGGTGGAGTTTTTATTCACTGCGAGTAATTATTTTTATTATACTCAATAATAATAATAATAATAATAATTATTTGATAAAAGTGACAAATGCCCCAATAAAGGTCAGTTATATGGAGAAATGGAAGAGATATCTGTGATCAAATCCAAATGGCTTTCATACACAGTATAAAATATATCGGGGGTTATTTACTAAAGGCAAATCCACTTTGCACTACAAGTGCAAAGTGCACTTAAAATTGCACTAAAAGTGCACTTGGAAGTGCAAGAAAAATAAAAAAAAGCATTTTAGCTTGCACATGATTGGATAATAAAATCAGCAGAGCTTCCCCTCATTTCAGATCTACCCCTCAGATGTACAGCGACTGCACTTCCAAGTGCACTTTCAGTGCAATTTCAAATGCACTTTGCACTGGATTTGCCTTTCGTAAATAACCCCCCATCATGTGCTAAAGGGGTAAGGCCCCTCCCACCTGGGGCAGACTCCGCCTGCTCAGCGGGGGGAATCTGTCCACTGATCCCCCCCGATGGCTGGTCCATGTCCGCTCCCCTTATACAGACAGCTTATCATCCCCTATGGGCAGTCGGATGTAAATGGACCGCCTGTCCGCTCTCAATCAAATCCTGTGAAACGGGAGCGGGGCCAGATCCCGCTATCTGTGTCAATGGACGCAACAGCGGGACTCGGGAGCGAGCCTGCATGGGTGCCCCCAGGGAAATCGGCTTTCTATGGAGACACAGATGAGGAGACCTGGAGCACCAGTAGGGGACCCCAGAAGAAGAGGATCAGGGCTGCTTTTGTGCAAAAAGATTGCACAGGCAAGTATAGGCATTTTTTTTTTCAATAAAAGAAACAAAAAACAACTGTTGAATGTTTACACCCACTATAACTCCCAGTATATATCCACTAAAGTATGCTATAAGCAAGTATTTGGCATTTGGAGAAGAGTAGGGACTGGCCGGCAAGGGGTCACTTTGGGGCAGCTTGTACATGTAATGCATATATGACAACCAAGAATTCCTGTTTTTATGCAGAACTTTGCTGGAAATATGCAAAGCTGTATATAAAAGTGTGCAAAAGGTTCAGTCTGAATTTTTACTTTTAAAAGAAGAAGTTCCCTCCCCCCCACACACCTGTGCAGTTTCCTCTCGTTTTCCTGGTACACCTCCATCATGACGCTCATCTTCTGCTTCATCTTATCCACCTCCTCCTCCAGCTGCTTCTTCTCCAGAGACAGGGTCTGGTTTGTGTTGTGGAGATTGGTGATACATTCTGAAAAAGGCAGAAATTCACCTAGCATTGTAGATGATCGTGCTTCGAGGTGCTACAACTTACAGCAGTGTTTCTCAATTCCAGTCCTCAAGGCGCACCAACAGGTCATGTTTTCAGGATTTCCATTATTTTGCACAGGTGTTTTGATCAGTTTCATTGCCTTAGTAATTACCACAGCCGTTTCATCTGAGGGAAATCCTGAAAACATGACCTGTTGGTGCGCCTCGAGGACTGGAGTTGAGAAACACTGACTTACAGTTTAGGTAAAGCCCAAGGAAACCAAGGAGGAAACCAAGGAGCAAGGCAACCAAAACAACTAAAATACCCAGATGAGCTACATATTAAAAAGGAGTTGTTTAATCTGCCAGAGGCCCTAGAGCAGGGGTCCCAAACTGGCGGCCCTCCAGCTGTTGCGAAACTACAAGTCCCATGAGGCATTGCAAGGATGACAGTTACAAGCATGACTCCCAAAGGCAGAGGCATGATGGGACTTGTAGTTTCGCAACAGCTGGAGGGCCGCCAGTTTGAGACACCTGCCCTAGAGAATAAAATGGTGGGGTGTTGCAATTTTTTTTATGTCACAAAATATTTGCATAGCGGTTTTTCGAATGCGCATTTTTTTGGGGAAAAAAATTCACTTTAATGAGTTTTAGTGAACAAAACAATAAAAATACCAATTTTTAAAAAAATAAAATATACAAAGAGAGAAGAGCGCATGGGTTCTGGTGAAATAAACTTTATTTTATGATAAAAATGCACTCACAAGAAAGAAAAAGAATCAGAGCTTAATCAATCACAACTTCCCTCTATGGTACTTTGCGCCCAAATCCTCTCACTGTCCTTGATAGGAGCTCCAGCTGACAGAGTGGATACGTCAGCAGTGTTTGGATCTCATACACGCCGACAGTTCACATGCACAGGAAAAACGTGCTTGGGGGGAGGGGGGGTCATGTGATGCGAGCAGCTGGCTGCTGATGGGGTGTGTGACCTGTTGCTATGACAACATGTTCCAGGGGACTTGATAAAGAAGGCTGCGCCCTCCGAAACCTGTTGACCTCAAGAACGTTTTCCTACACATGTGAACTGCCAACTGGAGCTCCCATCAAGGGTGTTTAGAGGATTTTGGTTCAAATTTCTATGTTGGGGAGATGGAAAAAAAAAAAAAATGAATGAGAGCTCATCAATCACATCTCTGCTCCATGGTATTGTGCACCAAAAGACTCTCACCGCCCTTGATAGGAGCTCCAGCTGACAGTGTGGTTATGGCAGCAGCCCTGGATTGAATGCAGTCGCCCCTGTGCTTAGATCATGCACGCTGACAGTTCACATGCACAGGAAACCATGCTTGGGGTCATGTGATGCGAGCAGCTGGCTGCTGCTGTGTTGTGTGAACTGTTGCTATGACAACCTGTTCCAGGGGACTTGATAAAGGAGGCTGCGCCCTCCGAAACACGTTGACCTCAAGCACGTTTTCCTGTGAATGTGAACTGTCAGCATGCATGAGATCAAGCACAGCGGCAGCTGCATTCGATCCAGGACTGCTGCCATATCCACTCTGTAAGCTGGAGCTCCTATCAAGGGTGGTGAGAGAATTTTGGTGCACAGTACCGCAGTGGGGGGGGGGGGGGGGGAATGAATCTGAGCTCATTAATTACATCTCTACACCAAGGTACTGTGCACCAAAACCCTCTCGCTGTCCTCGATAGGAGCGCCAGCTGACAACATGGATATGGCAGCAATCCTGGACCGAATGTGCATACCCTTGTGGAATGGCGTCAAACTACGGTACATAAAAATCTCCACAGGCGACACTTTACAAATTACCACTTAAAAAAAATAAATAAATACTACACAAGAGCTCTGGCACCAGAATTACTGTTCTCGCTCTGATGTTCGTGACGATACCTCACATGTGTGGTGCAATCACCAGGTACATATGCGTACGGGACCTACATTTGTGTTTGAATTTGCAAGTGGGTGCTTTAAATTTTTTACGTTTTATTATTGATTTTTTTTTTTTTATTGTGCCTTTAATTTTTTTATTTTATTTTGAGCTTTATTGCCATTACAAGGTATGAACATTCATTGTGATAACACAGGCCATGACACGTCCTCTTTATGAAGAGATCTGGGGTCTATTAGACACCAAATCTCTCTCCTCTGGCCACCAAAGCATCAGGTCAAACCAGGGTTGGTTTGATCCGATGCTGTACAAGCCAGCAATGGCTTGCAAACAAACCGAAACCAGAAGCGATTAAATCCTTGTCGCTTCCAGTTTCTGACATCACAGAAGAGGGGCGGGAACTTCCATTCCTTCCACTCTTCCCAGGGAATGCAACCCGAACGCATCATTACCGGGCTTCCTTGATGGGACGGTAGAGCCCAGTAATGGCGGCAGGAAGAGGGGACTCCGTTCCTCCTCTTGTGAAAGTGATCAGGCAACTGTATAGCCACTGGATCACTTTTACCATGTGCAGAATCACCAGCTGCAAACAATGACACCAGGATCATGGCTGTAACCATGGTTCTGGTTGAACCAAATCGACCCGAAGAGAATATTTATATATATATTCTATATCCATCCTACGGACAGGAAATGGTTTACGTTGACAACATGCTCCCTGTTCATTCATATGAAGTGTGCCTTTTTTGGCAAATTTCCTGTAAGCAGAAATACTGATCATCTTCTCTGACATACAGATCATCTCATTTCGTTTTTGGGGTTTTTCTTTACCTGAAAAATGCTCTTTGGCCTTCACTTCATCTGACAGGTTCTCGTATAGCTGCTTCTTCTCCGATTCAACGCTCTTCAAAGATGCATTCAGCTAAAAGAGCACAAAAATAACAAATCAAAGATGGACAATCAAAAATACTGTAATCAGGTTGTAAGTGGAACGCTGAAATTTTTATTATCTCCATTCATCCTCTCTCCCATATTAAAAACATATAAAAAAAACAAAACACACATCCCAAAAAGATACTGAATGTAATTCTATAAATCTCACCTTTGCAGCAAAGATTAGCTTCTTTATAGTTTGTTTCTGAGGATCTCCTAAAAGTAACAAAACATGTGTACTTAAAAAGGATAACTCAACTTTAATGGAAAAAATAGCAAATAAAAAAAATATAACATAACAAACAATTTCTACACAGGCCATGTTGTAATTTAATGTAGTTGAAAATGACCTCTCCTTGTCAATCTGCTGCTGCCTAAATTTTCTGTAAAATTCAAAGCAATATGGCAACCTGGAGGCGTTCTGTATAGCACTGGTGTACAAAAAGCCTTAAAAAAAAAAAAAAAAAAAAAAAACGTACACTGATCAGCCAGAGGGGGATTGATTTTTCTCTGAAAGCTATCAAGGGCCCTGCAGCGGGGAACAGCAACCGGCTCCTGCAATGGGAACGGCAACCGGCTCCTGCAATGGGAACGGCAACCGGCTCCTGCAATGGGAACGGCAACCGGCTCCTGCAATGGGAACGGCAACGGGCTCCTGCAATGGGAACGGCAACGGGCTCCTGCAATGGGAACGGCAACGGGCTCCTGCAATGGGAACGGCAACGGGCTCCTGCAATGGGAACGGCAACGGGCTCCTGCAATGGGAACGGCAACGGGCTCCTGCAATGGGAACGGCAACGGGCTCCTGCAATGGGAACGGCAACGGGCTCCTGCAATGGGAACGGCAACGGGCTCCTGCAATGGGAACGGCAACGGGCTCCTGCAATGGGAACGGCAACGGGCTCCTGCAATGGGAACGGCAACGGGCTCCTGCAATGGGAACGGCAACGGGCTCCTGCAATGGGAACGGCAACGGGCTCCTGCAATGGGAACGGCAACGGGCTCCTGCAATGGGAACGGCAACGGGCTCCTGCAATGGGAACGGCAACGGGCTCCTGCAATGGGAACGGCAACGGGCTCCTGCAATGGGAACGCCAGCGGGCTCCTGCAATGGGAACGCCAGCGGCTCCTGCAATGGGAACGCCAGCGGGCTCATGCAATGGGAACGCCAGCGGCTCCTGCAATGGGAACGCCAGCGGCTCCTGCAATGGGAACGCCAGCGGCTCCTGCAATGGGAACGCCAGCGGCTCCTGCAATGGGAACGCCAGCGGGTCCTGCAATGGTATATTTAAGCCATAATAATAAAATTATCTTCTTTGCTCCATTTTGGTTAAATATACAATTGGAAGTTTTTACCCACTCAGAGTACAGCAACGATCTCTTACAACACCCATTCACCAACCCACACCCTAGATGCACTTCCTCAACCACTCTGTTTAAAGCTCTTGCAAGATACTTACTGCTTCTGACCATGGAAGGACCATGTGACCTTCTCCCATGGTGCAGCCTAAATAACGTTACATGAGTAGGACGGGCGATATCAACCCTGGATAAGCTCGGACACCATCCCACATGGAGCTTACACAGGGGTTTGACTAATAGAGCAAATGGGGAAACAAGTATAAGTGGGTCCTGGGTGGTATTTGAAGAGACTCTCACTTTGACCTTTATGTTACATTTTTTTATTCTGGAAACAAAATCTTAAAGATACAAAAAACAAAAAAAAGGAGGAGGGTTGGGGGTGAAGGAATGGATGATAGAGAGGCAGGAACAAGGCTTCTTACCTAAAGGCTCCCCATTTTCAAAATCCCACTGGATACTGGCAAGCATCCCATCCTCATCCTCATCTTTGTTGATTTCTTCCACCCCTGAGCTCCAATCCTTCATTTTCAGCAAACTGTCAATAAGAGACTGTGAAGGAAAAACAGGTCAGATGATTGGCTGGTCAATATTCAGTATATATGAAGCTTTTAAATCTGACAAAATATTTGTAATTCTGTTCTGTAATTTTTGTGATCCAGTCACTCTGCTCGTTCCCAGACCTCCTCTGAAGTTAAGCAGTATACATTGTGTGACCATCTTCCCTCAGCCTTACCAACCTGACGGTCCCTCAGCACTGTAACTCAGACCAAACTGGACTGCACACCTGTCCTAATCAGGAGTGCATAAATAGACTGCTGGACATTCACCTTGTGCCTAATCAGTGACTTATGTCTGCATCCTCTACTCTGTTCTAATCATCTTCCATAACTTGGCAGCTGTCTGCTCAGATTTCTGTCACCACTGGTTGCATAGAAGGTTTAGGTTAGGACACACCTCAAGCTGGCTGAGTGGATAATAAAGAAGCAGCTGGATACCAGTGTGGCCATGCTTGTGCTCCAGGTCTGCAAGCACATGTTAGACTGACAGCCCTGTACAAAGCAATAGAGCCTCAGTTATCTTTAAGATATAGAGTACTGGCCTTCCCTCTCTTAGTCTGTTGCTGTTTCACATAATGAGGACACCACCCAATCCACAGCTTAATGTGAAGATGAATGGAAAAGGCCTCAGCTACTTCTTGACCACTCCCTTTAAACGCATTTTGCCCCGACCTCTGCGCTTAATCACGTGCTTCCAAATCATGTACCTGGTACATCATTTGACTTGAAGTGGTTGCACTGGGATGATATGCTGCTGCAGGCATCACCCTGGTATTTTTTTTTTTTTTTTTTTTAAGAGCCGACGGTCGGCTTTCTTGTAATAGCAACCAGAGTGGCTACTAGCCACTTGTTTAATATTACAAGCAGCGGGAGGGGACGCTGCCCGCCTTAGTTCTCTAGGGTCTTTGCTACAAAAAAAAAAAAAAAGTATAAAAAAAGTATAAATAATCTCACAAAAGTAAGTACACCCCTCACATTTTTGTAAATCTTTTCTTCTATCTTTTCATGTGACAACACTGAAGAAATGACACTTTGCTACAATGTAAAGTAGTGAGTGTACAGTTTGTATAACAGTGTAAATTTGCTGTCCCCTCAAAATAACTCAACACACAGCCATTAATGTCTTGTCCTGGATACTGTATACAGTATATGATGGTTCCAGGGTTCTAGGTAATTTCATAGCAAAAAATACTGATTTTTACTTGTAAACAAAAGTCAGAAAAAGACTGGGTCCTTAGGTGGATAATCGTAGAGGTAGAGTGAGGAAGTATAGACCACAATATCTTATTTAATCACATATCTCCCAAAAAATAAAGGGATTATTCAGTGGGCGGTGCCATGCAAATTACTGCTTCTCATCCCTCTGGCCAAACCAGATTCAGAACCGCTGGTGTAGAGTGCAAATATAGTCTTATATTATACAGCCAATTATTCCCCTGGGTATACAATCTCAAAGAAAAGATTAAAAAGATTAAAGATAAACTTACACAAATTGTACGAAAAAAAAAAAAAAAAAAAAAAGCCCCACACATTTCGCTTTTTTTTTTCTTTGTTTACACACTGGATTTTTATATGCAGAATACTTTATTGATCCCAAAATTGATAGCTGCCAAGTCTTCAGTTTTATAACTATTTGCATAGATCAAACATTACAATCACAGAACTGTACTGATACTATGCAGTACCCACCTTGACTTGGCTCTGTTTGTTGCTCAGGTCTTCCTGCATAACCTGCACTGATGAGCTCAGCATCCGAGAGTTCTCTGAGAGTTCACTGAACCTTTCCTCCCAGCCCTCCGCCTCCTTTGACAGCTGCAAAAGTAACAGACAATGGCATACGTCAGGTACGTGTTGTGTACCCCCCCTCCCCCCCCAGGTGAGCTTGTCAATATTTAACCAACATAACAAACAGATCGTCCCAAAATTGGCAGCAGCTTGTTTGACAATGTGCAGCACAAGGTTCGATAAACATACCAACCAACATTATCTACACTCATCCAACTGCAACAGATTTGCAGCAAAAGTTTAATTTTTTTTTACAATTTTTCAGTTTTGCAGAATGGTCACGTGACCACCATAGCACCCCCTTTCCACATTGCTGAGACAAATAGGGGGCAAGTTTCTGTCCGCAGCATTCAGCCAGAGCCAGTGATATATTTTGTCCTATTATCCTTTGCTGCCATGCGCTGCGGTCAATCACTCCTGGAAGGGCTAGTCAAGGGGGCTTGTTCAGCCTGTGATGTCAAAGACTGACTTCACAACTGCAGACTGCTGCTCCCCACTGCAGGACCCGCCGCCGACTTTCCCCACTACTACAGGACCCACCGCCACCTTTCCCCGCTACTACAGGACCCACCGCCACCTTTCCCCACTACTACAGGACCCACCGCCACCTTTCCCCGCTACTACAGGACCCACCGCCACCTTTCCCCGCTACTACAGGACCCACCGCCACCTTTCCCCGCTACTACAGGACCCACCGCCGCCTTTCCCCGCTACTGCAGGACCCACCGCTGCCTTTCCCCACTACTACAGGACCCACCGCCGCCTTTCCCCACTACTACAGGACCCACCGCCGCCTTTCCCCACTACTACAGGACCCACCGCCGCCTTTCCCCACTACTACAGGACCCACCGCCGCCTTTCCCCACTACTACAGGACCCACCGCCGCCTTTCCCCACTACTACAGGACCCACCGCCGCCTTTCCCCACTACTACAGGACCCACCGCCGCCTTTCCCCACTACTACAGGACCCACCGCCGCCTTTCCCCACTACTACAGGACCCACCGCCGCCTTTCCCCACTACTACAGGACCCACCGCCGCCTTTCCCCGCTACTGCAGGACCCACCGCTGCCTTTCCCCACTACTACAGGACCCACCGCCGTCTTTCCCCACTACTACAGGACCCACCGCCGCCTTTCCCCACTACTACAGGACCCACCGCCGTCTTTCCCCACTACTACAGGACCCACCGCCGCCTTTCCCCACTACTACAGGACCCACCCATTGCTAGCCTTGACAGAGTGAGGAAGGAGGACACATTACAGAAGACCAGCAGGTTTACCAGGTATCAATACTTTATAAAGCAGCATAAGCTATAGAAAAAAAAACATGCATTTGGCAGCTTAGAATGCAACTGAAAATTGTTCGGTGGAAATGTTTACTCACAATAATAAATCATTCTATGTTCTCTTGCAGTTTACCATAACATTGAGTGTTTCAGCTCAGGTATCCCCAGGAGTCTGGTTTATGTTTTTTTTTTTAAATGACACAATGTGGGTATTGTAGCAGCAGACAGTTCCTCTTTGTTTCTCAGGGATCTCACCTGTTTAATGCTCTCCTGGAGGTGAGCCTGCTCCTCCACTGCATCACGTACCGACGACTCCAGCCGACCTTTGGTAATTTCAAACACTTTCTGTGTTGTGCGGATCTGTACAAAGAAGTGAGAAGTGAGGTCACATGACAGTCAAGAATAGCAATTCGATGCCACAGGATATCCCATCAAAAACAAGAAACAGCCTCCAACACGACTTACCTCTTCTTTTAAAGACTTCTCATTTTTGAAACTATCTTCCAAAGCTTTGATTTTTTCATTCAGTTCGGAAAGCTGAAAAACATTTGTTAGATTTGGTAATTTTTTTTTTTTTTTTTTACACATTTACAGAAAGACAGACCCATTCTCAGTGATGTCACTGGTCTCTAGTGAATGGATAGGCTGCATTCTCAGTGATGTAATCGGTCTCTAGTGAATGGATAGGCTGCATTCTCAGTGATGTAATCGGTCTCTAGTGAATGGATAGGCTGCATTCTTAGTGATGTCATCAGTCTCTAGTGAATGGATAGGCTGCATTCTCAGTGATGTCATTGCTCTCTAGTGAATGGATAGGCTGCATTCTCAGTGATGTCACCGCTCTCTAGTGAATGGATAGGCTGCATTCTCAGTGATGTCACCGCTCTCTAGTGAATGGATAGGCTGCATTCTCAGTGATGTCACCGCTCTCTAGTGAATGGATAGGCTGCATTCTCAGTGATGTCACCGCTCTCTAGTGAATGGATAGGCTGCATTCTCAGTGATGTCACCGCTCTCTAGTGAATGGATAGGCTGCATTCTCAGTGATGTCATTGCTCTCTAGTGAATGGATAGGCTGCATTCTCAGTGATGTCACCGCTCTCTAGTGAATGGATAGGCTGCATTCTCAGTGATGTCACCGCTCTCTAGTGAATGGATAGGCTGCATTCTCAGTGATGTCACCGCCCTCTAGTGAATGGATAGGCTGCATTCTCAGTGATGTCACCGCTCTCTAGTGAATGGATAGGCTGTATTCTCAGTGATGTGTTACCGTATTATCCAGCTCTGTCCCCCGCTGTTTCTCTTCTTCTAGATCCTGCTCAAGTCTGGAGATATTTTCCTCCAATTCTCTGTTAGATGTCTGCAGGTTTTCCTGTAAAGTCTAATAATGGAAAAAAAAATCAAAAAATCACGCATTACTAAAATCCTGAGCACAATTTTTTACCCCAATCTGCACTCATATGATGCATATCCAATCTAACGTTAGTCTGTGGAAGAAGATTTCTGGGTAGTCACAGAGACAGAAGGAAGCACATCCTTCTACAGCAGGGGTCTCAAACTGGTGGCCACGTTTGCCACCCCCTCAAAAAAAAAAAACAAAAAAAAAAATTAATATTTTTTTCCCCACCAGCCGCCACTGCTTAAAAGCTTAAAATTGGCCTGGGCAGGAAGGGGGTGAAAGTGAAGAAGTTAAATGCGTATGTCGTCACGCCAAAAATGTTTTTCCCTTATTTTTAGACAGAGCAGAGAAGGATTAGAAGTCCTGTCGGGTTTCACCGCTATCCGGGACCCCTTAGATAGAATTATCTGCACTTCCCGTCTTGCTAGCAATGGTTTCAGCAATCAGGAAGTGAGGGAAAAAAGAAATAAATAGGAAAAACAGGGATACAGAGAAACAGAAGTCTTGTCAAGTACCATCCAATCAATAACCTGGACCATTGAGTGTACAAGTGAAGGGAACCAAAATATACCAAATGACCAAAAAATTATATATATAATATTTTCCTAAAAACTATCTTCTGTACTATTACAGAATTGCGAATAAAAAGGCTTTATTATAAAATCACAGGAGCACAAACCATTGAAACCACTTCATGCAGAAAGCAGTACCGGTCCACAAATAGCGAACCAGATCACCTGCTGGTAAATCACAGTGGGAGGTCCCCTGCTGCGCTGACCCGGATCATGACAGATTATAATAAATAATCAGGTCACAAGTATAATATCAGAACAATAGCAATACAGTAATATGAGCCAATTCCACAAATAGGCCAAAGTAACTCTTAAAGCCCTGACTGTAAATAGTCACCTGTCCAGCAGGTAAGTGATGCCCCCCAGGGGTAGAAGCAAGGAGGACAGTATGGCTGTGGGAAGGGTGGAGATGTCTCAGTGAGTACCGCACTCCGGCCACATCTACAGAACCAGCTGGAGTGGAGGCTCCTGAAGAAGCTCCTCCCGCTGCGATACACATGGAGACTCCTAAAAGAATGGACGGAACCCACTGAATGCTTAGAGACCTCTGACGCAGCAGCCGCAACCACGAGATGTGTAGAGACCAGACGACACATCACCTGGAACTGACAAAACTGGGGAAATTGCAAAACATGTGGAGACTCCCGACGAAACAGCAGGAACCATGACGAGGAGGCTGAAACTGTGATATGAATTGGAGACTGCAGACGGAACATGAAACGCGTAGAGACGCCAAAACTGAGATACGCATAGAGCACTTTTGATGAGGCAGACAAAAAGTACAATATTGGCGAAGACTCCTGATGGTGCAGCCGGCACTATGAGACAAGTGGAGAGTTACAATGAAGCATCCAGAGCCGCAATAGGCATGGGGACGTCGAAGCAGCTGCTATAGGTGTGGAGAAACTCGCAACAAAAGTTTCTCTTCGTGTTATCGCCGTTTTGGTCGATACATCAAAAGTCTAATGAGGCAGCTGCTATAAATGTGAAAACTCATGATAAATTGGCCGAAATCACGACAGACAGAGACTCCTAATGAGTCAGCTGGAACTACATTACAGGCATACCCTGCTTTATGTACACTCACTATACGTACAACTCATGAGTAAGGACCCCGCAAATACAGACATCCCGCGCCGCACAAAAGCAGTATGGCCTGGAAGAAGCGGAGCTGCCGCCCGGAGTTGTTGCCAGTGAAGAGGCCGCAAGCGAAGAGGCAAAAGTTCCTGCCAGCCAGCCTAGAGTTGCCCGCCAGCCATGACCAGAGCTGCCCGCCAGCCATTACCAGAGCTGCCCGCCAGCCATTACCAGAGCTGCCCGCCAGCCATTACCAGAGCTGCCCGCCAGCCATTACCAGAGCTGCCCGCCAGCCATTACCAGAGCTGCCCGCCAGCCATTACCAGAGCTGCCCGCCAGCCATTACCAGAGCTGCCCGCCAGCCATTACCAGAGCTGCCCGCCAGCCATTACCAGAGCTGCCCGCCAGCCATTACCAGAGTTGCCCGCCAGCCATTACCAGAGCTGCCCGCCAGCCATTACCAGAGCTGCCCGCCAGCCATGACCAGAGCTGCCCGCCAGCCATGACCAGAGCTGCCCGCCAGCCATGACCAGAGCTGCCCGCCAGCCATTACCAGAGTTGCCCGCCAGCCATTACCAGAGCTGCCCGCCAGCCATTACCAGAGCTGCCCGCCAGCCATTACCAGAGCTGCCCGCCAGCCATTACCAGAGCTGCCCGCCAGCCATTACCAGAGTTGCCCGCCAGCCATTACCAGAGCTGCCCGCCAGCCATGACCAGAGCTGCCCGCCAGCCATGACCAGAGCTGCCCGCCAGCCATGACCAGAGCTGCCCGCCAGCCATTACCAGAGCTGCCCGCCAGCCATTACCAGAGTTGCCCGCCAGCCATTACCAGAGCTGCCCGCCAGCCATGACCAGAGCTGCCCGCCAGCCATGACCAGAGCTGCCCGCCAGCCATGACCAGAGCTGCCCGCCAGCCATTACCAGAGCTGCCCGCCAGCCATTACCAGAGCTGCCCGCCAGCCATGACCAGAGCTGCCCGCCAGCCATGACCAGAGCTGCCCGCCAGCCATGACCAGAGCTGCCCGCCAGCCATTACCAGAGTTGCCCGCCAGCCATTACCAGAGTTGCCCGCCAGCCATGACCAGAGTTGCTGCCTAAATGTAAGTGGATTACTGTACAGTAGAATGAACTCAACTCCCTGACCTCCTCCCTCCACTACAGCCCATGGCCCTCCACTATAAGCCGGCCAGCCAGCCCAGAGTTGATCGCCACCCATGCCCAGAGTTGATCGCCACCCATGCCCAGAGTTGCCGCCTAAACGTAAGTGAATTGCTCACTGTACAGTACAATAAACTTCACTCCCTGACCCCTCCCCCCACTACAGCCCATGGCCCTCCACTGTAAGCCGGCCAGCATTGTCCACAGCCAGCCCAGAGTTGCCCACAAGCCATGCCCAGAGTTGCCGCCTAAACGTAAGTGGATTACACTGCAGCCCCCGACATCCCAAAAGTGTAAAAAGGTATTGCTTCACTTGAAGTACATTTCCGTTTTACACACACGCTCTGGTCCCTTTGTGTATTTAATAGTGGGGTATGCCTGTATGTGTAGAGACTGATGATGAATCGACCAGAACAGCGATACATGAAAAGACTTCTGACGCAGCGGCTGAAACCACAATACCCGAGGAGACTTCTAATGAGAAGTCTTATACCACGACATGATTGGAGACTTGTATCCGCAACGCGTATGGAGACTCCTGACGGTGCAGCCAGAACCGTGAAACGGGTAAAGACTACTGATGAAGGAGCCAGAATGAAGTCCTACATAGAGACGTCTCCATGACTTCCACAGCCATACGATTGTCTTTCCATCAGTTCTGCAAAGAAGAGCGGCCAAATATTGCAAAGTCTAGATGTGGAAAGTTAGTAGAGAGAAATCCCAACAGACTAAAGGCTGGAATTTAAGCAAAAGAGGGTCCAACAAGATACTGACAAAAAAAAAAAAAAAAAAAAAAAAAAAAAAAGGGGGGGGGGGGGGGAAGAGGGTGACCCTTATTTCCCAACTCAGTGATTCTGCTTTTGAACTTTATCACTTGGAAGAGAGCTTGTGCTTTTGAAAAAACAGACTTACTGACAAAATCACCAGATAAAAACAGAAAAAGAAAAGCCTAAAAAAAAGAAAACGAATGCAGCCGTCACATCTTAGAATTGTTAAGCTACAATATAAGAAATGTTTGTTTTTGGGTTTATTACTGTATGAAGTCCCTGGAGGGAGAGACATCTGTACAATGGATAGATCCACACCCCCCACCCCTTTCCTACTGCATTGAGAAACATCACAAAACTTCCTCTTTTTCTTACTTTCTGCTCGGCGATCTCCTCCAGTAACTTGTGATTTCCGGATTCCTGCAGGGACTGCTGGACCTCGTCATACTGAGAGGGGGAGGGGAGAGGAAACACACAGAATAAGTCACATACTCAACTACAGAACTTACTGCTTCCTCTTAAACTGATTGTAAACCCTTTCATAGACCCAGTGAAGTGACCGGCCTCAGGTCATACAAAGAGATTAAACAAATCCTCCTACACAAGTTGAACCTGTTTATCTGCCGCCATCTTTCCTCTACAGCCAAAGTACAGAATTTACACAGGAGCTCTCAGCTCTGAAAAGCAGGGGGCGGAGAGCTAAAGTTACATCACTAAAGGAGAGCTCTGAGAGCTGATTGGAGGGAAGAGACACACCCCACCCTTCTACACAGGAGCAGAGCCGAGGCTGTCAATCACAGGCCGTGTGCTAAAGCTCACTCCTCCGTCACCTTTTTTTCTTTTGGTGTCAGGAAAATTTGTCAGAAGTGACTCATGCAGATAGCAGAGGAAGGAGGCAGCAGACAGAAATGACACTTAGTGCTCTGGACTGATACAAGTACACACTATAGAGCAGAGATCTTCAAAACTACGGCCCTCCGGCTGTTGCAGAACTACATGTCCCATGAGGCATTGCAAAACTCTGACATTCGCAGACATGACTAGGAATGATGGGAATTGTAGTTCCTGAATAACTGGAGGGCCGTAGTTTGGAGACCCCCGCTATAGAGGGATATGCTTTGTTCATATTTCATGTCCGAGGTTTACAACCACCTTATAGCAGTTTATCGCTATTGGGTTGCTGCTGTGTGCAGGAATATTATATATATAATCAAACACAGCTGGACTCAAATGAAGGTGTAGAACCATCTCAAGGATGATCAGAAGAAATGGACAGCACCTGAGTTATATATATGAGTGTCACAGCAAAGGGTCTGAATACTTAGGACCATGTGATATTTCAGTTTTTCTTTTTTAATAAATCTGCAAAAATGTCAACAATTCTGTGTTTTTCTGTCAATATGGGGTGCTGTGTGTACAATATGGGGTGCTGTGTGTACAATATGGGGTGCTGTGTGTACAATATGGGGTGTTGTGTGTACAATATGGGGTGCTGTGTGTACAATATGGGGGGCTGTGTGTACAATATGGGGGGCTGTGTGTACAATATGGGGGGCTGTGTGTACAATATGGGGTGCTGTGTGTACAATATGGGGGGCTGTGTGTACAATATGGGGTGCTGTGTGTACAATATAGGGGGCTGTATGTACAATATGGGGGGCTGTGTGTACAATATGGGGTGCTGTGTGTACAATATGGGGCGCTGTGTGTACAATATGGGGCGCTGTGTGTACAATATGGGGTGCTGTGTGTACAATATGGGGGCTGTGTGTACAATATGGGGGCTGTGTGTACAATATGGGGTGCTGTGTGTACAATATGGGGTGCTGTGTGTACATTAATGAGGAAAAAATGAACTTAAAATGATTTTTAGAAAAAAGGCTGCAATATAACAAAGAGTGAAAAATTTAAGGGGGTCTGAATACTTTCCATCCCCACTGTAAGAGAGATATGTAGCAGAATATATATTGGTCAACATTTATGAAGAAATAGGACCAAGGGCTGTGGGTGGAGCCTAAGGAAAAAAAAAAAAAACCCACACAGCTCAGTGGCTTCTTCCAAGGTCAGATGTCTGGAGATCTCTGTTCACAACTGATGTCTCGTTATCAATACTGCCTACAGGAGGCGCTGTCAACCCACATCTAGGGGCAGGGTGGGAGGCGTCTCTGCTGCTGTATAGACAGCAAATACCCCTACAGAAGGCACGGCCAATCAGCAGTCAGGGGCGGGCTGAGAGGCGGGTCTTCTGCTGTATTAACAGCAATTCCTTCAACTGAACGGCAAGGTCTGCCTGTTCATGCGACAACTGTGATTGGTTGTCTCGGTGGTCACGTGATCAGGAGCCCGCCCTCTCTGCTGGGACACGTAGGTGTTACTTGGGCAGCTAGAGGTTTAATAAGTAGACTAAAAATGGCAATTCATAGGAATATTCAAAAGAAAAAAATTGTCCATTCAATAACTGGACAAATGTCTGCTGAAAGTATTTCAAAAATTAAATTTGCTGTTAAATTCAAATTTGAAGTGAATGTAATTTACTGAATGAAAAATACATTCCTTGGTAACGTATTTGTATTTGTTTGAGACCAAAAAAAAAAAAAAAAAAAATCCCGCTCCTCCTTTTAATTTAAAAAAAATAAAATAATATATTGAATGTCAATTTGACAACATTAAGAAAAATCAGACGAATGTTCCTAAAAACAAAAAATGTAAAACATATTTCTGCCGGTGTGCGGCCAAATGTAATGAAAGTTTTCTCTCCGTATTGTTGGGATTTTCCATCCAGATTTGGAATGTTTTGGGATCCTCATCATGTGACGTCACGTTTCATTCGCTCTTAGTGGCGGTAAAGGTGTGCGAGCTGCCAGGTGTTTACCTTCAGGGAGAACGGATCACACCAATGCACATTTTAGCCAGGAATTTGGTCCAGTCCCCTCCCTTACCTCACTAATGGCTACTCAAGCCGCTGATCATGGGGGGAGGGGTCCATAGTGATCTACGATAAATAGAGATGACTCCACCCCATACAGATGACTCCGCCCCCTGCGACCTCACCTGTCTCTGTACAAGGCTCAGCTTTTCTAGGACTTCACTTTTGCTGTTTAGGATTTCGGTGAACTGATCCCCGAGCTTCAACTCCCGGCCTGGAAATAAGATACAAGGAAATAAACACAAAATAGGTTTTATTATTGTAATTACCGTATATACTCGAGTATAAGTCGAATTTTTCAGCACATTTTTTTTGTGCTGAAAGTGCCCCCCCTCGACTTATACTCGAGTCAAGCACTTTTCTGCAGCAAAAAATTTCATTTTCCGAACCCACTTTGGGCCCCGTATCTCGGGGCCACTTAGTGCTAGAAACCCCAAATTTGGTGTGCAAACCCAGTGGAACTAGCACCATAAAAATTCCAAAGCTGAAGTTCCTAGCACTAAGTGGCCCCGAGATACGGGGCCCCAAAATCGGTTCGGAAAATGTCATTCTCTGCTGCAGAAAAGTGCTTGACATTTTCTGAACCAACTTTGGGGCCCCATATCTCAGGGCCACTTGGTGCTAGGAACCCCAAATTTGGTGTGCAAACCTAGTGGAACTGGTACCATAACATATCCACAGCTGGGGTTCCTAGCACCAAGTGGCCCTGAGATATGGGGCCCCAAAACCAGTTCGGAAAATGTCATTCTCTGCTGCAGAAAAGTGCTTGACATTTTCTGAACTGATTTTTGGGGCCCTGTATCTCGGGGCCACTTGGAGCTAGAAACCCCAGCTTTGGAATTTTTATGGTGCTAGTTCCACTGGGTTTGCACACCAAATTTGGGGTTTCTAGCACTAAGTGGCCCCGAGATACGGGGCCCCAAATTCAGTCAACTGTGTCCATCTGCAGCAATGTCATTTCGGGACCCTTTGGGTCCAGAGACCCCAAATTTTGGCTGCAGCTAGGGGGGCATCTAGGAACCCTTAACTACAGAGTTTGAAGTTCAGGGGACCTATGGCTGCAAATGGGCACAGTGAGGCTGCAAATGGGCATTGTTGACCCTCTTTTCCACTGCACTAAGTAGCTGTGCATTTCTCACCCTAGGCTTATACTCGAGTCAATAAGTTTTTCCCATTTTTTTGTGGTAAATTAGGGCCTCGACTTATACTCGAGTATATACGGTATACAGAATTTATATCATTATACAGGGTTTTTATTCCTAATCATATACAGGATTTATTTTATTCTGATAGAGGATTGGTATTATAATACAGGATTTAAATTACTATTATTATTATAATATAGGATTTATATTATTCTCATACAGGATTGATATTAATTTTATTAATACAGGATTATTACTATACAGGATTTACATTATTCTTATACAGGATTTATATTAATATTACAGGATATATATTATTATTATATAGGATTTATATCACTACTATAGAGGATTTATATTATTCTTCATATTCATGATTTATATTATTCTTATGCAGGATTTTATTATTATAATACAGGATTTATATTATTACTATACTGGATTTATATTCTTTTTCTACAGGATTTATATTATTATTATGATTATTATACAGGATTTATAAAATGTTTTAGATTAGAGATATCTATCTATATCTATATTTCACTTTTTAGGATAGTGCTGCACATTATGTTTTAATATATGGGGGGGGGGGGGCCTGCCTATAAGAGCTTACAATCTAAAGCTCACACCTGAGCAACGCTAGTACTTTTTTTGCATGCTTTTGGAGTGGCACCATTCAATTTTCCCCTCCACTTTGGAAACGCACCAAAGAAGCTCATGTACCAAATTTTTGCGTGGATCCCGCCGCGTTTTGCTGCGATTTTCACATGTTTTGTTGCACAGCAAAATAATAATGGAAAAAATAATGGCGCTGCAATCCTGTTTTTGCCACGATTCTGGAAACATGGAATCGCAGAATACCAATACTGGTCAGCGTGAAAGCGGCTTTATAAAAGGTAACAAAAAAAAAAAATATATCAAAGATAAACCCTGAGCACTTACCTGCGTAGCATCGGCTTTTGATCTGAAACAATAAAAGAACAATAAATAATGTCACAACACTGATCACAAACCATGGCCAATCAGCAAGATAATGTCCTGCTGAGGATCAAACACCCCCCCCTAATAAAAACACTTATGGCCGGTTCGCACCACATATCTCAGTGTTCCAGATGCAATTTTGCATTTGATTTAGGACAATGATTTCTTGTGGAGGGGGCGGAGACCTGCACAAGGAGAAGGCGCAGAGCTGTGGGAGGGGCCCAGTAGGCTCCACCCCCTACAGAAAACGCCAGGAGGGGGCGGAGACAAGACCAGTCACTCTACACGAGAAAGAGCAGCGCTGTGGGAGGGGGCCCCAGCAGGCTCCACCCACTCCAGAAAACTACAGGAGAGGGTGGAGACAAGACCAGTCATTCTGCACAAAAACAGAGCAGAGCTGTGGGAGGGGCCCAGCAGGCTCCTCCCGCTAGAGAAAACTACAGAAGGGGCGGAGACAAGACCAGTCCCCCTGTACAAGGAGAGAGCAGCAGTGGTTGGTCTTTATTACAGGAAGTCTCACATGGGATTAATGTACAGATCTGGAGGAAATACACAAATCTCACCGAGATTCCAGAAGACGTCCCTTTTTTTTCCTCACAAATGGAGATTTCTTTTGGTGGCATTTGATCACCTCTGTGGTTTTTATTTTTTTAAACAAAAATTACAATTTTGAAGGGGAAAAAAAAAAAAAAATGCACAAAACACACAATATTTTTTACTTTCTGCTAATTGAAAAAAAAAAAAAAAAAAAATCTAAAAATTTCTTCATCAATTTAGGCCAATATGTATTGTGCTACATAAAATCATAAAAAATCCCAAGCAGCGCATATTGATTGGTTTGCGCAAAAGTTATAGAGTCTTCAAACTATGGGATATTTGTATTTATTTACTAGTAATAGTGGCGATCAGCGACTTATAGTGTCTATAAGTCGCGATATTGCGGCGGACATTCTGACACTAACTGACTAACTGTGGGAACCATACAGTGATCAGTGCTAAAAATATGCACTGTCACTGTACTATTGACACTGGCTGGGAAGGGGTTAACCTCAGGGACGATCAAAGGGTTAACTGTGTGCCTAGCCAGTGTTTGTGTATTGTGGGAGGAGCTTTTACTAGGGGAAAGAACACAAAATACATTCCCTCCCCCACCCCCCATCAGAACGGAGATCTGTCCAATTTAATTTACGGGTGCCAGCGGACTTCGAGTTACCGGTACCCCTCCCCCGGGCAGAATCGCGGCAATTCCAAATGCCTAGCTGTGAATGAAGCTTAAGTGTCTCTGGTGATGTCAGTGGCAGTTAGTGTCAGATCGCCTGCCGCACTATCGCAGTCCCATTATAAGTCGCTCATCGCTGCCATTAGTAAAAAAAATAAATAAAAATCCAGTAAATAACCCCCAGTTTGTATGCGCAATAACTTTTATGCAAACCAATCAATATTTATTCCCTTATTGGAATTTTTTTTTCTTTTTTACCCAAGACAGAAGACATTTTGGCCAAAATTTATGAAGACTTTTTTATTTTTTATTGGATGTTTTATAGGGGTTAATAAAATATTTGTATTTTTTAATATAAAATATTGGGATTATAAAATATTGGTATTTTTTCATATAAAATATTTGGATTTCCTAATATAAAATATTGGGATTTCTTAATATAAAATATTGGATTTATAAAATATTGGGATTTTTTTTTTTTACATCTTTGGTCTTTTTTTCAATTAAATTGCAAAAAAAAATAAGAAATAAAAAAAACACGCAGAGGTGATCAAATATCACCAAAAGAAAGCTCGATTTGTGTTAAAAAAAATAATATAAATTTCATTTGGGTACAGTGCCGCATGACCGTGCAATTGCGTTAAATTACCTCAGTGCTGAATAGCAAAACATGGCCTGGTCAGGAAGGAGGGGGGTAAAATCTTCTGGTGTTGAAGTGGTTAATAATAATCCCAAAGACCGGAGCTGATGATTGTGTCGGATAAATGGAAACAATGTTGCGAAACAGAAGATGATATTTACTTGTTCTGTTTGATAACATTGTTTCCATCGATCACTTCCGGTGTCGGGTAGTTCAGTGGCGGATCTCGCAGCTCCTCTATGCCGGGAGATTTGTCAGGCGGTGATGAAGAAACGCGTCGCCTTTCATCGCCTGTTGTAAAACCCGCCCCCCACCACACCGCCAGGCGGCCCAGCCACTCACTGGATTGGATCATGTTTGGCGGCGGGAGGGATGACTTTTTTGTGTCCCCGCCCCTCCTGGCAGCTCATTATTCGGGTTTCTGGTCGGGGAACACGGTGGGCGGTACTTACACATCGCACCGTTCTGCAGAAAAACGCCAAGATGGTCAGACAGCCAATCAGAGCCGTGAAGATCACCACCTCCCAGGAACAGCCGCGGAGGTCCGGTCCGGGCTGCAGGTCTTCCGGCAGAAGAGACACAACCTGCGTGCAGAGAAATCATCATCATCATCCATCCTCATCATTATACTCATTATCCTCCTCATCATCATCACCCCCATCATCATCCTCATTATCCTCATCATCCATCCTCCTCATTATTATACTCATTATCCTCATCATCAATATCATCATCATCATCATCACCCCCATCATACTCATCATCAGCCTCCATATATTCTCTTCCCTGTTTCTATTGACAACACCCTTTTTTCCACCGGCAATTCATAATCAGATGGGGGGGGGGGGGAATCAATAATCTACTAGGGGGGGATCCAGCAGGATCTCCCAGCAGCTGGAGAGGGTGATCCTGGAACTCTCGGACACAGGGGGGATCGGGATCTCACAGACAGAGGGGGGGGGGGGAAATCGGGATCTCACAGACAGAGACGGGGGGGGGGGAATCGGGATCTCACAGACAGAGACGGGGGGGGGGGGAAATCGGGATCTCACAGACAGAGACGGGGGGGGGGGGGAAATCGGGATCTCACAGACAGAGATGGGGGGGGGGGAATCGGGATCTCGCAGACAGAGGAGGGGGGGGGAAATCGGGATCTCACAGACAGAGGAGGGGGGGGGGAAATCGGGATCTCACAGACAGAGGAGGGGGGGGGAAATCGGGATCTCGCAGACAGAGGAGGGGGGGGAAATCGGGATCTCGCAGACAGAGGAGGGGGGGGGAATCGGGATCTCGCAGACAGAGGAGGGGGGGGGAATCGGGATCTCGCAGACAGAGGAGGGGGGGGGAAATCGGGATCTCGCAGACAGAGGAGGGGGGGGGGGAAAATCGGGATCTCGCAGACAGAGGAGGGGGGGAAATCGGGATCTCGCAGACAGAGGAGGGGGGGGGGAAATCGGGATCTCGCAGACAGAGGAGGGGGGGGAAAATCGGGATCTCGCAGACAGAGGAGGGGGGGAAAAAAAAATCGGGATCTCGCAGACAGAGGAGGGGGGGAATCGGGATCTCGCAGACAGAGGAGGGGGGGATCGGGATCTCGCAGACAGAGGAGGAGGGGAATCGGGATCTCGCAGACAGAGGAGGAGGGGAATCGGGATCTCGCAGACAGAGGAGGAGGGGAATCGGGATCTCGCAGACAGAGGAGGAGGGGAATCGGGATCTCGCAGACAGAGGAGGAGGGGAATCGGGATCTCGCAGACAGAGGAGGAGGGGAATCGGGATCTCGCAGACAGAGGAGGAGGGGAATCGGGATCTCGCAGACAGAGGAGGAGGGGAATCGGGATCTCGCAGACAGAGGAGGAGGGGAATCGGGATCTCGCAGACAGAGGAGGAGGGGAATCGGGATCTTGCAGACAGAGGAGGAGGGGAATCGGGATCTCGCAGACAGAGGAGGGGGGGGAAATCGGGATCTCGCAGACAGAGGAGGGGGGGGGGAAATCGGGATGTCGCAGACAGAGGAGGGGGGGGGGAAATCGGGATCTCGCAGACAGAGGAGGGGGGGGGGGAAATCGGGATCTCGCAGACAGAGGAGGGGGGGGGGGGGGAATCGGGATCTCGCAGACAGAGGAGTGGGGGGAATCGGGATCTCGCAGACAGAGGAGGGGGGGGGAAATCGGGATCTCGCAGACAGAGGAGTGGGGGGAATCGGGATCTCACAGACAGAGGAGGGGGGGGGGAAATCGGGATCTCGCAGACAGAGGAGGGGGGGGGGAAATCGGGATCTCGCAGACAGAGGAGGGGGGGGGGGAATCGGGATCTCGCAGACAGAGGAGGGGGGGGGAAATCGGGATCTCGCAGACAGAGGAGGGGGGGGGGGAATCGGGATCTCGCAGACAGAGGAGGGGGGGGGAAATCGGGATCTCGCAGACAGAGGGGGGGGGGAAATCGGGATGTCGCAGACAGAGGAGGGGGGGGGAAATCGGGATGTCGCAGACAGAGGAGGGGGGGGGGGAATCGGGATCTCGCAGACAGAGGAGGCGGGGGGGGGAAATCGGGATCTCGCAGACAAAGGAGGGGGGGAAATCGGGATCTCGCAGACAGAGGAGGGGGGAAATCGGGATCTCGCAGACAGAGGAGGGGGGGGGAAATCGGGATCTCGCAGACAGAGGAGGGGGGGGGGAAATCGGGATCTCGCAGACAGAGGAGGGGGGGGGGAAAATCGGGATCTCGCAGACAGAGGAGGGGGGGGAAATCGGGATCTCGCAGACAGAGGGGGGGGGGGAAATCGGGATCTCGCAGACAAAGGAGGGGGGGGGGAGAGAATCGGGATCTCGCAGACAGAGGAGGGGGGGGGAAATCGGGATCTCGCAGACAGAGGAGGGGGGGGGGGAAATCGGGATCTCGCAGACAGAGGAGGGGGGGAAATCGGGATCTCGCAGACAGAGGAGGGGGGGGGGAAATCGGGATCTCGCAGACAGAGGAGGGGGGGGAAAATCGGGATCTCGCAGACAGAGGAGGGGGGGAAAAAAAATCGGGATCTCGCAGACAGAGGAGGGGGGGAATCGGGATCTCGCAGACAGAGGAGGGGGGGATCGGGATCTCGCAGACAGAGGAGGAGGGGAATCGGGATCTCGCAGACAGAGGAGGAGGGGAATCGGGATCTCGCAGACAGAGGAGGAGGGGAATCGGGATCTCGCAGACAGAGGAGGAGGGGAATCGGGATCTCGCAGACAGAGGAGGAGGGGAATCGGGATCTCGCAGACAGAGGAGGAGGGGAATCGGGATCTCGCAGACAGAGGAGGAGGGGAATCGGGATCTCGCAGACAGAGGAGGAGGGGAATCGGGATCTCGCAGACAGAGGAGGAGGGGAATCGGGATCTCGCAGACAGAGGAGGAGGGGAATCGGGATCTCGCAGACAGAGGAGGAGGGGAATCGGGATCTCGCAGACAGAGGAGGAGGGGAATCGGGATCTTGCAGACAGAGGAGGAGGGGAATCGGGATCTCGCAGACAGAGGAGGGGGGGGAAATCGGGATCTCGCAGACAGAGGAGGGGGGGGGGAAATCGGGATGTCGCAGACAGAGGAGGGGGGGGGGGAAATCGGGATCTCGCAGACAGAGGAGGGGGGGGGGGAAATCGGGATCTCGCAGACAGAGGAGGGGGGGGGGGGGGAATCGGGATCTCGCAGACAGAGGAGTGGGGGGAATCGGGATCTCGCAGACAGAGGAGGGGGGGGGAAATCGGGATCTCGCAGACAGAGGAGTGGGGGGAATCGGGATCTCACAGACAGAGGAGGGGGGGGGGAAATCGGGATCTCGCAGACAGAGGAGGGGGGGGGGAAATCGGGATCTCGCAGACAGAGGAGGGGGGGGGGGAATCGGGATCTCGCAGACAGAGGAGGGGGGGGGAAATCGGGATCTCGCAGACAGAGGAGGGGGGGGGGGAATCGGGATCTCGCAGACAGAGGAGGGGGGGGGGAATCGGGATCTCGCAGACAGAGGAGGGGGGGGGAAATCGGGATCTCGCAGACAGAGGGGGGGGGGGAAATCGGGATGTCGCAGACAGAGGAGGGGGGGGGAAATCGGGATGTCGCAGACAGAGGAGGGGGGGGGGGAATCGGGATCTCGCAGACAGAGGAGGCGGGGGGGGAAATCGGGATCTCGCAGACAAAGGAGGGGGGGAAATCGGGATCTCGCAGACAGAGGAGGGGGGAAATCGGGATCTCGCAGACAGAGGAGGGGGGGGGAAATCGGGATCTCGCAGACAGAGGAGGGGGGGGGGAAATCGGGATCTCGCAGACAGAGGAGGGGGGGGGGAAAATCGGGATCTCGCAGACAGAGGAGGGGGGGGAAATCGGGATCTCGCAGACAGAGGGGGGGGGGGAAATCGGGATCTCGCAGACAAAGGAGGGGGGGGGGAGAGAATCGGGATCTCGCAGACAGAGGAGGGGGGGGATGAGAATCGGGATCTCGCAGACAGAGGAGGGGGGGATCGGGATCTCGCAGACAGAGGAGGGGGGGGGATCGGGATCTCGCAGACAGAGGAGGGGGGGGAAATCGGGATCTCGCAGAGGAGGGGTGGGGAAATCAGGATCTCGCAGACAGAGGAGGGGGGGAAATCGGGATCTCGCAGACAGAGGAGGGGGGGGAAATCGTGATCTCGCAGACAGAGGAGGGGGGGATCGGGATCTCGCAGACAGAGGAGGGGGGGGGGGAAATCGGGATCTCGCAGACAGAGGAGGGGGGGGGGGGAATCGGGATCTCGCAGACAGAGGAGGGGGGGGGGGAAATCGGGATCTCGCAGAGGAGGGGTGGGGAAATCAGGATCTCGCAGACAGAGGAGGGGGGGAAATCGGGATCTCGCAGACAGAGGAGGGGGGGAAATCGGGATCTCGCAGACAGAGGAGGGGGGGGAATCGGGATCTCGCAGACAGAGGAGGGGGGGGGAAATCGTGATCTCGCAGACAGAGGAGGGGGGGGGATCGGGATCTCGCAGACAGAGGAGGGGGGGGGGGGAATCGGGATCTCGCAGACAGAGGAGGGGGGGGGGAAATCGGGATCTCGCAGACAGAGGAGGGGGGGGGGGGAAATCGGGATCTCGCAGACAGAGGAGGGGGGGGGAAATCGGGATCTCGCAGACAGAGGAGGGGGGGGGAAATCGGGATCTCGCAGACAGACGGGGGGGGGGGGATCTGATTGGAGAAAGGGGGGGGGATCTGTTAGGGGGGAGGGGTGTTTGAGGATCGGATGAAGAAAGAGATGGGGTGTATGAAGATTGGGGGGATCTATTGGGGGGGGGGATGAGGTGTGTGGGGGAGATGAGTATGTAGAGGAGGAGGAGGGGGGGGGGATGAGGTGTATGTAGAGGAGGGGGGGGTGAGGTGTATGTAGAAGAGGGGGGAGGGGAAATGAGGAAGTGATCAGTTGTTAGATCTCTCCTCGTACGATCAGATCGGCGGACATCTCACCTCCCGCACCGCCCCGTACACGTAGTCCCGGGTCTCCTCCATCCTCCCCGATCAGATCACCGGCACTAGTCGCATCCCGCAGCCATCAGACACCGGCCGGGCAGTGCCACCTGCTGGGGAAGCCGGGGGGGGGATCGGTTCGCTGTCCCTCCTCCTCGGTGATCCCTCCTCCTCCCTCTCAGATATCAGCCGACAGAAATATAATGTGGGACCCCTAACCGCCCCCCAACCGCCGGGAAACACCGGGAGCCCCTCACCGACTTCCCCCTTCCTGGTTTGGTATGACCCGGCGTGACGTCACGATAAGGACAGTCGCTGACAATACGTGTCCCGAGAGGGGGGCGGGGCCTGCGAGGCCTGCGGCGCCATCATTACTGGGGGATCTCCATGGCAACCAGCTGCGCGCTCCATAGAACGTTCTTCACTGATATATAATGTATCCCCTCCCCCCCACAGCTATGACCCCTCCCCCACACGGGTCACAGATCAACTTCTGATAACCTCTTCTTTTTTTTTTTTCTTTCACTCTGAAAATATGTTTCCATTTTTCCATATATTTTAACCACTTAAGGACCGAGCCTCTTTCTGAGATTTGTTGTTTACAAGTTAAAATCATTTTTTTTTTGTTCTAGAAAATTACCTAGAACCCCAAACATTACATATATATATTTTTTCTAACACCCTAGAGAATAAAATGGCGGTTGTTACAATACTTTCTGTCACACCGTATTTGCGCAGCCGTCTTACAAGCGCAACTTTTTTTTTGGAAAAAATACACTTTTTTGAATTAAAAAAATAAGACAACAGTAAAGTCAGCCCATTTTTTTTTTTTAATATGGTGAAAGATGATGTTACGCCGAGTAAATTGATACCCAACATGTCACGCTTCAAAGTTGCGCCCACTCGTGGAATGGCGACAAACTTTTACCCTTAACCACTTCCCTACCGGGCCAATTCTGACACTTTGCTTCTACATGTAAAAATCATCATTTTTTTTTTGCTAGAAAATTACATAGAACCCCCAAACATTATCTATGTTTTTTTTTTAGCAAAGACCCTAGAGAATACAATGGCGGTTGTTGCAACTTTTTATCTCACACAGTATTTGCGCAGGAATTTTTCGAATGCGTTTTTTTGGGGGGAAAAACAGTTTTGTGTTTAAAAAAAACAAAACGGTAAAGTTAGCCCAATGTTTTTGCATTTTGTGAAAGATGAAGTTACGCCGAGTAAATAGATAACTAACATGTCACGCTTCAAAATGGCACGCGCTCGTGGAATGGCGCCAATGTTTGGTACTTAAAAATCCCCATAGGCGACGCTTGAAATTTTTTTACTGGTTACGTGTTTTGAGTTACAGAGGAGGTCTAGGGACAAAATTATTGCTCTCGCTCCAACGTTCGCGGCGATACCTCACATGTGTGGTTTGAACACCGTTTTCATATGTGGGCGGGACTTACGTTTGCGTTCGATTCTGCGTGCGAGCACACGGGGACAGCAGCGCTTTAAAAAAATTTTTTTTTTTATTGTTAATTATATTTTCCTTTTTTTATTTTTGACACTTTTTTGAAAAAAAAAAAAATGATCACTTTTATTCCTATCACAAGGAATGTAAACATCCCTTGTAATAGGAATATGGCATGACAGGTCCTCTTTACAGTGAGATTTGGGGGTCAATAAGACCCCACATCTCACCTCTAGGCTGGGAAGCCTGAAATAAAAAAAAGAAATAAAACGATCACCGCTTCCCAGCCGAAACGGCGCCGTTTTTTTAAATGGAGAGGCCAAGCGTGTCGTCATAACATCGCGCTCGGCCTCCGATGATCATAGAGACTCCGGCGACCATCTGGCCAGCCAGAAATTTCTATGATCTACATCTGGCGCCGGCGGATCCGCTCTCCGCCTCACCGATCGTAACGGTGAGTCGGAACAAGCACCGGAGGGCGGCGGGAGGGGGGGGGGGCCCCTCTCCCGCCACTGATAAAAGAGATCTTGCGGCGAATCCGCCACAGAGACCACTATTATCGGAAAGTGGACCGCCGGCCGAACAAGAGGATACTGGGGTTATGGCAGCTAGCTGCTGCCATAACAACGCTATCCCCCTTCAAAGTCAGGACGTATATCGGCGTGCGGCGGTCCGGAAGTGGTTAAAGGGATGAGGTGGCAACTCTAAGACGTGACTTTTACAGGCAATCCAGGACGGTTGGGAGGTCAGGTGATCAGGGCGGGACTTTCATGGGCAATCCGGGACGGTTGGGAGGTCAGGTGATCGGGGCGGGACTTTCACGGGCAATCCGGGACGGTTGGGAGGTCAGGTGATCAGGGCGGGGACTTTCACGGGCAATTCAGGACGGTTGGGAGGTTAGGTGATCGGGGCGGGACTTTCATGGGCAATCCGGGACGGTTGGGAGGTCAGGTGATCGGGGCGGGACTTTCACGGGCAATCCGGGACGGTTGGGAGGTCAGGTGATCAGGGCGGGACTTTCACGGCAATCCGGGACGGCTGGGAGGTCAGGTGATCGGGGCGGGACTTCACGGGCAATCCGGGACGGCTGGAAGGTCAGGTGATCGGGGCGGGACTTTCTCGGGCAATCCGGGACGGTTGGGAGGTCAGGTGACCGAGGCGGGACTTTCACGGGCAATCCGGGACGGTTGTGTGGTCAGGTGAACAGGGCGGGACTTTCACGGACAATCCGGGATGGTTGGGAGGTCAGGTGATCGGGGCGGGACTTTCACAGGCAACCTGGGACGGTTGGGAGGTCAGGTGATCGGGGCGGGACTTTCACGGGCAATCCGGGACGGTTGGGAGGTCAGGTGATCGGGGCGGGACTTTCACGGGCAATCCGGGACGGTTGGGAGGTCAGGTGATCGGGGCGGGACTTTCAGGGGCAATCCGGGACGGTTGGGAGGTCAGGTGATCTATGTTCTGTGCCACCTGGGCGGCTGTCTTGGTGGACGTGTGTTGTATTGCCCCAGGCTGCTAGGCCGGAGTTTGGGCCTTCCCGGGCACATCTGGCTTCCAGGCTGTCTGAGGGTCTATCCAGCAGCAAGAGAGCAGCGCAGGGTTGGGATTGCGGCTTGAAGTCCACCCAGAAGTGACGGTTCTGCGGCCGGAGAACCTATCGTGGTCGGAGGTAGAGGGGAAGCTGTCGCCAGTAAGGGATTAGGGTTGCCACCTGTCCAGGATTCACCCGGACAGTTCGGGTTTGGAATCATGCGTCCGGGTTTCAGACTTTCCTGAAACCTGGACACATTATTTAGACTGGACTGTGGCTTCCCAGCAGGGTTGCTGGCTGCAGTTGTCTAAGCTGAGAGTGTCTGTTACTCTTTCACAGCGCCTAAAGCCAACACTAACAACCCCCCCAACACACACACAGACAGGAGAGGAGAGAGGGCTCAATCTGCACCTCTTCCCCCCTCCCCTACCCCTCTGTGTCTGCCCACACTCCAAATTTCCAGCCTCAACTTTCCTTTTCTGAGGCATAGAGCCGGGGATTGAAGTCCAGCAGCCTCAGATACATCTGGATGAGAAGTGCTGACTGCCAAGGGGTGAGTGAGCTCACCATCCATCCCTGTCTGTGACTGAAGTCTCCCCCCTTCTCTCTCCTGCCTCTGAGTGAGTCTACTAAGGTAAATCAGGGTTCTCAGAGCACCCCTTACATCAGAGTTCCCCTTTACACCAGAGGCCACAGTGTTCCCCCTTACATCAGAGTCCTCTCCGTACATCAGAGTACTCAGTGTTCCCCCTTAAATCAGGATTCCCAGAGCATCCCTTATGTGAGAGTCCCCAGAATTCTCCCTTACATCAGAGTCTGCAGAGTCCCCCCTTACAGTGAATGGGAACTCTGCGGATTCATATGTAAAAGGAGAACTCTGCGGATTCAGATGTAAAAGGGGAACTCTGCGGATTCAGATGTAAAAGGGGAACTCTGCGGATTCAGATGTAAAAGGAGAACTCTGCGGATTCAGATGTAAAAGGGGAACTCTGTGGATTCAGATGTAAAAGGAGAACTCTGCGAATTCAGATGAAAAAGGAGAACTCTGTGGATTCAGATGAAAAAGGAGAACTCTGTGGATTCAGATGTAAAAGGGGAACTCTGCGGATTCAGATGTAAAAGGAGAACTCTGCGAATTCAGATGAAAAAGGAGAACTCTGCGGATTCAGATGTAAAAGGGGAACTCTGCAGATTCAGATGTAAAAGGGGAACTCTGCGGATTCAGATGTAAAAGGGGAACTCTGCGGATTCTGATGTAAAAGGGGAACTCTGCGGATTCTGATGTAAAAGGGGAACTCTGCGGATTCAGATGTAAAAGGGGAACTCTGCAGATTCTGATGTAAAAGAGAAACTCTGTGGATTCAGATGTAAAAGGGGAACTCTGCGGATTCAGATGTAAAAGGGGAACTCTGCTGATTCATATGTAAAGGGGAACTCTGCGGATTCAGATGTAAAAGGGGAACTCTGCTGATTCATATGTAAAGGGGAACTCTGCTGATTCAGATGTAAAAGGAGAACTCTGCGGATTCAGATGTAAAAGGGAAACTCTGTGGATTCAGATGTAAAAGGGGAACTCTGCGGATTCGTATGTAAAAGGGGAACTCTGCAGATTCAAATGTAAAGGGGAACTCTGCGGATTCATATGTAAAAGGAGAACTCTGCGAATTCAGATGTAAAAGGAGAACTCTGCGGATTCAGATGTAAAAAGGAGAACTCTGCGGATTCAGATGTAAAAGGAGAACTCTGCGGATTCAGATGTAAAAAGGAGAACTCTGCGGATTCAGATGTAAAAGGGGAACTCTGCGGATTCGGATGTAAAAGGAGAACTCTGCGGATTCAGATGTAAAAGGGGAACTCTGTGGATTCAGATGTAAAAGGGGAACTCTGTGGATTCAGATGTAAAAGGGGAACTCTGCGGATTCATATGTAAAAGGGGAACTCTGCGGATTCAGATGTAAAAGGAGAACTCTGCGGATTCAGATGTAAAAGAGAAACTCTGCGGATTCAGATGTAAAAGGGGAACTCTTGTTATTAACTTCATATTATTAGAAATGTTAGTTAATAGAAAAATATATGTATAGTTTATACTATAAAAAAAAAAATTCTGTGCGCCACTAAAGTATTCGGGTTTGACTTGAAGAAAAGGTGGTGACCCTAGTGAGGGACCATCCGTCTTATCACATTCACCAGGGACCACAGTGAGGAGCTGAAGTAAGTACCGGAGCAGAATTCTCACCAGCCGGGGACGGTGAAGAATCGGGAAACTTCAGCAGGTGCCAAGCCAGGGACCCAACCAGAGGAGGTGACACTTGAGATGTATCTGGAGTGCCAAGCCAGGGACCCAACCAGAGGAGGTGACACTTGAGATGTATCTGGAGTGCCAAGCCAGGGACCCAACCAGAGGAGGTGACACTTGAGATGTATCTGGAGTGCCAAGCCAGGGACCCAACCAGAGGAGGTGACACTTGTAGAGCAGCCTTGTGTGCCAAGCCAGGGACTGAGCAGTCCAGCAGGGTGAAGGTTGAGAAGTATCTGGAGTACTAAGCCAGGGACCGAGCGGAGAAGCGGGGGAGACGCTTGAGGAAGATACTATGGTGAAGATTGGAGGAGCTCCAGGGATTCGGTGGCAGTGGATCGGGAAGTCTAGTGAGAAGAGATCGGGAGCTCAGTGGTCTGAAGAACTACAAGAAGTGATTGTAGTGGAAGTGAAGGAACTGTTTACAACTTGTGTTAGAAACTGTTATAGACTGTTGCCATAGGAGACAGCATTCCTACACATACATATGCGGTGTCTTGCTGGATGCTTTTCCCTGCATGGCTGTCTACCTGTTGAGGTCTCAGTCTGCCAATTTACATTGCAACTACCTAAGGGTGTCCTGGCCCTAACCCTCTCTCCCAAAGTTCTGTTTATAAGAAATAAAATCTCTTTGCATTCAAGAAGCGTCTGGCGCCCATGAATCGACCTTACACGACACCCACTATGCCTTACAACCCACTCTATATGGAAGGAGGCTCTTGGCTCTGGAGGTTCTCATTAGACTGAGGGAGGCCGGGGACCTCGCTACATCAGTTTAGCGATAACTGTGAATAATGGGCGGAGAATTACTGATCTCACTCTGCAATATGTAACATGGGCAGCGAAATGTCACATTTTCAGGTGTAAGTACCCCCGACACATGGAAATGTCAACTGTGTGCACAGGTACCAATGGTGACAATCAGAGGAGGGTTGGCACCTTTTAAGCTACTAGACCCGAACACTTTAGTGGTGCATGGCAATTTTTTTTTTGTAGTATACACTATAGCAGGGATATGGAATTAGCGGACCTCCAGCTGTTGCAGAACTACAAGTCCCATGAGGCATAGCAAGACTCTGACAGCCACAAGCATGACACCCAGAGGCAGAGGCATGATGGGACTTGTAGTTTTGCAACAGCATTGGATTGTAAAGATTTGGGACACCTTCGGGTGCACTAAGGAGACCAATAAAGTGGCACCCCCCCCCCCCATAACACAGGGGTCAGTGACATCCCCCCCTTCATAAAATACGGGATTTTTCATTAATCCTCCTTTAAGAGGGTGTGGCAGGGGGCGTGGCCTATGCCTACATACATTTGCTAGTAGGTGTCCCTCATTCCCATCTCAAAATGTTGGGAGGTGTGCGGGTCAGTGTCACACCTCCATAATTTAGGGGTCCCCCATAAGATCGGAGTCCCCTTATATCAGTGCTCCCCTTAGAGATTGAAATTGAAATAATGTAGCACAACCTTGCCCTATAATTATATTAATTCATATATAAAAAAAGAATTGTGAATGTTGGTAGAAACCCCCCCCCCCCAGGGTAATCCAATTATTAATACACTTCAATCTTATTTAACCGCTTCCGGACCAGCCGCCTCAGTTACACTGCGGCAGGTTGGCTCCCCTGCGTGAGCCGTCGTAGCTGTACGGCGGCTCTTCATGATGCCTCCAGCGGCGCGCGCCTGAAGCCTGTCTTCGGGGCCGATGCGAGTGCCCAGAGGGCGCAATGACCACCGGGCTCGTGACAGAACGAGAATGGGGATGTGAATACACACACACATCCCCGTTCTCTCAGGGGAGAGGAGAAAGATCGTGTGTTCAAACTAAGTATGAACAGCGATCTCTCTCTCCTCCTTTAGTCAGTCCCATCCCCCCTACAGTTAGAACACATCCAGGGAACACAGTTAACCCCTTCTCTTGACAGAGAGGGGAGTGGCTGACAGAGAGGGGAGTGGCTGACAGAGAGAAGGTGCTGACAAAGAGGCGGGTGGCTGACAGAGAGGGGAGTGGCTGACAGAGAGGGGAGTGGCTGACAGAGAGAAGGTGCTGACAAAGAGGCAGGTGGCTGACAGAGAGGTGGGTGGCCTGACATAGAGGGGGTTGGGTGACAGAGAGGGTGTTGCTGACAGAGATGGAGGGCTGAGAGAGAGAGGGTGGGCTGACAGAGGTGGGGGGGGTGACAGAGATGGAGGGCTGAGAGAGAGAGGGTGGGCTGACAGAGGTGGGGGGGTGACAGAGAGGGGGGGCTGAAAGAGAGGGTGGGCTGACAGAGGGGGGCTGACAGAGGTGGGGGGGTGACAGAGAGGGGGGGCTGAAAGAGAGGGGGGCTGACAGGGGTGTGGCTTACAGAGAGGGGGGCTGACAGAGGGGGGTGGCTGACAGAGAGGGAGTGGCCTGACATAGAGACAGGGTGGCTGACAGAGAGGGAGTGGCCTGACATAGAGGGGGGTGGCTGACAGAGAGGGAGT